>CM035805.1:24215735-24315735 GCA_020466265.1 Siphamia tubifer | reverse complement strand
GTGTTGGCTGACCCCATCAATCACCGGTGTCAGTCTCAAATATTAAACACATCTAAGAACATCTTTGTAAGAATGACTGACCACCACTTGCTCTAAAGCAAAGGTGTCAAAGTCATTTTAATTCAGGGGCCACATTCAGCCTAAAATGGTATAAAGTCAGCCGGACCAGTAAAATAATAGAAATAATAGGATAAAAACATATAAATAATGTCAATTCCAAAGTTTTCTCTATGTTTTTGAGCAAAAATAGTAAAATTCCATGAACTGTACTTTAACATAACATGAACAAATATTAACAACATGAAAATTCTTAAGAAAAATAAGTCCAATATTATACTTTAGTTTATCATTTATATACATGTTAAAGATAACAGTGGATTTACAAATACACACATTTAGTAACATTCACAACATTGGTAAAATTCCACATACATTTCAGGTTATTCACATTTTTTTGTATCAGGCTAGTCTTATTTATTTATTTATTTATTTATTTGTTTTTTATTTATTCCCTTTTTCTTAACACTAAAACAAAGGAGAAAACATGCAGTTTCTGTCATAATTATTTATCATGATTATGGTCTGATCCATTTTATTTGAACTTCCTTACTTATTGATATATATTTTTTTTAATTTTTGCATTTCACAAATTCATCCCAGGGGCCAGATTAGACCCTTAGGTGGTCCAGATTTGGCCCCTGGGCCACATGTTTGACACCTCTGCTCTAAAGACTTAAGGTTAGAATCACATGTTGCATAACCGTGAACAAGTACTGACATTCATCACAGTATTATTATTATTATTATTATTGTCAAATGTTGATGAAAATATTATTTTCCACTCCTCTAAGTACATTTCCCTGAAGCCTACACACTCAACTTTTAACATTTTGAATTTTTACAGATGTGATTCACATTTCTGACTCATGATTATTATAGTGTTTAAAGCCATTTGCAAAATTGAGAGAAGCTCAATAACTCCAAACTGGTCAAAGTTTAATGCACAAAAACAGACGTGTTTAGTAAAAGAACCATAATCAAACCCTTCTCATACCCATCAGCCCCTCTGCCACCATAGATATATCATAACTAGAGAGCTGTGGGAAAACTCTTGGTTCATTTTGTCTCTTATCTCGCCTGCAACTTAAATTATTTTTTTTTTCTCATTTGTACCATGTCAGGGCATAACAATACTAATAGGAGCTGATGATCAATCCTAATTGGTCTCTTCAGCGCGCCCGTCCGCTATTTGAGAATGTGACCATTATCTGTTTCCGTCAGCTGCCTAATGAACTATTCATCTGGTATCAGCTCGCCCCCAAAGGTCAGCCTCTTCACACTTAAACACATCAAGAGTCAGACACACATATGTACCAACGTATTAAGACGTGATCATTAGCACATATGAAGGCACCGGCGTGTGTGTATGTGTGTGTGTGTGTGAGTGTGTGTGGAATCTATGTTTCATGAGGAAATATATATGGCTTTTTATGGAAATGAAAATCTCACATGAACATATGGGAAAACAAATTGGAACATCTGAACATCTCCACATGTCTGCACAGAAGCCCCCCTAATGGTGTTGAAGTCAGTTATTATACATTGAAATGTGCAATCTGTATTAATGATAAAACTCAAAGATGTTCCGAGCACACTGTGTACTGATGAAAGAAAAGGGCAGCACCCATATTCTGTGACTGACTGCAGGGAAGCACAAACATTTGTCCACACTTGACTGAATTTCAGCATGTGTTCAATGTTCACACTGACCAACTGTTTGCTGGATGTGAACATTAACTGGGTGATGTAGGCGGAAAAATGCTAATCAAGAGTGGCATAATGCTAATCTGCCTTTCCTTAAGTTGTTTTGCCATATGCTCAGAGCATAGAGATGGCATGGAGACATTACACACTCACTCACACCCACATGTACACACAAACACAAACACACAAAATGATATAAAAAAGAAAGAAAAAAAAGAAAGAAAAGAAAACTTGCTGGGGATTGGGAGCAGTCAGTGTGGCCAGCCATGAGAGAAATAACATCAAAGATGGAACCTGCTGATATAGAAAAGGGAAGTCACGTGTATGTGTCTAGACTCATGTGTGTGTGTAGTCCTGTCTTTATGGGGACATTGATCTGGTTACACAGTCACACGATGGGGACCTCTGACACCATGGGGACCAAAATTCAGGTTAAATATAAATGTAGATAAAATCTATGTATGCAAATGTATACAGACGGGGTCCCCTATAAACATATTAACTTTTTTTTTTTTCTGAAAGTCCCCATAAAGAATGGAGGAGGTGTCAAACAAAACATGTATTTTTCAAAGGTTTCAAGATGTGTTTACTTTTTTGGTTTGTTTTCAATTTCCTTTTTTTTTTTTTTTTTTAATAATTATTATTTTGTTTCATTTAATTTCATTGATTATATTTTTTTATTTTTAGGATTTTTTAAAATGTATTTATTTTTCAATTTCTTTTATTTTTTTCCATTAAAAAGGATTTTAGATTTTTTTATTATTATGATTATTATTATGATTATTATGATTATTATTATGATTATGATGATGGTGATAATGATTATTATTATTATTATTATTATTATTATTATTATTATTATTATTATTATTATTATTATTATTATTATGTAATATTTTCTTTTTTTTAAGTATTACATTTATTTATTTATTTATAGAATGAATGAATGATTGAATAAATGAATGAATAAATAAATAAATAAATAAGACATGGAATGTGTGTGTGTGTGTGTGTGTGTGTGTGTGTGTGTGTGTGTGTGTGCGTGTGCGTGTGCGTGTGCGTGTGTGTGAGTTTCTTCCCACAGGCTGTAGGCTGTGGGTGAAGCTGCTTGTACACGTTGACTCTAAGTCTGTAGTTCTGTTTCCACTCGAATGGTTAAAATAAGGATTTGGTTTAAGGGAAAACGCTGTTCCCAGATCTGTGTCCATGAAGGAAGAAATCCTCCGTCTGCCTTAAAGCCCCTCAGAGCTCACACATACACAAACATTAGCGTCCTCAGTTAATGTAATGCTTCAGTAGGATGAGCATTAGGCACTCAGGGCATGACCAGCAAAACAGGCTGCAGGGTTTTTTTTTTTTTTTTTACTGCAGAAAACGAACCTGAAATATAAGGTGACACAGAGAGAAGAAAGGTGAAAGCATTCTGGCGACACCATTCCTCTGTCTCTGTCTCTCTGCCCTCCATGTCTTTTTAATCCTCATTTTAATTTCCATCTTCTGGGATGTAGCAGCCACCCCTGTAACCTCTTTCTCACTTCTTTCTCTGCCCCTACCAATCCCTGCTTGTCTCTGTTCTCCATGTTATCTTCATCATCCATCTCCACCACCATTCCCACATCTAGACCCCCACCTAAATCCTCCCTCTCTTTCTGTCTCTCTGGTCTTCTGTGTTTGAGATAGTGAAAGAGACGTAACACAGATGGTTCTTTCTTTAAGCTAAATAGCACAGCAGTGTATCTATACAAGCAGGAGACGAATAAAAAGAAGTACACTATAAAAATAAAATCCAATTGTTTTTATGGGGGGGGGGGGGGGACGACTGACAGCTGGGGTTGCCATAACAACCCTATAAAAAAACAAATTAAACCATAAACATATTTACAGAGTAACATGTAGATCACAGGTGTCAAACATAAGGCCCCAGGGCCAAATCTGGCCCATCAAATGGTCCAATCTGGCCCTGGGGATGAATTTGTGAAATGCAAAAATTACACTGAAGATATTAATAATTAAGGAAGTTAAAATCAGTTTAGGTCAATTCAATCTAAATTTTAGTATTTAAATACTGTCACAATATCCTAGAAATAATGGAAACGAACCTAAAAGTAATTTTCCTTTTTGTGTCGGTGTAAAATAAAGTACAAAAAAGATTAATGTTTTACAAAATAAAATGAGAATAACCTGAAATGTCTGTGGAATTTTACCAATATTTAACCTGTTACTAAATATTGTGTATATTAGTAGATCTACAGGTTGTGATTCACATGTATAAATGATAAAGTAAAGCATAATATTGTCAACATTGTAGTTATTTTTCTTAAGAATTTGCAGGTTGTTCATATTTGTTCGTGTTATGTTCAAGTACAGTTTGCAGATATAAAAATTTTTATTGCAGAATTTAGGGGTTTTTTTTCCACTCAAAACAGAGATGGTAAAAGTACTCACATTCCGTACTTAAGTAGAAGTACAGCTACTGGTGTGAAAAAATACTCTGGTAAAAGTAAAAGTACTAATTCAACTTCTTTATTGAAGTAAAAGTAAAAAAAAAGTCTGAGTCTTCTCAATTGTAATAAAGTAAAAAGTACATAGGTGAAATGATTACAATAATACTTATTTAAGCAGGAAAAAACTGGAAAATCTTTAAAGGTGAGTTATTGTGTAGATGATGTGTTTTATTGGGTCATGGTACTCAGTTTAATGGCTATGGACAGGATATTTAGGAAGAATTCAAAAGTTATGAATAGGAGATTTCAAAAAAGCTTAAGTAAAAAAAAAACACCTCAGAATTATGAGATTAAAAAGTCAAAAATGATCAGGTTATCATCAAAATTCTGAGTAAAAAGTCATAATTATGATAAAGTAAATCATAATTTCTGACTTATTTTTCATACTGTCACGTTTGTTTCGTTTGAAAAAGTAATGAGTCTATTCTGAGATTGTAAAGAGTATAAAGTACAGATATTTATACAAAAATTCAGTAAAAAGTTGCCAGAAAAAGAAATACTCAAGTAAAGTACATCCACTTAAGTACAATAAATGAAGTATTTCTTACTTCCACCTCTGCTAAAAAACACACATTTTGGCGTTGACATTATATTATACATTTTTATCTTATTATTTATATTATTTTATATCTTTTTTACAATATAGATGGATACTTGCTAAGGATTCTTCTCAGAAAACTTCAATCCCATAGTGCTTTGGTTGTCATTATATTTATTAATAATATACATTCTGAAATATGGGGCTCTTTGTTTCCTGTGATGGTTCTCACAGGAACATATAAATCAAATCTAAACACAGTATATGAAATCCATATATTACTTCATCCTTTATGGCCTTTTCTTTATACACAAACTGCTCAAAAGTGTCATTACATTTTTGTAATTCCTCACTTATTCCTGGAAATTAAGTGACAGGAAAGAAAATGATTAACAGTATGCATCCTCTGCTCTGTGCTTATTTATTCACAAGCAGAACAGGTAACAATAGGTATAAGGATATTGAATGTTTTTTTTTGTTTTTTTTTTAAATCCAATAATAAAAATGTATTTTCAACTGATAAGCACTCAGGCAACATGCTGCAGTCATTTGGTTTCATACAGTGCTTTCTTCTTTTTCATCATTACTCATGTGATACCTCTTGCTTTTCTGCTTCTTACTTAGCTGTAACAATGTTGATTTGATTTGATACATCTGCAGCACAACTCAATAAAAGAATAAAGAAGAGGCATCCGTATATTTCCCCCCCCCATTATGGTCATGACTCAGTATGTCAGGATTGGTCTGAAAGAATCTTTTAAAGCACAAATCTTCACTTTGAATACAATCACCTTACAAATCAAACTGGCAGTTAACCTTTTATTGGTCAGCTCAACCGTTTGGTAGAGGTAACTTTGAACCCTGATATCTAAATTTAAGTCCTTTGACACCAAACTTCTTGGCCAGTGTGTTTCCATTATACTTGGAAATTCGCGAAATGTAAATATTGCTATTAAAAAACTGGTAATGGAAACACCTGAATTTCGAAAAAACAATCAAATATCGATAAAAAGTTTTCACGCTTTCATGAGCTGGTTTTACAGACTTTTTGATATTGTAATATATCACAAAATCGCAATGGAAACACTTTTTTACTAATTATATGTCACAGGATGTGTCTACATAGTCACATGATCACTTCTCTCAGAGTGAAAATGACAGCCTCAGTCACTGTAACCATAACAACCATTAGCTGCTTATAATTTGTTGTTGTTAAGTGCTGAGTATATTTACACTTAATATTTCGACCTGACAATGTAGGGACCACATGTACAGACCCTTATAATGTGAGACAGGTGGTTTGTTTTACATGTTAGTGTCTTTAAATAGTTCGCCAGTGACTTTTACTGACGAGAGAATTAACCGATTCATTCATGCTAATGCTATTACATGCTAATACGTGGTTGTCAGTTAAACACATCTAAAGCATATTTCCACTTATTATTTCGGTCTGACAATGTAGGGACCACATGTACAGACCCTTATAATGTGAGACAGGTGGTTTGTTTTACATGTTAGTGTCTTTAAAGAGTTTGCCAGTGACTTTTACTGACAAGAGAATTAGCCGATTCATTCAGGGTGATACTGCGGTCAAGTGATCTGAAGCTCCGAAGGTGACAGCAGTGAAATGTTGTGGGATGATATTTCACGAGAGTTACGACACTCCTGCCTAGAACAACCGTCAATGGAAACAGGTTAGCGGAAATATACGTTGTCGAAATTTTAGGAATATCGATATTGTTTTGCGAAAAACTGTAATGGAAAGACAGCTAATGATATATTCAGCGCATGCTAGTATGTATGTATATATATATATATATATATATATATATATATATATATATATAAAAAATAAAATAAATTAAAAAAAATGTTCCTCTCGCCCCACATGGGCGGTGTCTCCTTTAGACTCGGGTCCTCTACCAGAGGCCTGGGAGCCTGAGGGTTCTGCGCAGGATCTTAGCTGTTCCTAGCAATGCGCTCTTTTGTACAGAGATATCTGATGTTGTTCCTGGTATCTGCTGGAGCCATTCTCCCAGCTTGGGGGTCACTGCCCCTAGTGCTCCGATCACTACTGGTACCACTGTTGCCTTCACACTCCACATTTTCTCTAACTCCTCTTTCAGCCCTTGGTATTACTCAAGCTTCTCATGTTCTTTCTTTCTGATGTTGCTATCACTGGGGACTGCTACATCTATCACCACCACTGTCTTCTCATGTTTATCCACCACCACTATGTCAGGCTGATTGGCCATCACCATCTTGTCAGTCTGGATCTGGAAGTCCCACAGGATCTTGGCCTGTTTGTTCTCTGTCACCTTTGGGGGGTTCTCCCATCTTGACCCTGGGACCTCCAGTCCATACTCTTTACAGATGTTCCTGTACAGTATGCCCGCTACCTGGTTATGCCTCTCCATGTATGCCTTGCCTGCCAGCATCTTACACCCTGCTGTGATGTGCTGGACTGTTTCAGGGGCTTCTCTACACAGCCTACACCTGGGGTCCTGTCTGATGTGGTAGACCCCGGCCTCTATTGCTCTGGTGTTCAGGGCTTGTTCTTGTGCAGCCATGAGTAGCGCCTCTGTGCTGTCCTTTAGTCCAGCCTTTTCCAGCTACTGGTATGGGTCTGAAGTCTGAAGGAGACACCGCCCACGTGGGGCGAGGGGAACATTTTATATATATATATATATATATATATATATATATATATATATATATATTAAAGGTCAAAGTGACTTTTTCTATTTTGTTTCATGTTTCTGGAGGTCAAAATTAACTTCTGTAACACTGTGTGTGTCAAGCATAGACATATCACACTGTAACTTAATCAATACTGGATATATTATCATAATATTGCACTGGCGCATATATACATACAACGAAATTATCAATATTTGCAAAAGGTCAAAGGTCGCATCTAGCAGTGTTCTCCATGATTGACGATCTGTCGCTAGGTCAGCAATGCCCTCGGGTCTGAGATCAGATTCTGGATTCCATGTGTGGGTTAAAATATGTAAACAGCAGAAATAGAGGGTTGACACAAACCAGGGCACACGTATTTAGTTAGGGAAACAACTGGAACCGACCACGAACTGGAGTATCTCGAGCTCCACCTGTGGGTGGGGAAATGGATGATGGACAAGATATTAACAAATGAAGTGTAAACAAATAAACAATACAATTTTAGCTGATGATCAGTGCTGATCAATTGATTGTCTCGTCTCTATTTACCCTTTTATCCTTTCAGCACCAAATAGTGGTCAGTTTAGACATTCTCTGCATTCTTGTTTCCCTTTATTTGTTGCAACTATTGATTTTCAATAAAGAAAGAAAGACAAAAAAGTGATTGGATGAGACCAACATTTTGGTATTTATTTCATGTGTCTACAACATTCCTAAAAAAAAAAAATTTAAAAAAATAAATCTAAAATATACACATAATAGTATGTACAATATGAGTTCAGTTATGATGATTGTTACTGCTCCAAATACTACATACTATATGGTCCTGAATGTAGTATTAAAACTGTCATATGATGTTGTATGAAATGCATAAATAAATAATATAGATCAATCACTAGATTAAACAAAGCAATGTTAATTCTAAAGGAACAGTGACGCTTCTAAAGACTTGATTGATATTTGTATATTTGATTATTATGTGTGTAACAAAGACAGTGGTAGCTCTACCTCCAGTTATGACACCTGACCATGAATTATATACAATAGTATGAAGGAAACGGAATGTGGAGGGATCAGTTCATGCATTTAAATAGTATGAAATTATTCTTACTCATGCAACATTATTCATATTTCAGCATTTGCATGAAATAAATTAGCTTGAAGTTATTCCCTGCAGCTATTTGGGTGTAGCATGCACATTGATTGCAAATGACAGCGTAGGTGCTCACACTGGTGCTAACAGGCATCATATCCACTGACAGTGTATTCATTCTGGAATAGCAGTCAATCTTTATCACATTAAATCAACAAAAATTAATAAAAACCTCAGTGGATTTGTTTTTTTTTTGTCTGTTCACAGCTCTGGTCAGAACCTGCTAACCTATAATGATCTGGACTCATCAATTTTTAACTGTATATTTTATCTGCTTAGAAACAGATGATTAAAACAAGCCTGCACTGGACTCTACTTCTGATGAGGATTTTCTGTTGTAGTGAGATTGTTTATTGTTTTCAGATATAATAAATCCAATTCAATGAGGGTGTTTTTATATTTTTTTTTCTTCAGTATATATTATTAAGATTTTCCCAAACACTATACAATCCCTCAGGATTTCATTTTCTGCATTGCAGCTACTTTAATTATTGTTTATTTCTCTGGTCATTTTCATGAATCTTTTTTTTTTTTTTTTTTTTCCCCCATCAAGTTGTTTTGTGCTGTCAGTTCAATTCTATTATTCTCTGCAGTTCTGTTCAAGCTTGTCATCTTGAATTTCATTGTCGTCCTGTTTGTTTTTAGACGAGATGTTTTCATGTGTCTCTCGGGATTTCCACTTCATTTTTTTTTTTAAACCACATGGTCAGATTATTGATCTTCTGTCTGTGTGGTTTTTTTTTGTTTGTTTTTTTTTATATATCACATACCTTCTTTTACACAGTGGACATAACCCCCACCCCACCCCCCGTCTCAATACTGAAATATTATCATTTTTCATTTGAATGTAGATTTTTTAATTTTTTTTTTGCTTTTATTCCTACATTCCTGTCTCTATTTTCGTCCTGATAAGTCCTTGTCTGAACTGTCAGTCACTGTTTCCCCCTTGATTTTGTTTTTATCTCTCTTTCATATACTTTACATGAATTACTTGTGTGATTGACAATACATGGGGACATTAAAAAAATGAATTTTAGCTGCTAAAAAAAAAAAAAAAAAAAAAAAAATCCCTGTGCTTTTCTAACTGGCTTCTTTCTCACTCGTTGTGTGCTGTGCTGTTTTTGTTCCTTGATCTGTAAGTAACACATGAATAAGCCCTCTGCACATTCACTCATAATTACTGCTAATAGCTGTGCCATCCACTGACCTATAAAACTCTATTTGTGTGTGAACAGAGGTCGTGCTTGTATCTGTCAGACACAAATAAAAAAAAATAAATAAAAAA
Source organism: Siphamia tubifer (assembly GCA_020466265.1). Classification (NCBI taxonomy): domain Eukaryota; kingdom Metazoa; phylum Chordata; class Actinopteri; order Kurtiformes; family Apogonidae; genus Siphamia; species Siphamia tubifer. Next base: position 24,305,809 of record CM035805.1, on the reverse strand, counting down.
ACCCTTACCTACAGTGACCCGATCATGAAAACTACCATTCACTGATTATAGGTACATCTGTGTTTATACAACTGTACCAACCTCTGTGTGTTTCCCACTGAGTGTGTGTGGATGTAAAACCTGAGGGATATGATCCTAAAGCTTTCAGAAATCCTCCATAAATGAAAACAAGTTTATATTTACATGAGGAAATAAGAAGATCCGCCATCTCTGTAGCTCTGCTCCTGTGATTACTCATATCCACAAACACAAACAAACACACATATGGTACAAACACACATAAACGCCCACAGAAATAAACCACTGAATAAAGTGACAATCCCCAGGTGAGGAGTGATGTACAGACAGCTCAACAGATTCTTGTCAATTATTTGATATAATGAAAAATATTTATATAGATGACAATACTGAGGGCAAAGAATCCAATAACTACAGGCCAGAGGATTGTTATATTCTGGTGTGTGTGTGTGTGTGTGTGTGTGTGCATCTGTGAATATGGGTATAATTGGGTTTTGATTGAAAAACCCTCTAACCCAAACAAAATGGGTCACAGTTTAAAAACAGATCATGTGTGTGTATTGGAGGGAAAAGACAGACAACATAGAGCCATGATATACAAAAATAATAATTGATGAACCCACCCTTCGTAATCATTTTACCTGATTTAATCTATATTTTATCATTGAGAAAATACATGTTTGATGACCTTGACCTTTGACTTACATTCACCAAATTTTAATGGGATCTATTTTGGACCACCTCGCACATTTTCCTGAAAATTTCATTGAAATTGGCCCAATAGTTTTTTGGTTTTGTGTGTGTATTTGTGTGTGTATTCCTATCTTTATGGGGACATTGATATGTTTACACAATCACACCATGGGGACCTCTAACACTATAAGGACTAAAATTCAGGTCCTCACAAGGGTTAAGTATAAATAAAGGTCTCCACTAGTAAAATAGAAATTATGTGGCCCTATAAATACATTAATTCGTTTTCAAAAAATATGTATAATGATTATTTTTACTTCATAAAAAAAAAGATAAAAGTTTGCACTCACTTACCCACTTGCTTCTTGATGACAAACTTGTTCCTCATGACACATATAAATGAGTATGTATGTGTGTGTGTGTGTGTGTGTGTGTGTGTGTGTGCCCCCTCGCAAACGTTTTACCTGACGTCACCTTTTTGGTGACTGTGATAATAATAATAATAATAATAATAATAATAATAATAATAATAATAATAATAATAATAATAATAATAATAATAATAATAATAATAAACTGTTGTATTTACTGAATCTGTAGGGGGCGCTACAGTGCGAAATAATAATTTTATCTGACAAACAGGTGTAGACCCAGGAGATAGATGTCTGTGTCAAAGTTCAGCCAAATCACTGTTCGTATGTTTGAGCTGAAACAATTTATGTAATGGAAATTTTCCCCCAAAACTTTGCGATGTCATACCACAAAAAAGATGCAACTTTTCAAAAAAATGTGGATACATGTCCCACTTGTCTACACCGTGTTCACTGATTTTGAGTTCATTGGACTCAACGGCCAGGTGATGTAAAGTAATAAGGTATAGACACATAAGACAGATGTGACACTTTTGTCAGAAAAACTTCAGAACACAGGGTATAATCTGTAATTCAGCCTCTATTTTTTAATTGAGTAAATGTCCAGTAACAGTTATAAATAGATTTGTGGAACTGACTTTGATTCATGACAGTAAATGGACTGCACTTATAAAGCCCATTTCAAACACCTTCTCAGTGCCCAAAGCACTTAACCCTTTAAACTTCCAAGTGTCCACACACACACACACACATATATATATATATATATATATATATATATATATATATATATATAGGCTAGCATTAGTCACTCAAAACTGTTACTCAAACCACCTAAACCTGTCCCAAATGTCCCCATCTTAATATTTTCATTTATAATATAAACAAACAAAAATTACATGTATTACAGCATTCTATTTACTTTATTAAGAAATTTAGGTGGGGTGAGGGAAGTCTGGGCTACTTTGCTGAGGCTGCTGCCCCCGTGACCCAGACCCAGATGAAGTAGGAGATGACGAGTACGAGAAATTTAGACAAAATTGAGTGGAAGTTGAAAGGATTAACAAGGCGTCACATTCACCTATTCACACACTAATGGGCGACCACGACCACCCAACACACATGAACAATCAGAGTGAAGATTTGAACTGGTGACCCTTTGGTCATACGACAACTCCGTCTACCAACTGATCCACAGCCACCCTACAAAGAAGCTAGTGCATGTGACACATTGGGAAATACTCGCCCCCTAAACTTCCTATTGGGTCGGTATAGGACTGATTCGGTCAGATCCACAGTGACTGGCCTAAAAAACAGACTTTTTTGTCAGGATTAAATACGCTGAGAAAACCAGATGGTTGGCCAGACTATAGCCAGAATCATGGTCAAAGGGAACTTTTGATTGATGTACTGAAAATGACAACAAAGCACTAGAGAGCAAAGAAGAAATGAGCTGAGACATTATTGTAGCTAATTAAGAGAATGCCAAAATTGCTTGAATCATTAGCTGATGAATACCTAAAATCACAACAGTAGTGATAAAAGCTACATTTAAACAAAAAAAAAAACTAAGCTGACACATGGACAAAGACATTCCTGCATGTCATATATATTTTTCTATTTTAAATGGTAATTCTTGTATATTACACACCTTAGACATAGAACTAACATGAGTTACACAGGAAAACTATAAATCAGAGGGGAGGGGGGGTGTAAAATCTCATTTTAATATATGAAGATGTCTATTCTAAGACTTATTAAAATAAATCTGGGTCTGTCTGACAATATAGGTTTTTCAGATGAGAATCATAATTTTTGTACATTTGTCGTTTTTATAGAACTGCTGAGGAAATAGAGTATGAACCTTAGATACACATATTATATGAGTTTATATTGATGAGTTGCCAAAAATCTAATAGAGCTACGTCTACAGTAATTATATGATAAAATATGATTTGATATCGTTTTAAAATTTCACAATATGACAGATCAATATATGGGGCCGAAATTTATGTTTTTTTCTTAATAATAATAATAATAATAATAATAATAATAATAATAATAATAATAATGGCTGATATTCTCCTTTTTTCTTGAGTTTATGTCACCACCATGTTCCTGGAGACACTGCTGTCCAAAGTGGAGGGGAATTTTTGTGTGTGTAGTAATGTTTATTAGGTTAACTGTTTCAATGTTTATTTTCAAATTGTAAGTACAGAAGATTTTCTGACATTTGTTATGACTTGATAGAGAGAAGAAAAAAAAATCAGTATCGGCTCCAAATGTTGGCTTTTTACAAGTGTGTGGTTTAATGGGACTCTAGGAGTGTGACCAAGCTTCATTCTTAACTTTAACTTAGTTCTACCAAAATGGTACAGAATTTAAAACATTTCATTCAAAAACCATTGAGATTTTTCAGTGATATGTGATGAGCTTTTTTTTGGCATATTTAAACAGTGCCTCAGTCCTTTATATTCATGTACTCTTTCTTCTTATTTATTTCAATATATTACTGTCAGCAGTTTCAATGCATGTCCATGATTTTTTTTTTTCATCTTGGCCTATTCTACATAAAAATGGAAACATGTAAAGAAAACAGTAAGTCACCCACATGGAATGTTAAACTAGCTTCAGTAATGGCTTGTCCTATTCGCCAGTCTTTGCATTATAGTAAAAAAAAAAAAAAAAAGGCTTGTCACAACTGCTTAAGATGAAACTGAAACTTAAGAAGAACCAGTGACAGTTGAAAGTGTGAGGAGGGTCTGAAAGTGTGAGAGAGAATATGATAGTGTGAGTAAGAGTTTGATAGTATGTGAAAGAGTATAATATAGTTCGAGTGAGAGTTTGATATGAGCAAGAGTCAAGCTTTGGCGGAGGTCTGCCTTGTTTGGAATTAAACCAGTGACTGTGTTTACTTCAGAATTAACATATTCAACTGGAATTGTGTGTTTACATGGTCATGTTAAAGCAGAATTAACTTTTATTTGGAATTAAACAGGAAGAAAAACTCCCATGTAAACAAGCCTATTGTGTGAGAGTAGTTTGACAGTGAATGAAAATTAGTTTAATAGTGTCTGAGAGAGAGTATTTCATATTTCATATAGTTCATACAACACAGCTGTTACATACTCCTGTATATTTTTTCATATGAATAAATACATACATATCGCGGGGTTACGAAATGTCAGTTTTTTTTCTAATATCGTGCAGCCCTATCAGCAGCAGTTTGGGTATTTACGAGTTAATCTGACTCACAATTGACATTGTGTTATTTGTAAACATAATGGAAATAAATAATTCTTTTGTCTAGATGATCGCATAGTTAATTTGACTGTTTGAAAGCTTTAGTTCATTTTGTTTATTTTGTGTTAAAATGCACAGATGTATGGAGAAGTCACAATGCTGTGTTTACCGTAGTAGTCTATAATTTGCACATTTTAAACGTCAGGCTGTTAAAATGAGTTTTTTGCCTTCCACATGGGTGACCTGGGAATTAAAAGAAAAGGCAAAACAGATACTTGTAATTGGACATAATTACTGCCAACTTGTCTGACGAAGCAGGGCTGACTGCAGGGGAGGTCAAACACATTTAAATGCAAATTTACACAGTTGTCAAATGGTATAACTTTCAAGTTTAATTTCGCTTTTGCCTTGGCTGTGTGATGAGTGACGACCTGTCTGTGTAAGGGGAGATTACGCCCGTCCCTCACTGAGCGCCATGTCGCCACTCTGCCTTTTCCTGCTTCACTTTCTTCCCTGTCACATTCTACACAAATGGACAAATAACACAACAGCTGTAAGTGTATGTGATACGGACGCTCAGTGGAACACATGGAAGGTTACACATCACCCCTCTAGTCAATCCAAAAACTTCTCATGACTACTGATGGTTCAGTGTAGGATTTTAAAATTTATGTATTTTTTTTAAACTAATGACAGCGTTTCACGAATTCAGTTCAGTTCATTTTATTTATTTAAATGTTACCGAGATCATTTTCAGTTTTGTTTTGTTTTTGCTTTATTGTTTTTTTGTTTTTTTTTCTCAGTTCAAGCAAAAATAAATTTGCCAATGGAACAAGTGAAAATTTCCTTGGTAAGATGTCTTAAAATAAGACTTTTCCAGATCTATTGTCTAAAAATAAGTTCTTTATATCTCACTGATAAGTTACTCTTAAAATTATCTTATTTTAAGTACAAGATATTGTGACTAGAAATAGGAAAAATACATTTGGTAAAATAGAATAGAATCGAATAGAATAGAATAGAATCAAATAGCATAGCATAGAATAGTATAGAATACAATATGATAGTTAGATACGATGCGATATGATACAACACGATACGATAAGATAAAATAAAATGAAATAAGATACGATGCGATATGATACAACACGATACGATAAGATAAAATAAAATGAAATAAAGTACAATAAAATAAAAAATTAAATACAACTTTCATTCCATCAGTAGGCATTCAAACACATGGTACATAGGCGGCCATGGCTTAGTTCGTAGAGCAGGTCATCCAATATCCAAAAGGTTGGTAGTTTGAATCCTGTTCTGTCCTAGTCATGTGCTGTTTTGTGCTTGGGTAAGACACTTCACCCTCCTTGCCTCCAGTGCTCACACTGGTATGTGGTGCGTATGTCAGGTCAGAGGGGCTATAGGTGCAAAATGGCAGCCACACTTCTGTCAGTCTGCCCCAGGGCAACTGTGACTATATATGTAGTTTACCACCACCAGAGGGAGCATGTCTGAGTGAATGAATAATGGATTCACTGTGTGCTTTGAGTGTGTGTGTGTGTGTGTGTCCATAGAAAAGCGCTATATAAATGTAATCCATTAATAATTGATTAGTAAACACAGACTGAAATATGTCTTCTGTCTTTAACCCTTCACACACTGCATGCTAGGAGCAGTGGGCTTATCACATCAGGGACTGGGGAGCAAATGGGAGGGGTTTAATACTTTGCTCAAGGATACATTGGCCACTCCAGGGATTCAAACCAGGGACCCTTCAGTCACAAACCAACTCCAGCCATTTAGGCCATAGGTGCCCCAAAACACCACTCCACCCTGGATGTGACCCTTGGAGCCACTGCATGGGGATGTGCGATGCTTTAACCGCTATATTAGTGGGTCAATCTGGCACAAATTTTCAAGCTACTTTTTTGTGCCGGTCTTTTTATCAAGTGTAACTCATTCAAACTTTATTTCTGTGATAAAATATGCATTATCAACATATTGTGTTGATATGTGTAGGTCCCTTATACCTGTTTTACTTCGGCAGCCTAGTAAATATTGCATTCAGACTGTTACTATTTTATATGAGTGTAGAGTTATGACAAATCTCCTTTTAAAGTGATGCAGAAGTCATATGAATTCTAATCCGACTTTTTGAACTGAAGAAAAATCTCTAGACTTGAGAATAATCTGATTGGTATCTGAGTCAGGACCACATGTGGAAGAGGTAATTCATCACAACAGATCTGAGTCACATATAAGTGAAAGTACCAGATTTGTATCAGTTCTGCCTGCATCATAGCCAGACAATAAATGGGCAAAGATATTTTTACCTTCAAGTAAATAAGTTTTATTGCTGTTTGCAAACTGAAGAACAGCCTGCCTTTAGTGGCCTTTATATCACATTCCAACTTGTGTGACACCAGTATGACATGTGTTATTCATATACAATGTGAGGTCGGTGTCGGGGTGTTGTACGGCTCCGTCGGGAAATATTTTTCTGATAGTCACATGTGGGCAATACATTATCCCCTACTTACTCATCGGCATGGTAACGTGTTTGGTATTTGTTATGTTAGTTTGTTATTTTAGTTGGAGATTGGCGGTAATCATGCTTTTCGGTGTGGTTTTCTTTAGGTAAGTGAGGTTACAGGGGTTGGACTGGGGCAACTGTCTGGCTGGCTGGCTCCGCCCCCATGTGTTTTGTTCATTTTGGCCACAATCGCCAGTCTCTTTTTTTTTCTTTCCACCCGCTTGTTTCTTTTGAGTAGATTGAGACCTGCCTTTTATTTATATTTTGATTTAAATAAAACATACAATACTGCGGATGCGGCTTATATACAGATGTGGCTTAAAGTCCAGAAAATACCATATTATTATTATTATTATTATTATTATTATGATTATTATTAGAAAAAAATACCCAAATCAACAGCATAAAATGTCAGTTAAATGAAAAAAAATCCACAATTCCCCTGGTTTGATTTTACAACTCAACTACTGTGTAAAACAAAAAAAATTAATTGCTCAGCTACAATACTTTGACTTACAATGAATTAGATGAAAAGAGTAAAAAAATATATAATTTGGAGTCCTCCTAAACTGTTCATAAATTACTGTCCAGTGTAATAAACACACATTTTCTCATGCATAAATATATTTCTCTCATATCTGTCGTCTGAATGTTACCAAGCAGTTCACAAACTGAATGATGGACGAGACACACGAATAATCTGGTCTCCTGTGGAAACTAACAACCAGAATGAGGCAGATACAAATGTCTTCTTCTCTTTCTAATTCTTATTATTATTATTTTCCTTCTCTTCTTTCTCCTCCTCTTTTCTTCTTACATTTTCTACTTATATCTGATATTAATCCAGAGGTAGGAAGTAACTAAGTAAAAGTACTTCATTACTTTACTTAAGTAGACTTTTTAGGTATCTGTACTTTATATATTTGTATTTTTTCTGGCAACTTTTTACTTTTACTCCCTACATTTTTGTCATAAATATCTGTACTTTATACTCCTTATATTGACAGAATAGACTCATTACTTTTTCAAACTAAACAGTGTGGCTTCAGAGGGAAAAATCAGCAGAAAAAAAAATGTGATTTTCTATATCATAATTATGTCTTTTAGCTCATGATTGTGACTTTTTAGCTAATAATTTCAAGTGTTTTTCTCATTATTATGCATTTCTTATTTCATATGTACGAATGTATCTCATCATTTTGATACTTTATCTCATAATTTTTACTTTTTACCTCGTAATTATATTTATTTTTTTTAATGTCATAATAACAATGTTTCATCTAAATTGTGACTTTTTTTTCAAAACTGAGTACCGTGACCTGATCAAACACAGTTACTCACCTTTAAAGTTTTTATTTTTAGATACTTTTGACTTTTTGTTGTTGTTGTGCTATTATTATTATTATTATCTTGATGAGCCGATTTTCATCACAAACAATGGTAACAACATGAATAAAAAAAACAAAAAACAAAAACTTTTCTGGTTTTTCCTGGTTAAATAAGTATTCAAATAAAAAAAAATGAAGTTATAAATTCTAAGTATTCATGGACCCCGCCTTCACCCACTGTAGCTGGATTAGGCCCCCAGTGACCCCTGTGACCCTAATGAGGACAAAGCGGGTTGACATGACGAGACGAGACAAGACTTATGCATATAAATACACCATGGGGAAGACGCAGATAATGACAAAAAGGAAAACATGCTCACTAAAGCCATCTGTCCAGAGAGAACAGTCCCTACTGTTGCACTTCAAAACACAAACATCCTCATACATTCTTCACCACAGCACTAAGACAATATCCCTTGAGATATTAGAAGGAAACTGAGGGCCATAGCGAGCTGAACTTGCTGTCAGTGGGGAGCATCAGTAATGAAATTGCATATGCATACAGTAGCATAGGCCACAGACTGGCTGATCTGACAGCACAGCAGTAAAATGCATGACAGGCACTGCACGCAAAAGGAAATATCACAGGGAAAGGAGAATAGAATGGTAAAAGAGAGGAGAAGGAGGAATGGAGGGCAATAAAAAAGACAACAGATGAGAGCAAGGTGAGAGAAAGTCACTCCGAGACCAATGTTTCCCTTCACAGGATTTCAGAAACATACATGTGTAATCTCAAGCAGAAAAAAGACAGTCAAGAACAAACATAGACGCACAAACTCTTCATACAGATATTCCCCTTGTAATATATTCGAGAGATACACACAAATATCTGCAAGGATATATCTCAGATTTAACATAAAGAATTCCAATAGACCTGGCACATGCAAAAGGGAATAGAATAGAATTTATCTCAGTACCTGTGGTCTATAAACAAAGAACAAGGTTAACCCTGCAGCCTGGTCTTCAAAGGTACAACAGCACAACAACAACAAATGCTAATAGCTGAATCTAACAACGAAGAGGTGATTTTTCTATGTGCATTTTTGTCTTTTTGTTAGCTTAAATGTTTAATTGGTACTTGATGAGCACACCTAAAAACGTCAGTTCGTGCAGGAACATCAAGCAACCGTATATTTTACATGAAAGCTCTAAAATTGTCGTACAAGTCGTACATGGTGTTCCTTTTTCACAGGAAAACATTGGTGACAAATATGAGTGGCAGAGAGCTTTTAGCCGGTTTGCACATTAGATCCCAAGAATATTTTATTGTACAGAGAGTACATGTTATAATGATGTTCGGAGTAGGCTTGTATAAATAATGCTACTAAACTAAAGGAGACACTGAGTGATGCTAAAATTGCAGGAAATTGGACATTATGAATATTAGAGAGCTGACTAGCATGTCAAAGGAAACTCTTTGACTGCATTTATGGAAACTAAAATGTGTAGCTGAAGTGAACAGTAATAATGCCATCCATCAGACGGTATCACAAGCATTAGTCACATTTTCACATCTATACAAAATGTTAATGTGGATCATGACAATTTAGAATCTGATATTTTCATGTTATGGATCATTTTAACCCATAAACATTTGGAGCTACTTTTGTATCAGTTCACAAATTAATTTATCTCTATATTTATTTATTTGCATTTATTGCCATATTATTTCTATATTATTTCTTTTTTTTTTTCTCCAATGTTCCAATGTTCTTACAATTCATTGAAATTCATCGGTTATTATATCAAAAACAGAGAAAACTAAAGGAAAAGGAACATTTTCAGTAACAGCAGCATAAAAAAACTGTGTCTTCATTCACTATCATTGACCAAATAACATGTTTTTTTGTTGGGTTTTTTTTACTGAGTGTTTCCATGGTAACTATGGAGCCTCTGAATGTCCAAATGGGTTATATCGGATTATCGTGACAGGACGACAAACTGCATTTTACACCGATTACGTACACATATTGATAGATACAGTGGATCAACAGGTATTAAACAGTTTAGATCAGTTAGAACAGTTTGGTTGCTAATGGCTGTTTGGGTCTTTATGGGTTAATTTAGCACAACATTCTGCAGAGCATGCCATTCAATAAATAGATAACAGCTCTGATAAAACTTTACAGTTCCACTTTTCATTTCAAGCCACCATTTTAATTGACTTTTCACTACATTTGTCATTCCTTAACAGCACCAAATCATTTATCTTTATATTAAGGCTTTTGATTTGGTCACTGAGGACAAAGCTGCAGAGGTGAAGGGGGATATTTGAACATGATGTATTTTTTCAGCCCTATCTTTCCGTAGCTTCAAAGTATATATAGATATTGACATTCAAAGCTCTCAACATCAGATGGAAGACATGTAGCAGAACATACATGAAGCCCTAGAGGCCCCAAATTTGGGTTATGATTTCATGGTGTCTGAAAATAGCTTAGGACTTAAAGGGCTACAGTCAAATATATGGGTTTTTATTCTGAGAAAAACTTAATTTTGAGTTTTTTTCATGACAAAAAGTTGGAATTCTGACATTGACATCAGAATTCTGAAAAAAAATGGGGGAAAATATGGGGGAGGGGGGTCAATTCTGAGTGGAAAGAAGCCAGAAATATGTTGAAAAATTCTGAGGAAAGATAGTTGTTTTCTGAGAAAAAAAAAAAGTAATTATAACGAGTTGAAACTCAGAATTCTAAAGAAAGAATCAGAATTCTGAAAAAGGCAGATGTCTGACTTTAAAATCAGAATTAAAGTCAGAATTCTGAGAAAAGTCAGAATGAAAACAGGTCTATTGAAAGAACAAGGACTATTCTATCAGAACGATTGGAAGTGAAACTGTTGATCAAACAATTACATAATTAATTGCAGAATTAACTGTTACACAGAATTAAATAGGACTAAAAACTCCCATGTAAACACCTCTACTGAATAAAATCTAAAGCTCATTGTTTAGACACATCTCTATTATGGTACTGTGAAGCAGTCAGTGAGTAAGTTCACATTATAGCTCTGTTAACTCATCATCTGTCTTAAGGCTCTCACACACACTGCGATTTAGAGCCATCTCAGACAAGACAGCAATCGTGAGATAAGTGTGGTGATAGCTTTGGTCTTGGCCCTAAATCGGTTATCCTACTTTACACTGCACCCAAAGACAGCCTGCGATAAAATTCTGACACTGTCAGAAATGTGGCATGATCACCACAGTGTTACTGCTGCTGTGACCTACATCTGAGTGATAGCAATGATGCACAGAAAACTGAAAGTGGCAGACCATAGCATTAAATGCTAGCAGATGCTAAGTGCTTATTTCAAAGTCTTTGTAGTATTGACCCCTCCTTCCAAGCCATGACGGCATCCATTTTCTCCTCCTCCTCTCGACCACACTTTGCTTTACGCTGATGTGGTCACTCTGTCGCAGCACAATAATGTGAACAACTTCTTTGAACAACTAGGTTCAAAGAAAAATGGACACAGTGGCAATAGGTTGATGTCATGTGACGTCATATTGTTATATAGTCAGCGTGTGATTTTCAGATGGAGGGCAGGAAGTGAAGTAGCTTGATGAAAATGTGTAGTTCACGGTTGCGCCAATGGTTCGAACTAAGAGAAAGAAAAGCGACCAACGATTGCCATTCACAAAGGTGAGAAATGGAAAATGCTCACAGAAAAACACGGTAAAAAGTGGATTTTAAATCTGTTTGCAGAGTCTGCTGATGCTAAGGGATGGCGAAATTTAGAAAAAATCTTGATAAAAATCCTGACTGACCACTGAGCCTCATATATATATATATATATATGAGGCTCAGTGGTTAGTCAGGATTTTTATCAAGATATATATATATATATATATATATATATATATATGTGTGTGTGTGTGTGTGTGTGTGGGTAACACTTTATAATACCTACACACAATTGACTATGTATTAACCATTTCTTACCTATTTGTTAATGTCTTGTAAAGGATCATATTAGTGTCTTCCAAAGATAAATGTAAAATTAGATTATTTTTAACCAACAGGTGCAGTGTTTGTATATCTGCTTTACAGGTAAACTGCACCTGTTGGTTAAAAATAATCCTATTTTACATTTACACTAGTATGAACCTTTACAAAATATTAACAAATAAGTAACAAATGGTTAATACATAATGAACAACCCATTTATGTATGGGTAATAAATAGTTAATACATAGTCAATTGTGTGTAGGTATTATAAAGTGTTACCTATATATGTATAGTAAATGACAATAAGTAGTTGCAAACAGGATGAATAATGACAAACTACAAGCTGTATGTGATTATTTCATGCACTGTAGCAAAAAAGGGGATTTAAATGAGTAAATTAAATTGGGGAAATCGGTTCACACATAGAAGAGGAAATTGCAAATGTCTAATATTTTCATGATAAATTGTTATGACACAATCATTGCAAACTATAGCAATAGTGAAGGAGATGCTACTGTCTTTCAGACATGTCCATGGCTTTATTGTCTGGGTAAACCAGTATTCACCTTTTGTGCTTATTTTTTGGTGGCATTCACTGATTGAATTCTTATTCTGCCAAGTTCTTCTCCTGCTCCTTTCACACATTTAACAAAGGCTCCTTCACACAGTGAGTGAGAATTGGAAGGAAGGAAGAAAGAAGGAATGAATGAAAAGAAAAGAAAAGTAAGTAGAAACAGAATGATACTGCATGACATTACCAGTGGATTTTTAAAACCAGATTTAAAGAATTGAGGGGAAATAAGGACTAGACATATAAAGTTTGGTGGGGTAAGAAGGAGAAAGTCACTGTGAGAGTAAAACCAAAGCACTCAAAACAGTAGAAAATGGCAGGCGTTTTTAGATTCAAAGCACATGGTACATCCTAAGATTATTGACTAGAAATGTCAGCTAGGGGAGAAAAGGCATTCAGAAGCAGAGCACAGGCTGAAAGATGGAAAAAAAAAAAAAAAGAAGAGCAGAGGTGGGCTATGAAATGCTCTATGTGAAGAAAGTAGGATGGAGGGATCCGAAGAGGGAAAAAGGCTGAAGGGATAGAAGGGAGTTAGGGATGGAGTGCAAATATGTGAAGAGAGGTTGAGTGGGCTTTACTCAGAGGTGGGATAAGTGGAGCAAAGGAGAGCGAGGAGGAGGAAGGGTAAAAGACAAGGGGGAATCATTTGTTTTTCAGGATCAGAGGCAGAGGCAGAGTGCATCCAAGGACTCAAGGTTGAGGGGAGGGAATCGCTCAAGACTTCATCTAGAGGACAATAATACAGTGGCGCATGCTTACATGTGCAGATATCTGTTGAGCTGCACGAGCAACAGCACAACGACTTGGGAAATCAGAGGCCGCCCTTAATGCCACAGCGTGTGAGAAAATGTATGTTGCGCATGTGTACGAATTCAAGTGTGTTCATGTGTGTTTAGACTTTAGCATTTTAACAGGCTGCATGAAACCCAGGGGGGAACAGGAAGCGGGACTCTCCTGTACTACCTGTGTCTGGAATAAAAATCTATTCAGGCAGTTCATGTCTGACCTCCAACTGACTGAGCAGCCATTTTTACCACAGCTCTCTGGGAGAGGGTCGGCTCTCTGCCCTACATTTCTCTACCAGGTATGAAATACCTGGTTTAAAATGGGCCACAGTCATATTGAATCTCTCCTGGTGTGTTGCAAATTGAAGGTTATAAAATGTACAATTCACCCTTTATTCTAGAAACCAACCAAATACCCTTTTTTCTTCTGTGAAAATGCTATAGCACGTCTGTCAAAAATTATTCTTATGTCAAACAAATTAATTTTAGCAAAAAAAAAAGAAAACAAACAAAAAAACATTTTGAATATCTGACGTTAAAAAGGTTTATGAGCCAAAAACGGTTGGAACCATTGCCTTAAACTCTTTCTTACTGAATTACCAATGTACTTATAACAATATAAAAGCTACCAAATAAAATATGAGCTTTCGTTTTATTCCTGCTGTGATATCAGGGATTAAGATGTTTCAGTATTTTATAATATAGGGTATTCTCAAAACCCTCTCTTGTTAAAAAGGGATTTCTTGACAGCAGTGTTCGTCTTTGTCTCTTACATTCTAGTCTGACATATCACATCTTTCACAACATCTCAGTACAGTACAGTACAAGATGGACTTTATGTCACAAATCATGATGTGTGTCCCTGATCACAATACATCTCACCTTAGTTTAAAGCCTTTTGGTTTGACAAACTATATAAAAGAAAAAACAACAACAACAAAAAAAAAACAACTAAAAGAAATATTTTTAAAGGCTTGGTTCAGTTCCTTCTTTGACTTTCTAACTAGCAAAAACCCAAAACTCTGAATACATGAATAAAACTTGCAAACAATTGTAAAAATGGAGAAATGTTGTGTATAATAAAGCGTGTGACAAATAAAAAACAATCATGCAAACCACTAATTGGCCATTTTATACACAATACTTTTATCAATGGAGCATCTACAACCTACGACTGGTTGAACACCATGTAATCAGCATCAATTTACAACAACTGTTCTCTCTGAGTTTGGACAGTGAAAAGATAAAACAGTAAAACCATCATTCATTAAGGAACACAAGCATCTTCTTGCTGCTACGTGTATCTGTTTTATGTTGGAAAGGCTTTTGTCTTCGAAGGTAGTGTCAAACAATTAGCAGCTACAAAGTAGAGTAAATCTTCCTTTGACAAACATGGACTCAAACTCCTCAATATGGGTTGTAACAGCCAAACTGCTCATTAAACAAACGGGGACGATGAAGCTAAAATTAAGTCGAGTCAATGATTTTTTTTTTTGTCCAACGTCTTTAACAGCAGAATGTTAGTCCGGCTCCTTTTGGTGCTGACAAAATTGACTTTGCCGAGGGAGACGTCATAACATATATGAGGATTGACTTGGTATTCTACTGACTTTATTACCTCGACCAAGGAGGTATTAAATTTGAGTCCATTTGTCTGTCTGTCTGTCTGTCTGTCTGTCTGTCTGTCTGTTTGTCTGTCAACAGGATTACGCAAAAACTTCTGAACAGATTTTGATGAAACGTTCAGGAATGATAGATAATGGGAACAACTCAATAAACAACAGTTTATTCAGGAACAACTCATTTTCTCAAAGTTTTCAGATATCCTGCACTGTTGAACGCACCAGACATGTTACGACGGTCCTGAACGCACCACCTCCATGTTTAGAATGACCCTCTTTTTTCCAACTCTTAATTCAAATACTCCTGGTTTATTACTGTGTTTAAATGCCACAAGGTGAGATTAATAACACAATACAGTTAGCATAGGTATTAGCATAGTGTATTGTTTATCTGTGCATAAGTTAATGCTGTTTAATGCTGGTGTGTTGTTGAAGCTAATACGATAATAAGCTAGCTGTCACCTGTGTGTCTACTGTGAGGTGATTTCTGTGTATTCCATGACACATATTATACGTCTGAGTGACTCATACAGTCGTCTACGGCAGTGGTCCCAACCCCCGGGCCGTAGACCAGTACCTGTCCGTGGATCAATTGGTGCCGGGCTGCCGGCTGCCTAATAATTAATTGATTATTTCGCTTGTATTTAATATCTGAGTCTGAGGAATCTTTTCTTTTGAAAAATGACCAGATTCTCTCAGTTATATCTCTGTCACTTGAACGGCAAAAATGTAACCCACATGTTAGCAAAAAAAGTAAAAAACAGATGTCTTTGGAAAGTTTCTTTTCAAAGAGGAAAACGAACACTGAAGAGACAGAAGAAGAGCCTCCAACTTCCAAGAAAAGGAAAGCTTTTAACAGACAATACCAGGAGTTGTACTTGAAATATGGATTTATCGTGACAGATGATTCCCACAGACTGTATAATTTCAGTGACCGATATCCAACATAAACAATCGACATACCCCCCCCCCCGAGTCCGTGGTAAAATTGTCAAACATTGACCGGTCCGCGGTAATAAAAAGGTTGTGGACCACTGGTCTACGGTCTTTACAAACTGTATTTTTTTTCCCACATGGCTTAAAATGAATCATTTAAATGTGGGGGGAAAAAAATCTATTTTTAAACAAAAAAAATCTATTTAAAAATTGCTAAACCAAAAATCCCGATACATATGTGAATCGATTTTTTTTCTCCCAGCCCTAGTATTATCGTTGTAAAGTAGTTATGCTTAGAAAACTGTGTAAGAACAACTGTGTAGAGATATGAGGAACACTGAAAAGCACCATAAGACAAGTCAGGTTCGGCTGCTCAATTTATTGCATCTGTATTAAATAGAAAGAGGGCTTTTATTAGTGTGTCCTCTCTGACATATTATTAAGCCACTAGAGGGCATTTGGGAAGAGATTGGATCGTAACCACAGCAAGTTTACCACAGAGAAATAGGTAATTCCACAATACAGAGCTCCCTTTAATTTGTCATTGTGTGGAAGGGTGCGTGGGTACAGTATATGGTGTGCACTTGAAGTGTACTGCATGTGTGTAGGCCAGTCAGTTCATAATAGGAATGTTTTACCTTGCCCCTGATGTGAACCCCCTACATCATGTCTTATTGTCTCCCAGTTCTACTTTCACACACAAACACGCAGCACACACACACACACACACACACACACACACACACACACACACACACACTAATCAGGGATAGGCAGCCACTGTAAGAGGCAAAGGTCTGCAGGGCTGTTTGATAGCAGATTAGGCTGGCGTGTCAGACAGGGGACTGGGCCACACAGGAAGCAGTCACATGCTGAAACTACACACACACACACACAGTAGAAAAAGGGGGATATTTGAATGCATGGGCACACTGTGAAAGAAGTGCACACAAACCTTTTTGAAGCCAGAACCTCTTTGGCAAATCATGTCAGCAGGTAGAACGGTTGAACATGGCAGTACAGAAATTAATTAAAAAGTTGTGTGTGTGTGTGTGTGGTGGTGGTGGTGGTGCCATTCTTTAACCAAAGGTGTCAGACCGGTAAGTAGACTTGAGGAATTTGAAGGAATTCATTACACTGGGGAACGATTTTGAAAAAAAAAAAAAGGGAATCAAAAGAGCTGGCTCGCATCCAGCAAGAGCCGGCTCCCAGTTATTTTCCTTTCACTGCTTACCTCCGTACTCATTTGTTCAAAAATAAATAAATAAATGAATAAATAAAGTTTGATTAAAATATTAAAAATGTGCTTTGTAAAGGAATAAATGCACAAAATTAGGCAATTATAAGGCTGTTATAAAACTACTCGCTTGAGTTTGAGTGTAATTTTGTTCTATGCTTTTGCAGTTTGGTTGTTAATTTGTGCAAGGAAATGTTTGATTAAAAATATTCAACAAAAAAAAAAAATGTTTTTTGTAACAGATTAAATGCACAAAATTAGGCAATTATAAAGCTTCTCATTAAAACACAGCACACATGAAAGGGTTTGTCAACACACAAACCATTCATTTTTGCAATGTTACAATAAAATATAGGCCTAAAATAAAATCCTAAATTTAGAGCTGTTCAGTAATCAAAAGAACCAGTTCTTCTTTGGGAGCTGAGCCAAAAAAGCTTAAACTTCCCATAACTATACGTTAGATTTTTATACTGATTAAAACTCAAATTGGAATGCTAATAATTTTTTTTCCTTGCATGTCCAGGTTTTTCTCAAAGCCTACCCTCCAGATAAGCACTGATTTAACTGTAGTCACACTTTTCAGATGATAATGATTGGACTTATCTACATGGAAAGTTGTTTGTGCAGTTACCATGGAGATAGTGCAGTGAGACGTGTGTGCAGCTGCCAAAAGGTCAGTACAATTACAGTAGACATATCCTGATTAAAAACATCTGTAACATGACAGATCAATTTTCAGGTGGTAAATCAATGGCAACGTTGTAATTTCATGGTAATAATTTCTTTGTAACCGCTTATGACAACTAACTGATCAGTAAAAAGGTGATAATTCTATCAGAATTTTGATGCAATTTCATGGTAATAATTTCCTGTAAATTACCTCCTTTTTTCAGGTAATTAAACAAAAACAACATAAAAAATGTCATAAGGATAATTGATGGTTTTATCAAAACAACTAGGTAATTAAGTAGGAAGAGACAATAGTGTATTTTCCATCTCTGATACCATGTAATTTCCATTAAATTACTTAACTTGTTCCAGTGTAATTACAGGCACATCATATCTATTTTTGCCATCTTACTACTGAACTGACTTGATTTTAGTCTCTTTCTTGGTAATAACTAAGTAATTGGGTGGAAACAAGTGATAATGCATTTTACAGCCCTCACACTGATTACTTCCTTGTTTTTTTTACGTAATTAAACAAGTAAATCCTGGACTCATCATTTCAGTAGCTACAGATTAATTTCAAATCATTACTATTTTATATTATACTAGAAATGAAAACTGTTTACATATAAGCTATAAACTGCATGTAAATTGCTTGTAATAAGCTGTTATAAAGGATTATTACTATGAAATTACATCAAAACTTCCATAGAAATTACCTCCCTAATGAAAGCTGTTTGCATCGCTATTACCTAGAAACTGGGGAGTAATTACACTGGAAATTGCATAAAAATATCTTGTAATAAGTGGTTATAAAGGCATTATTACCATGAAATTACATCAAAATTATTATAGAATTACCATCTTATTAGTGATGTGTAGTGTAAAGCGTTACTAAAATAGCACAGTGTTAGATAAACATTGCAGTTATGCCTGTTTATTTAATATTTTATCATTTGTCAATATTTGAAATTCTTATAAAACAAGCACACACCTGTTAATCATTTAACTCCTGAGACTTTAGCAATTCCACAGTAAAAAAAATTAAATAAGATAAAAAATAAGCAACAAGGTAAACAAAAATTATTATTAAATGAACAAAATGATATGTAATGTGAACAAAGTAAGTCACAAGCAGAACACAATTGAAGAAAATAAAATAAAATAAACAAATCATAGAAAAATAAACAAAATAAGCAACATCAACAGAAACTAAAATATTTACAAAATAACAAATAACATGAGAAAAAATAAAAAACACAAACAAAATGAAGTTAAAAAAAAGCATAAATAACAGTAATTTCCTTTTTTTCTAAATCAGTTGCTTTTTGACACCTGTACATCAGTTCAATGAACAGTTAAAACAACACTTGAATTTGAATATTTCAACTAAAACATCCATTCAGAAAGCATCAGTGCTGACACATCAGGACTTAAAGGGTTAAACAACAAGTATTTCTCATATGTCTTAAGAAAACAGGGATCCTACAGTTAAAAAACTTGACACGATCGAGAAAAACTAGAGACCAGTTTTGGATTCCGTACCCCAAAAATTAGTTCAAAACAGCTGTCAGGCCTAACTCAACAAAAATTGTGTTCCCTATCCCTTATCAGTAGCTTTGGCGGTGGCTGGCATCAGTCATAACCAATCTTATCATCACCGCTCAGCAAAAGTTGTGCACTCCGCATTTCCTGATGAGAACAGTCTTACGGCACAACTGCCACAAAAGCTTCTCCCAAGGGGAACTCGATGTCCTCATACGGGAGGTGCGGAATCGGCACAAGTAAATACATGGCACCTCAAATTAAATTAACTTGTGAGGAGATAACACTTCTGCTTACCGCGCTGTGGGGGGAGGTGGGGGGGGGGGGGGGGGGGGGGTACTGTAGGAAACACTGCTGATAATTATTGAAAAGCAATACAGGAAGGGCACAGACGGCGTATGTGTGAGACTGGGGTGAATACAACCCACTCATGACGCCTCGAGTGGATGGAGCAAATTTGTCACAGCACATTAATTGTCAGAGTTTTAGTAGCTTGTAATACAAACTAAATCTGAAATTGATGATGTTTTCTCAAATATTAGCAGACAGCAGACGGTTAGAAACATGACAATCCACATTGTAATCTAATAACCTGCCTTATCACAATATGCCTATTCTCAAAATGACAGTGTGACAATAACAACCAGAGTGTAAATGACAATGTGGATTGTTGTTACATTATGTGAAGATGCCACTTAACTAAAATACTGGCCATTATAAAAAGAGAGCCCTGTTATCTACAGTAACATCATCTATCGTTTTACTATAAAAAAGAGTCATTTATCATCAAAGAGTAAGAATTGCTGACTCACACTATTGGTTTTTTGAAGCATTTACATATGATACCTTACTTGAAATGATTAGGTTTTATATACATTTCTGATACTGTGACCTTTAGTCTGAAGTTCTTCAAATGATGCAGTATTTTAGGTTGGGTCAGTGTTAACTCACCCATGATCAAACATCTGGGGGCGGGGGGGGGGGTCAATTAGTCTTCACTTCCAAGGCAGTTGGTGAGTGGAATACTATCCAACAAAATTTTAATTCATACAGATCATTTAAAATTCAACTCAAATCAACACTAGTGATGTTCAGATGTCAAGGTTTATATAATCTTTTTTTTTTTTTATGTCTTCACTGTAATTTTTTATATATTGAATTTTATGTTTTGTGTTTTTACTGTCATGTTTTATATACTGAATTAGATGTTTTATGTCTTTATTGTTATGTTCTAATTTATTGCCAGGATTCTTCTGGCAGGGGGACTATCATTGGAAATTAGCCTTTTGGCTAAAAATAGGTGCATTTAAATTGTCCATTTCCATAAAATGTTCATTGATGTACATTGTATCTCTATAACAAATAAAGGTTAATAATAATACAAAATACTACTACTACTACTACTAATAATAATAATAATAAATGACCAGTTTGTATCACAGTACTGAAAAGTGTCGAAACCCAGAAGCAGACTCTCAGACTCAGAGTACGTTTTAACGCTTTATTGTTAACAATAATTATGTGAAGTGTCTCTAACTCCGGGTCGTCCGTCAGGAAATGAGTGCAGTGGAAGTAACAGCCACTAATAAGGAAGGCAGGGTCAAACAGGAAAAGTTCGATAACCAGGTTGGGAAAATTGACCATGCTTGTGTTGTTTTTTTATTGTATGTTTTCTTTTTTCTTTTCCATTTTATAAACGTTCAAATAAATCAAATCGAATAAAAAAAAAGTCATATAAATCAGAGTCGTAATCCAAATTAACAGTACTCTAAACCAGACACAGGTCAATCCGAGAAAAAGGGAGGTTGTCGTATCCATTGGGACAAGGCAGAATCCAGGTCCGGGATCCAGGTCAGAGGTCATACACAGAACGTTTCCAAAACACAGACAGACAGGGGACAAGCAGATACCAGAAAAACAGTCTAGACCAGAATACCAAAAAAAAGTGAACGCTCGTAGGTTGCATGGAAGACAGCAGACGTACTTACACTGAGTGAAGACGCACGAAGAAATATATACAGAGCAGACAGGTGTTCCACATGAGGAAAAATTAACAAGGAAGCAAAACAGGAAGCAAAATCAGAATGACTGATGAGGGACCACATAACAAAATAAAAGGCCAGACACGAACAAATAAAACTCTTACAGGACATTCATAACAGTTTGGGCTAAATTTGTTTTATTTTATATATTTATTTTAAATGTATCATTTATTTTTACATGTATTCAACTAATATCTAAGCATTTCTATTGTTTTCTACAGTCAGTGCCGTAGGTAGTGATTATAAACAGCTGAAATACTGCAGCAATGCATCATTTCAGCTCATGCTGTACTGTATATTGATGTAAATTATCACTTTATTCTCCTTCTACTATAGTGGACAGCAAATGTAAAATGTGGAAAAAAATGAAACATGGAAGTGTGAAGTTGTGAAACACCTTACTGTATGAAGGCCTTATTCGATATAACAGTAATTCCGTCTGGCAAACATAGAGGGAACTAATGTTGCTTGGAAAATACACTATGTTTAAGACGTGTAACTTTTCTTATCAGCTTTATTCACTTTCTCTGCTCTTTGTTATCATATTTAAGGTGTTAAGATTGACAGCTAGATGTGTTTATAGACTCAGAGACACCGTAATACAGCAAATTGAAAAGTGAGGAATTGATATTGGGATTGGACTCCGAGGCAGGATTGGCTCTGCACCAATGTTCCTGCAGTTCCAATTGTTTTCTCAAAGAACCTGATTACAAATTAGTAGCTTCAAAATAACAGTTAAAATGGCAAGCAAGTGATGTTATGTCTCCTCCGTCAATTATAGAGTCTATGGAAAACACAGAGGTGAAGTGAACCAGTCGAACTCGAACACAGACTGAATGTCAAAACAAAACGTACAACTCTAATTTTTATTAAGATTTGACTTCAGCAATTGTTTAGGACACCGGGATGTCATAAAAAATCGACTCTGAATTCTTAATTTTGACTTTCAAACTGTTTTATTGACACAGATATTATAAACAGAAAAGTTAATGCGTGCTAATGTTCTGGTGAAATTGGATGATGAATGTGCTTTGGGTGAAACAGCGGAGGATGATAATCACAGTTAAGGCCACTGATCTCCAAGCATTAATGAGTTTAACCTTTATTTATTGGAGTGAGGGCTGCTTATGCACACATATGTGGGAGTTGCCAGCTGGAGGCTGCGATCTCACTCATCCACTGAGCAGAAAGCTGGCTGACTGATGCATTTGATACATTTGACGACGACTTAAGCATATATTTTAATAGCTGTGCTTGGTGAAATTTTGGCACATGGTTTTTGTCAATAACATCGTTGGTTATGTTCCGGCTTTTTCAGTGCGACTTAGTTGGTTGGATCAACAAGACTTCACAAATATTTAGTACTGCTGTGAACTTTTATAGGATGCAATACTTTACAGAAGTGTTTTTCAAAGTTGAAACTTCTTTTCAACTTTGCCTTCAGGTACTTGTTGACTCTCTGTCTGGTGTCAGTATTGAGCCTTTTGTCCTATTCACATGGGATAAGTATTATCTGTGGACCACTGGTAATTCAGTTACCATCCCGTACCTCTGTGTTACCTTTGCCATAACTTTAACTAACAGCTGACGCAGTCTTGCACGGCCATACATTCAAGCCCTACAGTCAAACTGATTGCACTACCTCGTGTACTTTGCACCACCCTTTTTGTAAAATATTATTTATTACCTTTATTTTTATTTTTTTTTCTCTTGTACATACTATTCTATATTTTATATTACTATTACTATTCTGAGAGTGACACCACCTGCCGGAATAGAATTCCATGTATGTGCAAATGTATCTGGCGAATAAAAAAACGATTCTGATTCTGATTCTGATTCTGATAAACAAAAGTCTGTAATTCAGTCAAATTACAGAAATAATGACCAGATATGTCGTAAGTTCACAACATCCTGTTTTGTCTCAATACATTACAAGTAGTTATGTTACATTAAAGTAGTATGAAAACAAAGTATGTCGAATAGGACTGTATCCACAAAGGGGGAAAATGTCATTGATAGGGATGCAGTCTGTAATTTGCTCCACGCCTTCAAAATAAGAGCGGGGTAAGTACAGATGAAAACACTCTCCAGATTACAATGGAAGTGAATCAGCAGTTCTTACCAGAGGCTTTCCCTCTCACAAATGGCCGACTGAATCTATGGACAGAACTTCAGATAGGTGTAAATATTGCTGTGTACATGAAGTTTCCTTTTCGGCCGCTTCCTCCATTATTCACTCCAGAAAAAGACAAGAGGTGCACAATTGAAATCCCAACCATAGACATGGGCATTCACACAGGACTGGAATTATCACTGGACATCTGTTTTTCGCTGAAACACTGGTCATTTGTGGTGGAATTATTACTGAGCAAATCACAGACATGGCACATTCACATGGGACTAAGAACTCAGACATTTTCCATAATTATTCCAAATTACCAGTGGTCCATAAGTAATACTTATCCTGTGCGAATAGAGTATTAGATGGAATTTATCAGCCACTAACAACCTTACTCCAAGAAGACCGAACTCCGGTGTGACAACAAAGGGTCAAGCAGTTTTCCATACGCCACATTTCCCATGCCATCCCACAGCATGGGGATCCGGTGCTAGGCTTTTGTCTCTTCACTTGCTGCTACTGAGAGAATCCTGGTTAGTTTCTTTTCCTCTACTTAGTAAATTACTTACAATCAGGAATGAGGGTCATAACATCCAACAAAGCTTTTTTCTGTGGTAAAAAAAAAACAGACCACCCCCACCCCACCAACCACTGGTTTTTCAATAAATCGCACCCTGAAGGCGGGGTACACACTGGACATGTCACCAGTTCATCACACTCACATAGACAGACAATCACACTAACATTCACACCTATGGGCAATTTACTTTAATGAATGAACCTATCAGTGTATGTCTTTGGAAGGTGGGAGGAAACCAGAGTCCTATCCACTGTGCCACTATGTAGTCCTTAACATCAGGTATTTTCCTATGTTTAATTTATTAATCATGTAGCTATTCCTAAAAACTCAGATCAACATTGATCAAAAAACTGAGAAAACTAAGGAAAAAGTGATTTTTTCCAGAAAATATACCATTAACTGAACAGCCTTTTAACATTCAAACAGGTCATATTTCATGATGATAAGTTGTATTTTACTTCAATTATTTGCATGTATTGATAGCATTTCTGATTAAGAATTCATGGCATATTTTAAATCAAAAAATGGTTTAGGTCATTGAAGGCTCTTTGGGTGTTTGTGGGTTAAATTATCATTATTTTATATATATACGTGCATGAAAACATTATTATTTTTCTGCATGTCTTATAGTGTGGTCAGAAATGCACAGGCAACCTAAAAGAAAGATTAAATCTAGCCATTGCGCTTCACAGCCAGCACTGAGCCATGGATGAAAAGCAGTGGAATAACATTTTTGTATGAGACAATGACCTCTGTGTGACCTCTTTGATATGGCTCCCGCACTCTCACACTGACACAAACACACAGACACACACACACACACACACACACACACGGTCTGGTGGTGTTGCTGATGTTGGCACATTTGTGCTCTGGGACAAGAGTAGCTTCATTGGCACTGATTACCGCTTTATCCTTCCCCTGCAAACATCAGCCAACATCACCCTGCATACCAATGGACCACTCCAACCTGAGAGAGATAAATGGGAAGAGGGGGAAGAAATGAAAGCAAATATTGAGTAACAGATAAATCTTAATAAGAAGATAAGAGACTCAGAAGGTGATGGATCAATTTATAGTAATGCATTTGCTATATTATATCATTAACTATGTATGAATACTGATGGATATTTAAAACAGTACCTAGATAAAAATGTGACTGTGATGTACATGAGATTCACATTTTGATTAATTGATTACTACATTTCTGACCAAAAGTATTTAAAACAGATTCAGGCGATTTATTTGATTTGATTTACATGACAGTATATTCAACTCTTTTTTTTCGGTCACCTATTAAAAAAAGTGGTCTAGGTCATGAGTTATGGTCCTCTTCGTATGTCTGGGGGTTTTTCAGGGTGTTTTGAGTCCTTCCCCCAAAATTTGTTGTTCAAATATTAAAGCTATAGTAAGGGCTCCAACAAGTGAAATTTTGGACCATCTCTCAAATCTCTTTAAAAAGTGGTCAAGATCATTATTCATGTGTCTGGGGGTGTTTCAGGGTGTTTTGAGTCCCTTCCCAAAAATGTGTCATTCAAATAGTAAGGCTATAGTAACGGCTCCAAAAAGGGAAATTTTGGACAATCTCTTAAATCCTGTAAAAAAAAATTCATCCAGATCATTATTCATGGCCCTCCTCATGTGTCTGGGGGTGTTTCAGGGTGTTTTGACTACTTTCCCTAAAATTCGTTGTTCAAATGGTAAGGCTATAGTAAAAGCTCCAAAAAGGGAAATTTTGGACCATCTCTCAAATCTCTTTAAAAACTAGTCAAGATCATTATTTATGGCCCTCTTCATGTCTCTGGGGGTGTTTCAGGGTGTTTTAACTCGTTTCCCCAAAATTTGTCATTCAAATGGTATGGGCTCCAAAAAGGGAAAATTTTAGACCATCTCTCAAATCCTTTAAAAAAATTGGTCCAGATCATTATTCATGGCCCTCTTCACAGGTCTGGAAGTGCTTCAGGGTGTTTTGAGTCCTTTCCAAAAATGTATCTTTCAAAAAGTAAGGCTATAGTAAGGGCTCTAAAAAGGAAAATTTTGGACCATGTCTCAAATCTGTCTAAAAAGTGGTCCAGATTATTATTTATGGACCTCTTCACATGTCTGGGGGTGTTTCAGGCTGTTTTAACTCGTTTCCCCAAATTTCGTCATTCAAATGGTAAGGCTATGGTAAGGGCTCCAAAGAGGGAAATTTTCTACCATCTCTCAAATCTGGTAAAAAATGTTAGAGGTCATCATTTCAGTCCATCTCCATGTTTCCAGTGTTGTTTTAAACCTATAATTAAAAATGTACCACATGACTCCATACTGGGTTTGAACATACAACTGCGGAGTTCCCAAGCAGATGATTAACCCACTTAACCACCAGAGGACTCTCATGTGATTGACCTATACAGGTAAAACATCAGATGAATTCTGTGACCTCTGACCTCCAGAGCATCTCCTCATCCATCTGAGCTTGTGGACTAGTTCTTCAGTGCTGGAAGTGTTCCCGTGGTTCCAGACTCAACCTTTCTTCCAGGAAACCAGGGTTAAATTCTTGGAGAAGATGTCTACAGGCAGGTTAATGTGTTTGTGTGTGTCCTAATAATAAACACTTTGAAAAAAATAAAGGTAAATGATGAACTTGTGAAAACCTAAAACCAAAAGTGCAAAACAAATTTTGAGTTCATCGAATTCCAACTGAAAAATGTCTTACTTCTTTTTTAAACATTTTGGACCATCTCTCAAATCTGTTTAAAAAGTGGTCCAGATCATTATTTATGGCCCTCTTCACGTGTCTGAGGGTGTTTCAGGTTGTTTTGAGTCCTTTCCCCAAAATTTGTCGTTCAAATCGTAAGGTAAGGGCTCCAAAAAGAGAAATTTTGGACCATTTCTCAAATCTGTCTAAAAAGTGGTCCAGATTATTATGTATGGCCCTCTTCACATGTCTGGAGAATTTCATGGGGTTTTGAGTACTTTCCCCAAAATTCGTCATTCTAATGGTATGGCTGTAGTAAGGGCTCCAAAAAGGGAAATTTTGGACTATCTCTCAATTCTGGTTAATCATGTCCCCTGATGATTTTATCAGAATAACTATAGATACTGCAAGTACTGCCTCTTGGCCACATTGTCATTGTCAATAAGAATTTTTTCTCAATATATCCACTTGGTTATGTATAGAGGTTAAATAAATAATATATTAACCTCTACAGTTGGAACAAAATATTAGACTACCCTCAATTTGTCATTATTACGAGATAATGTTCTTGAAAAAAAATGATTTTAATTAAAAAAAAAAATTCACAAAATCTTTTCAACGTACAGCTCAGGGCTTCCGTTGTTTTGTTTTGTTTTGTTTTTTTGCCTAATTCATGCAAAAAATAAATAAATCTTCCCGTGGAACAAATGAAAATGATCTTGATCAGATAAAAATAAGTTCTTATATTTTAATGAATACTTATTCTTTCAGTGATATTGTCTTGTTTTAAATTTGATGAGATAGTTGGACTAAAAATGAGGAAAAATAAGATTTAGGTTTTTTTTCTACTGTATAGTGCTGCTCAAAAGCACAATGTATAATTTGCTCATATAAGCAACATGAATCTAAAAATATTACTTCCATTTATCGGCTCAATCTACAGGTGCATGGAAAGAACACAAAGTTCACCTTCACTTGTGCGTCACTGCTGAAATTAAAGGCTCTGTCAGATTCCATAAGTACTGTTTTAGATCCGGTAACATGATGACAAATGCACGTATCCCATGGCAACATAACACAAGACACACACATTCAGTTCTAGTGTAACTGCTTTGCTTATCATTTTATATTTATTTACAAAGTAACATTTGTTGAAATGTACATATATTCTCAGTGATTCCCATTATTTTAGTTATTATTAGGACTTTAAATACAAGTTATCTTATCATTAAAGAAGCAAAAGTAATGTGTAAGGTGTATAAGTGGGTGGGATTTAATAAGTGTTCTTCTTCTCACTCCTTTTTGAGCAGTACTTATAGAACATATTTTGTTATTATTAGTGTACATTGCAATTGCTGTGTAACATCTTGATTGTCTTTCTTTATTATAATGTATTTGCTCTGCCATGAGTTCATCGAACACAAATTAAATTAAAATGTTCTTCTGTTCAAAACAAACACATTTTTCAAAAGGTATTTATTTGTTTATTTAAATGGGATGCATTACAATTTGAGTGTTAAAATATCTAATTTCTGCCCTTATGACATATTACAGCACTGAAAAAGTAATTCCTCCCACCATAGAGGGTCAATAGTTTTATAAATGAATGAAAAGAGTGAGTTTTGGAGCATTTATTCATCTCATTAAACCTTACATTTTTACCACTCCATGTGGCTTTGTATGTGATGCCCGTGTGTGTGTTAAGTCTTTGTTCTTTTCCCAATTTTTATATTTATCTCCAAGCTGTTCTCTCCTTTATTTACTTGTATTCTTCATAGTTATTATTTTTTATCTGAATATTCACATCAGGAAAAAAAGAAAAAAAAAAACACTGCTGTGCATTTTTATAATGGAGACTGTGTGTTTGAAGCTAGAATAGAAAATGTTTAAAAAGCAGAACACACTGTTGTTTTTAAACAGGAGAAGGTGAAATGATCAACGGTAAAGTACACCCACAACAATGATATGTGAATAATGATGAAGCCAAAATGTCTTTTACCTCTAGTAAACATCTTATACTGGAGGGATTTCTATGTGTAGATTTTAAAATTTACCAATATCATTATTTAATAGTATTTTTACATTTACAATTACATTTTCAACTGTGATTTTTTTAGTGACCTTATACTCAATAATTGCACATATACTGTACTGTCTTTTTCTACTTTGAACATATTTATGTCTGCCAGTTTTTACACATTTAACACATTTATCTCTGACTATTTTTGCACATTTAACACATTTATGTCTGCCAGTTTTAGCAAGTTTAACATATTTACCTCTGCCAGCTTTTGCACATTTAACACATTTGTCACTGAGCATTTTTGCACATTTGACACATTTATCTCTGACTATTTTTGCACATTTAACACATTTATCTCTGACTATTTTTGCACATTTAACACATTTATCTCTGACTATTTTTGCACATTTAACACATTTATCTCTGACTATTTTTGCACATTTAACACATTTATCTCTGACTATTTTTGCACATTTAACACATTTATGTCTGTCTATTTTTGCACATTTAACACATTTATCTCTGACTATTTTTGCACATTTAACATATTTACCTCTGCCAGCTTTTGCACATTTAACACATTTATCTCTGACTATTTTTGCACATTTAACACATTTATCTCTGTCTATTTTTGCACATTTAACACATTTATCTCTGACTATTTTTGCACATTTAACACATTTGTCACTGAGCATTTTTACACATTTAACACATTTGTCACTGAGCATTTTTGCACATTTAACACATTTATCTCTGCCAGTTTATGTACATTTAACATATTTTTCTTTTGGTCATAATTCTATTGACAAGCACACACACAAAAAAAACACCTGCAGGGGGTGAAATAACAAACAAACAAACAACAACAACAAAAAAGATTACATTACATTAGCACCAGTAGCAGTGAATCATATTTAGTGAACAAAATCATACTGGACATGTGCAAATGTTATTCTCATTGAGTTATAACTCTCTGTCAACTCAGCACATCGGACATTTACGCTGTAATTTTGGCCAAACAGGATCACACAGAGCTGCGATTGTGTTTTGTCACTTCTGTACAGAGTAATAGATTCAGCGTGTGAAAGGGCTAGGGCTTTTCACAGAAGGACAGGGGCAATAAGTTGGAGATGGGGAGGAGTTGAATCTGCCAAAGTTAACATTCATGGCCACATCGATGGGCTTCAAATGTGTCAGATGAGGGAGGCTACTGAATGAGTCGGTCCGAGTCTGAAGAGAGCTGATAAGACCTGATGGAAGGGCTGCTTTTCAACACAAGACAGATGGAGTTGGAATGTAACACGGCACACACACACACACACACACACACACACACACACACACACACACATCCCAAGACCTCTGACCACATACACATACATACAAGACATGAATATACCATCAGAAATATCAAGGGTTCAAGTGACTTACAATCTGTCACTACTGTTATATAATTAATCTGATTGCTAATACTCGATGTGAGCATGTATTTATGATTAAGGTGAGGAACGACAGATGGTCAAATGTTAAAATAATAGATAATGTCGTGAAAATTCCTCAGCTGATTACTTATAGAAGTAATACATATATTATTATGTCTATCTACTGTTGTCTGTGTTGTGTAATGTTGATTTTTTTTATATATATTTCAGTCAGTGAAGACAAATTTCTCCATGGGGACCAATAAATAAAATCTAAATCTAAATGTTAAAATAATAGATAATACCATGAAACTTCCTCAGCTGATTATTTACACAAGTATGTAAACAGATGCAGTACAAGTTTTTCAAATGGATGTGTAATTATGCAAATGATTTCCAGTAGATACTGTAAATCTGAAGATATGATGAAGCTAGTTGTAAAATTATTGTATTCATATTGTTCACACTCATAATGAAAATACAATTCTTGAGAGATTTCAGGATGTCTGCTTTCATTACCTAGGAAATCAAAATATACTGCCCATAGCCTTTAGAAAAAAAACATAATTTAGGTATTTTTATTCATATTTATGTATTTATTTCTTAATAAAATGGCACATAAATCAGACCAGGAATGATAAATCCCTCTGTAAATATCTTCAGAATACTGCTACGTGTTGAACTGGAACGTTTGGTTTGTGAGACGTTTCTACTGGAACATGACAAAAAAGTCATTTTGACAAAATGACATTTAAAGATTTAATTGTATAGGAAACAATTGCATGTAATTAGAATAAATGTTCAGGTAATAATAATAATAATAATAATAATAATAATAATAATAATAATAATAATAATAATAATAATAATAATAATAATAATAATAATAATAACAATAATAATAATAATAATAATAATAATAATAATAATAATAATAATAATAATAATAATAATAATAATAATAATAATAATAATAATAATAATAATAATAATAATAATAATAATAATAATAATAATAATAATAATATTTCCAGCTCATTAAAATTGATTATTTAATAACTTTGGTGTAATATTTGCAAACTCATCCTGGGGGTTTGACTGAACCCTTCTGAGGGGCAGGTATGATGTCATACACTTCCTTTGTAAATGTCAGGAAAGACATCAGATATTCTTACTGCTCTGTCTATATTAGACATTGTTGCTTTAGAAAAACACAGCACAACAGATTGATTGATTGACTGATTTGTTTATTTCAAGCAATTCACACAATACATACATACATATATACATACATAGATAAGAAAAGTTAAAATAATATGATTTAAAGGGAGTGGGAAGAAGAAACACTTATTAAATTCACATCAATAACTTAACTCATTCACTGCCATTGATGTGTTTTGGTGTCAATTTAAAACAAATGAACACTGTACACTTTATTTTTGATGGGTGCCATACTTATGTAGTCTTAGTCTTTTATTATTGTATAATATATAATATTATAATATAGTAAAGTATATAGTATAATGTAGATAATCTATAATATTCTGACTCTAACTCATTAATTAATAAACTCCCTTAACCACAAGCCAAATAAACAAAATAAATAAAATAAACAGGCCCAAACTCATTCAGAATCAACTCATTCAACAGTTTCTAACACATGGAGCCAAAATGTGAATAGAACACAGACACAAATTGACACAAATTGACACATTCAACAGTTAAACTCACACCATAATAACCACTGACAACAATTATAAGAACAAAACTAGCGTAGCACCAAATGCTAAAGACCAGCACAGAGCAGTGACGGCATAAATAAAGAAAAAGGTAAAGAACAAACAAGGAACAAAGAACAGACATTAACATTTTAAACAGAATATTGACACATGAAGTAGTTACGTATCACAATGGGAGCACCAGCTGTATTTATGTATTTGGGGGATGGATGAGACTTAAAAAATACTTTGCCAATTCAATCCTCTATATTGGCAAAAGGAACGTTTTGTGTCTGAACTAGTCCAATTCTTTCTCCTTGTTGAATTGCAGGATGTCTTGGGACAGCTTGATGCCATATGTGACTGCCTGGACGTGCACCAGGGTCTTTAAGCCAAAGAAAGACTGCAGGCTACTGTTTAGATATTATTGGATGTCTCTGTTGAAACTATACTGTTCCAAACAACAGCGTTAGGCAAGCATGAGCAGGTTGTTTCTGTACTTTCCAAAACAAGACAACAAACCTTTTGCATTTTTTTTCTCACTTGTAGCTTCTTTTTTTTTTTTTTTTTCCTAATGATAGTCTAAGCATCATTTACAAATGCCCCCCCCCCCTCCTCACAGTAAACATCTTCTATTTATGGCACATTTAATATGCTGGAACAGACTCATTAAGATCCAGTGGGATTTACTGCCATTTATCTGAGTATTTATGGTATGATTTAGGCCAGTGTTCTTGCCAAAAAAAAAAAAAATCCAAATTAAAAATATTGACAGACATAAGAGAAGCTAATAAATTTCATCTTACTGCCACAACAGAATATATTTAACCAATAAACACCTAGTGCTACTCTTGTGTCACAGTTTTTCCTCTCTATTTAACCCTTCTCAGGTGATTTATCCTCATTATTCTCCAATGAAAATCAAGTATTGTCCTATATTTAATTTACAAATCATGTAGATAGTCATAAAAATCCCACACAGACACGGGGAGAACATGCAAACTCTGCACAGAAATGTCTGGTGTGGGATTACTAACCACTGCACCACCCCAACTACCCTAGTTTACAAGTAAAATGCTTCCAAAATAAAACTAATGAAATTTAATGACATGCGTGTTACTGATAAATAAAACTCAAGTCTTAAATGCTGATTGGCTCAAGTTTCCAACATAAATCTGAGGTCGAAATGTAAAATTCTTACATATTGATCTCAGATCTACTTCAAAACACTGTCTGTACATTATGATCCATTCACTTTACAGGTTATTTCTACAGGATTATTCACAAATCCATAGTATACATGTACATAAACTACCATATATGTGGAATAACACACCAGCATATATATTAAAAACATGAACTAACCAGCACTTTTGTCATTTCTTTTCTGATTCCTCTTATTAACCTTTTTAATTTCGACTTAATTTCGCCTACATTTATTAATAAAGTAAATTGAATCCTATTTTTGAACCATTTTAGTAACATGCAATTGGTGTTTGATTATATTATAAATGAAAATATTAAGATGAAAACTGGGTTATTGGAGGCAGGTCCTGTTAAATGATGCAATAGATAAAACATTTGTGGATATTTATTGATGTTTTTGGGCAACATTTAGACAATGTTTTTGTTTGTTTTGGATGTTTTTGTTAGAATATGGTTCCTCTGTGAATAATTATGAGACATAAAGGTTCAGATCTGCTGTTTGTCATTTGTATTTTGAACAAATGAATGATTGTACCTGCTGTGGATATTTTATTTGAAAGTGGTTTCTATTTTCTGATGTGTGAGAATCTCCGTTATTAAACTACATTAGGTCATGTGACATTTGGGACAGGTTTGGGTGGTTTGATTAACATTTTTGAACGACTACTTCCAGCCTATATGTGGACTCTTGGAAGTTTAAAGTAATATTTATTACATTTAATATCTTAAACAGATACTTTCTAAAAAAAAATAAATAAAAAATTGTAGAGCAATACTACCCCTGAATATTGACCAATGTGAGTAACAGCATTAGAGGCAGTATCTTCCCTAGGGACACCAACAGCACAATGACTAGAACAAAGTGGGATTCGAACCACCATCCCTTCGGCTATTGAACGACCCACTCTGCTTATTTACCCACAGCCCCATTAAAACGAGGATCAGTTTAATGAGCAAGTGATTGTCCTCAACAATAAAACATTTACCTTTACATCACATGGCATGTTAACTTCTGCCCTTGAGCAAGTCATTAAAATGGCTGTAAATGTGCACAAAATGGAGAAACTACAGTGTTTACATAATCCAGTAATGTTGTTAGAATCCAAACCAGTGTATGCTTTTACAATACAATATTACAATATTACTTAGTTTAACCAAGCAAAGAATCTGTGTTAACCCCCCACCCCCCCCACCCACCCACCACCCTGCCCCACTAAGATAAAGACCACACTCAATTTAAGGTATAACACCCCAGAGGAAAGTCTTTACTGTGATTATAGATATGATGCTGATGTTGATGGCCACCATCTACAGCACCTAAGCACCTACGATGACAGCCACAACAGAAGACATGCTGGAGGGTACAATTGCTTTTATACGTTGTTTTTTTTTTTTTTTTACATTTTTACATCTAACGCTCTTAGCCCAAATGCATCTGCATAAAATGAATGTTCAGCCTGAATGCAATTAATAAAGCACATATAATTATAAAATAAATATTCATGGGAAAAAAAAAACTGTGCACCCAGCAACACTTGGTGTGAATAATTGTGATTGTGTCCTTATGTATTTGCCATTAGAGGACATGAAGGGGACATAATTGTAGAGTAATTGTGGATGCAGCTGCAGTCTTTACATACAGGGGTGGGCCTTTTTCTGCTTCTTTATAAGTTTTCACAGAGCTGTCTCACTATATGGACAACAGCTTTTCTAAAATTACAATAACATGGTGACTATGAAATCAACAACTTTTTGGTTTTAGAATCACTTGATAAAATTTCCATAATTCTCCTCTAGTATATTATAATTCAAATGGTCTGAGACGATACTTCCCTGTTTAAAATGTACTTTATGACAATTTTGGGGTGAATCAAAGGAGTTTTCTGACAAGTAGGGAGGTTGAATTAATGATTGACAGATGTAATAACCCTAAACTGATCACATTCAGACATGAGCTGGATGTTACACTGTATTCCTCTATGCCACAGGTGTCAAAACATGCAGTCCGGGGGCCAAAATCGGCCCATTTATGTGTCCAATCTGGCCCCTGGGATGAATTTGTGAAATGCAAAAATGACACAAAAGATATTAATAAGTAAGGAAGTTAAAATTATTTTATATCAGTTCAATCTAAAATGGATCGGACCATAATCGTAATGAACAATTCTGAAAAAAACACACATTTTCTTCTTTGTTTTAGCGTTAAAATAATAAAGAAACAAACAAATGAATAAATAAAAAAGACTAGCTTGATACAAAAAATGTCAATATATGGAATTTTACCAATATTTTGAATGTTACTAAATATGTCTATTTGTAAATCCACTGTTATCTTTAAGTTGTGATGCGCATGTATATAAATGATAAATTAAAGTGCAATATTGTTAATATCACACTTATTTTTCAGGTTGTTAATATTTATTCATGTTATTTTCATAGATGTAATCATTTTCATGATGGAATTTTACTGTTTACTCAAAAACATAGAGAAAACTTTGGAGTTGACATTATTTTATATGTTTTTATCCTATTATTTCAAATATTTTACTGCTACGGCCCACTTTATACCATTTTAGGCTGAATGTGGCCCCTGAATTAAAATAAGTTTGACACCCCTGCTCTACACTATGTCTCAATACAGAAGCTTAAAAAAGTGATTTTGCATTTCCATAAACAAAATGAAATAACATCACTTCATTTATATTTATATGTCATCTTTTGGTTTTGGATAAAAAAGAGAAAGTTGTTAAAGGAAAGTGCATATTTTCACAGTCTCACATTCTTTTACACCATGATTTCAGTTCTTGCAGTTTTAATTTCAACTCTCATGTAAACTATTCATTCCCACAATAATATTCAATCTTCTCTCATTGGAAGTGTTTTTGTTGCAGATGATATTTAAACTTTTCACTTTGTCACAAGACTATCAGAAAACAAACATAGTGCACTACTTGTAAAGAAAAAGAATTTACTGTAGTAGATTACAGAAGATCTGGATTATCTGGCGGTTAAAATACACCATCTCACACACTTAACGACACACACCTTTGACCACAATTTCACCAAGTAGTGCAGACACTTTACAGCAGACAATTGACTTGGGATTGTGTAGCACATGGTTGATAATAAAGCTCAGTTCGTCTGACACTGTTCTGCAGATGACCCTGCTCTCTGAGTTCCTCGTGGAAAAGCAAAAGCAAAAGCAAAAAAAAAAAAAAAAAAAAAAGACTTTCCCCAAAGGGATCGATACAGTATCAAAAAAAAGAAAGAAAGAAAAGGAAAGAAAAATGCATATAATGTGCTACTGGTACCTTGTTTTTTTTTTTTTTAACCCTTTAATTCCTGGTGTGTCAGCGCTGATGCATTCTGAATGGCTGGTTTGGTTTAAAAATTCTGAAAAACTAAAAAAAAAAAAAATGTTTGTGTTATTTTACTGATCATTTTGTTGATAGAACTGATAATGTACAGGTGTCAAAAAGCAACTGATTTATAAAAAAGAAAAAGCCCAAAGTAAAAGTACTGGAACCAAATTAAAACGTTAGTCATTTATTCCTTTTTTTGTGTGCCTTTTTTCATGCTATTTGTTATTTTATGAATATTTATTAGTTTCTGTTGATGTTGTTGCTTACTTTTGTTTTTGTTTTTCCTACGTTGTGTTTATTTCTTTTGTTATTTTTCAATTGTGTTCTGAGAAAAATGTATAAATAATGTCAAAATTCCATAATAAAAATCTTTACACCTATGAACTGTAATTAAACATAACATGAACAGATATTAACAACCTGAAAATTCTTAAGAAAAAATAGTGCAATATTCCATGTTAGTTTATCATTAATACATATGTATTAAAACTTAAAGATAACACAAATACACACAACATTTAGAATATTGTTAACATTCAGAATATTGGTAAAATTCCACATACATTTCAGGTTATTTACATTTTTTGTAATAAGGTAGTCTTTTTATGTATTTATCCCCCTTTTTACAATAAAACAAAGAAGAAAATTGACATTTTTCATAGTTAATTGTTCATCATGATGATGGTCTGATCCACTTTAGATTGAATTGATGTCAAATGATTTTAACTTCCTTATTTATTACTATCTTATGTGTAATTTTTGCATTTCACAAATTCATCCTAGGGGCCAGACTGGACCCTATGGCGGGCCGATTTTGGCCCCTGGGCTGCATGTTTGACACCTCTGGCCTAGTGAGTCATTCAAGTGTTAAAAAATATTGTCTCTCTGTTTTCATATATATATATATATATATATATATATATATATATATATATATATATATATATATATATATATATATATATATATATATATATATATATATATATATATATATATAATTATTTCATGTCTTTCTGCAGTTAAGAATATCAAACAGGCTCACATATACTGCAGAAAAACAGACTTGCTCTCCCTCTTCATTCCTATACCCTATTCCACAAGCACAATACACATACAAACACCGCTTGTGCCTCAAGGGTTTAGGAATTGATGTAGTGTTGTTTTTCTTCACAAGCCACACGTATACACTGTAGTCAAAGCTTGCTCAGTCTCACAGACTGTAAAACAGTGGTCAGCAGCTGAGTTTGACTGCATTAGCAACAGAAAAGAACAGCACACATTATAGAAGTTGTCACCTTGGAAAAAAATGGCTATAAAATGAAGTGAATTGGTATATTTGGGCATGAGTCAGTGTATCAGACAGACAGACAGACAGACACCTTTTATATTTGTGCACATATTCCAGATCAGCTCTGTGTTTGTGTGTATGTATGTGAATAAATGTGTGTTTGGGCACAACTGTGTTTTATCAGCATGGTATGGTGCTGCTGCGTATATGATTTAGTTAGTAATTAGGGAATAGAGACGTATCCAATTATTGGGGTTGTGAAATATCACCCTGTCTCAGTAGTTATTCCAGTACTGTCTGCACCGTGGCTTATTATTACACCAGCTGCATGTATGATTAGCTGCATGTGTGTTAAAAAAAAGAGAGAGAGAGAGAGAAAGAGAGAGGGGGGGGGGGGGGGCAACATGGATAGAAAAAGAGGGAGAGTACAGTATGTGTTTGCACAGAAAAAGCGATATCTATCACGGCAGCCAATATGTAGATGGTAAGTGTCAGGAAGTCATGTCTGAAGGAGACAAACCCATGACAAGGCCTGTCACAATTATTACATAATCACTTTATTGCTGTTATTATATGTAATTAGAATAATCATCTCCTTTCACCTGTATGAAAATGACTGTGTGAAACTACAAATAGGACATACTTAGCACAATAATAACCCACCACGGGCTGTGGATGTTCAGGGGACAGTACGGTGGTCCAATATTATATTTAGGTTTATATCTTTTTTTTTTTTTTTTTTTTTTTAATATTTATTTATTTATTTTCCAGTCATAATAGATGGTTCGTTTCGATTTCATAACTTGGTTGGGTATTTCAGTAAAGGGCTTAAAGTCTTTAAATGGATTTGTCATAGTCATTTTTGATTTATAAAAGACAGGAAGAACTGAAATATATTTGTATTTATGCATCTCTCATTACCATTGCAATGAATCCCCCTCCTCCTCCTTCTCCTCCTACTCCTCGTCCTTCAACGTATGTTAGTGTTATAATTAGGGCTGTCAAAATTAATGCAGATGAATCCATCATCATGTTTAATCTGATTAAAAAAATGAACTCAACTGAATGGAACAGTTGTTTATAGTTGTTTTGTTTCAATTTATTTTGTTGAAGATGTTGAATAAACATGTCAATTGCATATGTTAGAAATATTTTTTAAATTTTTTTTTGGAGGGGGGGTTGTTTGTTTTAAAAGAATATAGAATGTTTTGGATATTTAATTACTGTTTTTGTGAATTTTAACACATTTTATGTATTTTTCTGTTTCTTGGTGTATTTTTGTGTATGTTCTGAGAAACGTCTGTACAAAAATAATAATAAAAATCTGAGACTTAACAGTCAACTGACATAAAGTGTTTACACACACACTACAGTATATATTTTCTTTTCATAGAAACACTTGCACCTTAAAATACCACATTAACATGAAATATATGTTAGTTGGGGATTCTGCTGACACAAAAACGCCTTATTTTTTTATTAATGAAAGAATTAATGTATTTATTTTCTTTGTTTATTTAACAGGGACAGCGCACATTAATGAACATTTCTATAAATGTGTCAGTATTAGCATAAAAAATATATATTTTTCAACCATTGTCCCTGAGCCAGATGTAATATAGCAACATCCATGAAATTAAAAACATTTAAAAAGGTACGTTTACACCCGCTTGTCACGTCACTGCAGCTCAGATACATAGTATACATCTTTAAATATTAATAAAAACATTAGGATAGACATTGGTAAATGGGCCGGTGAACAGAACCGACATTACGAAAACAAAAGCACAACATGAAGATAGAAGAAAATATGAATTTAATCAACATATCGAAGCACAAATTTCAATATTGTGACAGCTCTACTCATGAAACCACTCTGTTCACAGCTCTGATGAAAACTAATATACCATGTGAGTTCTGATTATTTGACTGTCACCGTTTAATAGAGAATCAGCATCACAGCATATTTACATTTTATACCTTGGTTCAATATTTCTGTCATTGGTTTTGTGTATTTGGGTTCATATCTGCCTGATTTACATTTGGCCATGTTATTTGGCGTATTTTGTTTTTGTTTTGTAACTTGGTTGAGTATAGCCATTCAGTAAATGTCTCCATTTGTTTAATTCCATCTGTCAGGGACAATTTCTACTCACAAAAGTCAGAAAACAGAACTGAAGTATATTTGATTTTACACTGAACAACTATTACAATACATGGCTCTTCTTCTTCTTCTTCTTCTTCTTCTTCTTCTTCTGTTATATCTGCACAATTAAACTCTTAATCAAATTAATCAAAATGATAATCATGACCTCAAATGTCAACATTGTGACATTCTTACCCATGATACTTTGCATATGTACTATTGTATCACCACATGTGCAGCTCTTTTGTAAAGAAAATAATCCTGCAGTCGATGTGTGATGTAAATTCTGGTGATTTATTTGTTTAAAGGAATAGTTGACTATTTTTCACATGACGTTGTATGGCATCAGTGTCTTTACTCTGGTGCACCCACAGTGACTTACTCCTGACAGCGTCCTGTGAGTCGAGTTCTGGTCTGGTTTTGGTCAAAGCGAAAGTAGTTCCGGCAGGTTTCCTGGGGTCAATAAAATAGAATGTGTTTCTTCTCAAAACAGTATGTGTTTGAATGAGTGATTTATTTGCATAACAGAACTGTCACGGAACAAGAACTCACACCTCGTAATTGCTTGGAGTTACTTTCTCTCAATAGCGATCAATGCGTGTTGTCACTGCTAACAGCTGTAGCATGTAGCACTGCTGAAATATCAAAGTGATCCAGAATCCAGGATCTTTTCCAGATCATCACCAACATCTAATCATTTCTTCCCTGTGACACCCCCAACACGTCATGAAATGTTCATCAAGATCCGTCTATAACTTTTTGAGTTACCTTGCTAACTAACAGACAGACAGACAGACAAACTATGGCAAAAACATAACCTTCCTTGGTGGACCTCTCTTCATTCAGAGGCGGGAGGTCTGCCTTGGCGGAGGTTTACGCTCTATTGCTTTTCTATTTTTTTATTTGTTTTCCATCACTACAGGACCATTCAGTATTGTCACCTCAATAACCCAGACCTTCTTCCACCACCACAGACTCTGGCTGATCTACCCCAAATTTTTCTTTTTTTCCTATTTTTTTTTTTCATCTCGTTTGCTTTTTGTTCAGTTTTCATTAATAAATCACCAAGTATCTGAGTGTTTCCTCCATCACACCACCTATGACACAAGGGGGCAGGGTTTACTGTACCTTGTACCACTTGTTAGATTTATACTGCACTGGGGGAACCGAGTTAACAAAATAGACAATAATAATGTTGAACTGGAACTTCAATATTGAGACAGTCCTACCCATGATGCTTTGTGTATATGTGTTATTGTACCACTCCCATTTGCCGCTCCACTGTAAATAAACTAATATGTGATTTATCAGATGTCCTGCTCTCACATGTGAATACACAGAGGAACACACTTGTGGCTGTTTGTGTTTATCATCCCTATGTGTGTGTGTGTGTGTGTGTGTGCAGGAGAGAGTGTGTAAACCTGTACAATCATATCTCACCTATTGAAAAGCCACCATCCGCTCTGTCTGTCACCAGTGGAAACAAAGACCCAGGAGCATTCGGTGTCACCAACTGGAGAGCTACTATCTCCAACCATCTGAGAGAGAAAAAGAAAGATACTCTGAGGAGCACTAAGAATGCTGCCAGTAAAAAAAAAAAAAAAAAAAAAAAAAAAAAAGAAGAAGAAGGAAAAAAATCGATTTCCAATGTGGAGGTAGATAGAGAAACCGATCCACTGAGAAGAATCTGATATAAACAGTAAGATGGCTGCACTTATCTGAGAGCCTGTATATTGAGATGACACAAATGTACTTACACTTATCACTTATTTTATGAACGTATATGGAAATATACAGTACATAACCCCAGCAAAAGTCATTCAAAAAGCTGAAATTTGCCACTCGTGTGGAATTTTAAAGGTTGTATTAATCTCCCTGTGGAGCCTTTTTTTGGGTTGGTAGCACACAAATATACACCTGCACCCCCCCACCCCCCTCTTTACTAAGGCTGAACAACAAACTCTGACAGATGAGACAACAACTGATACCTATAGTCATGCAGTAGATGTAGAGCAGGTGCTAAGAATATGTACAAGTCCCTCAGTCTGCTTCCATTCTATTTGGTGGTCCACATTAGTTGGAATGACATGAATAATTACAGTCTCTGTTCCAAGGGTCTGTTATGTTTACGGGTTCCAAAAGTCAGGACAGAAGTAGGAAAGAAAGCTTTTAAATATTCTGCTCTGGAACAACCTGGAAGGACATTAAACTGAAAGAACTGGTGTCTTTATATAACATTCACAGTCATGTTAAATTAATGGCAAAAGGATAAATATAGATGTTTATTTCTGATTGATTGATTGATTGATTGAATGATTGATTGATTGATTGATTGATTGATTGATTGATTGATTGATTGATTGATTGATTGATTGATTGATTGATTGATTGATTAAACCAAGCAGCATGAGTTGTTTTGGGTTACCCATGTACAGAACTAATATAAACATAATACACAATAGTTTACCATACACCTGAATGTTCAGAATAATTAAATATATTAACTTGTGAATACTCAAAGTTTCACAAATAGTACTACTAACTCAAATGTATTAAGTTGTTGTAACATGTTCTTCTTTTTAAGTACTTCTAGCTAATATTTTTTTATTTAGGGGAACTACTGTGGATATAAGTGAACATAACTTTAAAACATATGAGGTACAACTGAGTGGAATTAAGTCATTAAATGTTGAGAATGATATTGTACTGTTATTTCTATTGTTTCAAATAAGGATGATTGAAAAAAAAAACTAGTAGTTGATGAAATACAATTTCAGAGCACTCTAAATAACCATCAATATCTATCACACCAAAAAAATTACAAACACAAAACAGTAATTTTATTCAGGGGCGGCTGTGGTTCAGTTGGTAGAGCGGGTCGTCCAATGACTGAAGGATCAGAGGTTTGTGTCCCAGCTCTGTCTGTCCAAGTGTCCTTGGGCAAAGACACTGAACCCTGACTTAGTCTCCCAGTAGGACTGACAGAACCTTAGAATAGTTAATAAGTAATGTTTTAAATTAAGTATAGTTTAATAAGCATCTAAATTTTAAGTTCTGGAAACTTGTATTTTTAAAGTTCATCAACTTAAAATAATTAATAATAATAAATAATAATTAAAATTTTAGAGTTCTGCTAACTTATTCAGGTTTACAATGTGGTTACCTGTAAAGCATACATTGACATATTGTATTTTCATTTATTCAGAACATGATAGCAACAAAAACTCCAGAAATTATTTACAGACAACTGTACTTTTTTTCTGAGGTTAACATAATTATTGTAGAAAAAACAGTGAAACACAGTGTGTTCTACCTCTAGGCAGAACAAGTCAGCTGCAGTGAACTGATTTTTTTTATTGGATCATGGTTGCATGTAATGGATGTCCAAAGTTTGTGTTGTTGGAAAATAAAAGAAAAAGGTTTTTTAATTAAAAGAAATTAAAACTTTTTGGTTTATGCAGTGGAAATGACATGGAAAAAAAATATGTCCTATGATTTATATCAAACAGTTATTATTTGGTGAATGACTGGAAATGCATAACACTTATTACCCTATCCACTGAAGGGGAGATGACTATTGTGTTTGTCAGTCTGCCTGTCTGTTTGATTTATTGTCAGTATCTTTACACTAACACTACTGGAGCAATTTCCATGACATTTTCAGGAAAGGTACAAAGTGGTCC
The DNA here is from genome assembly GCA_020466265.1 of Siphamia tubifer. Lineage (NCBI taxonomy): Eukaryota > Metazoa > Chordata > Actinopteri > Kurtiformes > Apogonidae > Siphamia > Siphamia tubifer. Next base: position 24,261,974 of record CM035805.1, on the reverse strand, counting down.
AGAATAGATCCCATTACATTTTGGGGAATGTAGGTCAAAGGTCAGTCACCAAAATATGTTTTCACAATGATAAGAGATAGGGTCTGCAGGGATTGTTGCGCCTGGCACCACTTGTTTTGCTCATTTAATTTATTGCATTGAGTTGTTGTATTATATGTCCTCTGTGTGTGTGTGTGTGTGTGTGTGTGTGTGTGTGTGTGTGTGTGTGTGTGTGTGTGTGTGTGTGTGTGTGTGTGTGTGTGGTATAAGATTAATATAAATATTAAAATTATAATGTAATGTTAAGGAGACCCCAGGAATAATAGCAACTGAATTAAATTTAATTATGTTTGGCTTTTAGATGCTTTTAAGGAACATTGTTGTTGTATATATAGTACCTTTTAAAATAATGGTGATGTTTCTTTTTTTTTCATCTCAATGTTTTTATCCATTTGTTTTTAGTGTTGACTTCTGTTGTATTTCTGTATATTACTGTGGATCTATGGCTGTGATTTGCATTTTGTGCAGAACATTCTTGGAAAAAAAAGAGAATTGTAATCTTAGTGAGATTTTTTTTTAATTTCCTGGTTAAATAAAGATTATAAACAAATAAATAAATAAGTTATACATGGGATGGGACCCTGGAGGACAGAAGCAAATGTATTCATTGTCACTTTTACCAGCAGGGAAGTATCATGGATAGTATTGGAATATTAACAACACACTGAAGCACAATAAAAAGTCAATACCAAGCCTTCCATGTGAGTTTTTTTTTTTTTTTTTTTAAACCACCATTGCCTTGAACTTGTCCATACAGACTTAACTGATCATGTAAAGAATTCCACAGCTCTGACAACAAACACCATGCCACAGTAACAGCCGCCTATCACCACCAGCCGCCCTGCGTGGACCCCACTGGCTCATCCCACTAACGGACACTTCCTCTACTGGTTGTTATTGGTTCAATGCTAATGGATTCATGACTGTGGTCCAGTGGAATGAACCGGAGGCGGAGCGCACCGGTCGAGGCGGAGCTCTCCTTGGTACTTAAATGGAGCTGGTGCTGAGAGGAGTGAAGTAGTAGGACGCACGACAGCCGGAGCGCCGAGTGCGCGAGGGAAGAGTGACAGAAAAGTGTGAGAAGAAAAGGGAAAGAAGACAAGAAAAAAAAAAAAGGAGAACAGGGGCCCGGTGCTGCCTTCTGTTCTAATGGACCATATGGATATTTAACCATCTGCCCGGGGAGCGCACAGGTACAATCTTTCCACCAGATCTTTTTTTTTTTTTTTTTGGCATTTTTGTGCCATGCGTAAAAAGACCCAAGGATGAAGTCTGAAGCTGTTTTGTCTTTTGTTTGTTTTTTGTTTTTTTTCTTCTTCTTCTCCTTTTCCTTTCTTATCTGTGTGGGAAACACCAGCTCTTTGTACAATCCAGTGGAATTAATGATTGACTAATGGGTGTGAAGGGAGCAGGGGGCAGTGGATCATTGATTGTGTTAGTGTACTCGTTCGGCTCAATAACACAACAGAGCTCTTGTAGCTTCCACTGAGAAGTGTTTGTCTTCTGTCTTACCTTTATCTGTACTCCAAAGAGCTGTTATTGGGAACAGAGGCTGGTGCATAATATGTATTGTCCTGTAATGATGAATATATTTACTAACTCTTTTCTGACTCTCTCTCTCTCTCTCTCTCTCTCTCCTCTCTCTCTCTCTCTCTCTCTCTCTCTCTCTTTTTCTCCATCCCTCAGACACCGCAGTCCATGCCTCTGCTTTGCCAGGTCATTGATGGGAAATCAACTGGATCGGATCACCCACCTCAACTACAGCGAGCTGCCCACGGGGGATCCGTCCGGGCTGGAGAAGGACGAGCTACGGGTCGGCGTCGCCTATTTCTTCTCTGACGAAGAGGAGGAGGTGGACGACCGCACTCCGTCCGACTGCGGCTTCACCAAAGACCACAGCCCGGCCGAGGAGGGACCCTTCTCCTTCAGCGAGGTGGAGTACTCAGCCTTTTGCTCCCAGGAATGCATCTTCTCCAAACTCCGGGAGAACGAGGACTTGAATGTGTACTCGGCCAAAAGTTTGCTGACTATGTGCAAACCGGGAGACTTACTGGAGCTGGTGGCCACGGCTCAAGCCCCCCACTGGGCCATTTACGAGCAGGATGACCAGGTCATTCACCTGCACAAGGGGGAAATCCGCAAGGACAGTCTGCTTGAGCTCAGCAACGGCCGTCACGGAAGGATAGTCAACAATCGGTACCGGTACCGACCGCTCCCCCCTGACCTAGTGATGCAGAACGCAGTGGGACACCTGGGCCTAAGCAGCGAGGAGATATGCTGGACCAACTCGGAAAGTTTCGCAGCCTGGTGCCGCTTTGGGAAACGTGAGTTCAAAGCTGGGGGAGAGGCGCACTCAGCGGAGCAGCAGTATTTCCTTAAAGTGCATCTGTCCGGCAGTGGGGTGCACACACTGGTGTTTCGCAGCCTAGAGGACATGATCCGAGAAAGGAGGCGAGTGGACGCCAGTGGAATTCTCAAAGAGCTGTCTTTGGTTAACGGGGGCAAGGAGTGATCAGGGATTCCGTTTGATACCCCCCCCCTCTCTCTCTCTCTCCTCCTCCTCCTCCTCCAACCCACTCTCCGTCGCCTCCTCTCGCCAAAAAGCGCACGGACGCATAAGGCGCGCACATACAACCCAACTCGCGCACACGCACCCAAGCACACAGACGCACACACATACAAAGACCTGTTGGTTTTGGACTATCTGTATGTCACAGATGGACCCCGGGGCTGCGTTTGGACCAAAGGCGCACTGTGGAATTTCCATCAAATTGCAGAGTGTTGAAAACTGAAAGAGAGCGGCCATATAAACAGACAACGCCCCTTCAGATTAGAATTCGTGTAGCGTGGGACACGATTTCTACAAAAAAAAATCCATTGCCCCGAACAGAAAAATCACCTTTACAACCCACACATAGCGCACACGGCTTGGTTTGGTTTTCTGTTTAATTTCTGGGGATAATGGAGTTGGCCCCTTCTCTGCATAGAGAGTCTGCTGCAGCAGACCAGACGGTGAGACCGGGAGAGGGAGAGATGGGGGGGGGGGGGGGGGGATGAAAGATAGGATCTGGGATGGCTCTGGAAAAGTCTCCCTTCTATTTTTTTACTGTTAGCTTTAAGACCAGGACTGACCATAACACAGATCGGAACCTTAAGCCACTAACTCATAGACCCTGACAGTTCCAGCTGGCTACGCAGTTGCCTAAACAAACCATTTGGCTTGTTCAAGCTCTCCTTTTTGCCATATCAAGAATATTGCCATTTCACAATGCTGTCATCCTGCTCCACAGCACTGGATGTATGTGTAAATTGTATTCATATATTGATTTCAATTTGAGTCTCTTATTTTTGTATTTAAGTTTAGTGGATTTAACCCTGATCTTTTTTTGGTTCAAAATAAATGGAGGTTGAAATATGAAAATAACCACTTGGTCCAGCAGGTGTTGTTTTAGTTCACAACTGAATTATGTGTGATTACATAGAAAACCTCATACAGTACACAAACACATGATCACACATTGGTTCACACTCACCCACAAGCATTCACACACACACACACGGATATGAATTATTGATGCTCTAGTGCCTCCTGACCTGCCTTAAGCCAAATAGGCTTCATATATCTCTCCAGTATTTGGAGGCAGTGGAATGGTCATCTGCATCCAAGCCATAAAGACTTTATGAAAAATCCATAACGGATCCAGGAGCTACTGTACAGGCAGCTGTAGAGAGTCAACAGATTTATACAGTATTTGGCCCAAGGCGGCAATGTCCTGTGTGGGTTGTATTCTGGCCAGAAATCCAAAGGCATTGAGATTTATCAGTGTTTTCCTGTTTCACAGAAGCATTCATTAGCATTGGTGAACTTATGTCAGCCCATCTTTGGACAACAGGGTCTGTAGAACTTATCAAGTGTGTTTTGACTCCTGTGTTGCATTAGTCTGCAGTGGTTGTACTGTATCTCTGGGATTGATGTTGTTATTTCTCAACTCCAAAATTCAGCACATGCCTTATTTTACTGGTGGTGTATGATCTGCTGTAGTATCAGCGATGGTTGGATCAATGTACTCGCTACTCATCTTTTTTTTGTTTCACATTTTTATGCCATCTGCAATAACAAACGTACAGATTTATGGCTCACGCTTTGTTTTATCATCTGTCTTTGTTTGGTTTCTTCACCGTGGGATTCATTTCAATCATATGTAAAAGTCAATTTGCTTGTTATTGGAGCTGAAGACATTTTGTGGATGTTATATATTGACACTAAAAACAGCTTGTCTGCTTTAATCTTCACCTTTGGATGCAATGGTGATTTTAGCTTCATGTGTTTCCTGAAGCTTACATCTAAGTAGAGAGGAGGGACAGACAAAAGAGTTTAGGGTGTATTTTTGTGTATTAATGTGTGCGTGAGGAAGAGAGTGGGAGGAAGGGAGGTAGAGGATGCAGGAAAAACAATGTGCAGCTCTAACGTGTGGGACGGATTTCTTTGTGTTGCACAGCTTGGTGTAGGTGATACGTCTTTTTTTTCATCAGACAAGTTCAATGAATCTATGTGTCTGCATGTCTATGTGTGTGTGTGTGTGTGTGTGTGTGTGTGTGTGTGCAGATGTTGCAGCATCTCCTCCCCCCTAGACATTTTTCCCATCAAAATCTGAACTAATATGCCCTTGAATCACACAAATGTACCCTAAGAAGATTTCTTACAGCTATTAATCCAAATACTCACTATTGGCTTTGTTGTGAACATACTGACACATTTATTCTCCTGTTTTCTTCGTACATTCTAATTCTGTGCCATATGTCAGATGCTTTTTCCCTTATGTTGCACTGCATTGCTTTAGTGTTTCCTCTTGTGTCATTGAAGTGCCAAAAATAATAGGATGTCCCTGTCCATTCACACGAAAACCTTAGTCATATCACATTCCAAAGCTATTGTGACAAATTGCCACAATACGGTATTGTCTTTCTAATTCAGCATTTATTTGTAAATTGTGATTTAAATTTTCATGACCTGTAATTCTCAATAACAAGCCTCTGGTCCAGATGTTAGCATTGTGTTTTTGTTTTGGTTTTTTTTTCTGAGTGGCGTTCCTTTGTTTAACACTTAGATGAATATTCTGTCTTTTTAGTGCATTTTCTACACACTCCATGTTAAATTGAGGCTGCCCCAGGTGGGCAATTGTGCATGTCTGTGTGCATGCGTGCATCAGACATCCCCCTGTGAGTTTTTAGAATCAGGGTAGTGGGGCAGCTTGTGTTAGAGTTTGTATGTGTGTTTGTGGTCTGTGACTAATAGGCCTCACAGAAAGATTTACGTGTGTGTGTATGTGTGTGTATGTGTGTGTATGTGTGTGTATGTGTGTGTATGTGTGTGTGTATGTGTGTGTGTATGTGTATGTGTATGTGTATGTGTAGGTTTGTATGTGTGTGTATGTGTGTGTACGTGTATATGTATGTGTATGTGTATGTATATGTGTATGTGTTTGTGTGTGTGTATGTGTATGTGTATGTGTGTATATGTGTGTGTACGTGTATGTGTATGTGTGTGTGTAAGTGTATGTGTATGTGTTTGTGTGTGTGTATGTGTATGTATATGTGTGTATATGTGTGTGTACGTGTATGTGTATGTGTGTGTGTAAGTGTATGTGTATGTGTTTGTGTGTGTGTATGTGTATGTGTATGTGTATGTGTGTGTGTATGTGTATGTGTGTGTGTTTGTGTGTGTGCATGTGTATGTGTGTGTGTATGTGTATGTGTGTGTGTATGTGAATGTGTATGTGTATGCGTGCACTCCAGGCAGCTAATGCACACCACATTGTTAGCCGGAGAAGGAGCTTCAGCCGTCTGACATGACATTGTAAGTGTGTGCGTATCAGTTTGTGCAGTTCTGTTCTGTATTATGTGTGTGATTGAAGGCCGTGGCTGTCAGGTTGCTGGTGTGTGAGCGAGGGAGATGTTATGGCCATATGCTGGGTGGATGTATATTCATGAGAGCTTGCATTTCAGAAAATTGTGAAACTAAACGCTGTTACTAGGGAAACTCCAGCTACCAATGTACTATATATCTACTGAGGTCTTGTCTGGTTGTGTGTGTGACTGTGTGTGACTATGTATGTGTGTGTGTGTGTGTGTGTGCATACCCTCAGCAGCTTGAAGCTAGTTGTTAGCCTTAATAGCTATTCATGTAAAACAAACATGACAATAAAATCTGACTGTTTCACTTCCTCATGCTCTCACTAGGGACCCGTGAATGTTCCTTTGTGTAGTGGCGTGGATCTATTCAACTGGGGTTTTGTTTCAGTTGTGACTGTGAATGTGTGTGCGCATCTGGACAAAGAAGATCCCACTTATAGCCTGCTGCCAACTAAATCAGTGGTCTCAGAGGAGATGTTGTGGGGAGGAGGGAACAAGACAGAATATCCTGTCTGCATGATGACTTTAAGAGGATCTCCCTTTAATCTAGACACTGGACCCAGTTCCCAGTGGACCCCCGCTGTCTTGTCACCCTCTTCTGTTTTTCTTATGTATGTCATGGTGGGTTTTTTTTCCCCCCAACAATAACCACGCAGCTGTTGATGTAAATGAGGTGTGGGTAAATGGGTTACATGCTGTTAAACCATTGGTTACAGTGTTTTCCATGAACATCTGTTGTTAAATGTGAGCGTACATCACGTACAGGGTTTGTGTGTGTTTGGACCAGCACCTACATCCTGACATTTAAAAGTGATTACATACTGCAACGCATTTGTAATTTGAGTTACATTGCCAGCTAGACCTGTTAATCAGTGCCCTTGAAGCAATGCTATTGTGTAGGACTGATTAAACATGTAATAGATCGAGAGGTATGTGACTGGAACATATGAACATCATGTTTGGTCCCTGAAGTCCATCACATGGACTGTGGACGCTGGAATCTGCACATATTAAATTAATGCATTTTGAATTATTATTATTTATTTTAAAAAAAATGTTAAAGTTACTTCATCAAAAAAATTGAGGCAAGTGATTGCACTTAAATTATTTGAGAAATTATCAACTAATTAATTGGTTTAAGTAGGTTGAACTTTAATGCTAAATGTATTTGACTTAAATAATTAAACGACTAAATGACAAGTTATTTATATGTGAAAAGACAAGTTATTTGTACTTGAAATTCTCAGTTGAATGTCTGGATATCAGGGTTGATTTTTACAACAGATTCAAAGGTAACATACGTTTTACATTGCAATCACATTAATTCAACATTGATTAAACAAGTTTTTTTAAGTTAATCAAACTCAACAGCTTATCTCTAATCAAAATACTCATTTGTGTTAATAAAAACGTTTAATAAATACAAAATGCAAGGATTTAAATGAACAATTTTAATTAAAATTGCCAAATAAAAAGTAGCCGTTTAGCAATAGACCAAAAAGATATTGCATTAGAAAGTTTTAAACTAAATATTTTTAGTGAAGGGTTAAATATTGATATTATATGTTTTCATTACTCAGAACTTTGAATTAACTCTATCATCACATTTTATGAGTAAACTTTATTTAAATAGTTTGAGTCTAAATTGTCCATAGGTGTGAATGTGAGAGTGATTGTTTGTCTATATATGTTCAGCCTTGAGATGAACTGGAGACTCATACAGGGTGTACCCCGCCTTCACCCATTGTAGCTGGATTAGACCCCCAGTGACCTCTGCGACCCTAGTGAGGATAAAGCGGGTTCAGATGACGAGACAGGATGAGACAAAGTCTGGGTTAACAGTGTATAATGAATGAAACTATCTACTGATGTCAAATATTTAATACCTTTTAAGCCACTCATTTCATAAATGTATGTAAATAACATCGTACCCATATTATTTACAGATGGGTTTGGGTGTATTTTTAGTAGATTCTGATATGTAGAGTTTGAATTTGATAGATGTTTTAAAGGTGTCATTCCACTGAAACCCGCTTTTCCACGCTCCTTTTGGAATCTGATGGGTCACCCCGAGTTACCGACACATGCTGCCTTTGAAAGTGGTTTGTCACCTCCACTGGCTGCATACCGAAAACAACAAGAGGAACGAGGGACGCAGAAAAAGCCAGTACTTCTCACATCAGACGGACTTTAGCCCGTCCCCGGCAACAAATCTGAAGTAGCATTAGCATTAGCATCTACAAGAGAAGACGGCGTCCCAGTAGCTGCTGCACAAACTGGAAAAAATGGCGGATCAAACTGGTCCATGTGGAAATAAAGCCTCGTTTTTTCCCCTGCACGTTTTCAGAACAAGCAACGGCACGAAACCTAGCTGGATGCTACTTGGGTACATACACAGCAAGAGGGGAGGGGGGAGTGTTCCTTCATGCATTCTGAGCCAATCAGAGACACCTCGTGATCGCGTCATGGACATGTATGAGGAAGTACTAGTAAAGTCTGTTGTTCGACCTCAAGTCCTTTTTCTACCGTGAAAAAACCACTTGAAACAAAGCAATTCAGACATTTTTTTTTTAAATAGAACCAACACACAATGTATTCAATAACAATGGAGAACACAGTAATATTAATGAAATAACCATGGAATGACAGCTTTAAGATTTATCATGTGGATTTTTTCTAAAAATCTGTTTAGTTTTCATAATTATATAGTAAAATATGTATCTACTAAAACACAGTGTAGCATAAAATAGCAAGTAACGAGTGGAGACAAACAGAATGAAGTCCAATATTGGTTGATAAATACTTAATGTTGTTGGATCTTCTATGGCTGGAAGTGTGTGAATCATGCAGGAGGCTCTAGCAGTAGTTCAATAAATAGTGCTGGTGTAGGTTTTCATTTGGAACAAATATCCTGGTAGAATCTAAAACCATATTCATCTGACACATCAGACATATTTTCAGGGGAATAAAATCTAAATGAGAGTCAAGGAAATTAACTTTTAGGTTAAGTTTTTGAAACAAATTCAAAATTTTTCTCCAAATCTACTTGTATAAAGCTAAAAAAAAATAGAACTGTATTTTTTTTAATCCTCATCAGATTTGGTTTCAAATACATGTGTCACATGACATGTCAAAAATATTTGTTGTACAGTGTAGTTGGTGTAAAATACAGGTTGTCAATTTTTCATGGTCATCAGATGTGACCCATTTGTACGTTCTGAGACTCTATAGTGAACATGGAAACATTGACTCACAGTTAAAAATGGAGTTGGATCAGTGACACTGGATGGAGACAGTTTATGTTCAGTTAATGATACACTTAGACTGATTATGTTCATTTTGTGAAAGATTTATAAACAATTTGCAATTTTTTCCCCTGGCATGGCAGGAAGGTAAAACACTCACCTTGACTAACTTTGTCAAAAAAAAAAAAAAAAAAGAATGGCTAATGGAATGATGTATTTGCTGAAAAACTCACTTTTTCTTCAGTTTCTCTGTTTCCATAAAATAATCTTTGAATTTACTCTGTTCCTATATTTAATTTAGACATTTATGAGAACACATATAAGATTTACAGTGAGAAAACACAGACTATAGAAAATAATATTAGAATAAATAGTGATAAATAACTTCAGAAAGGTTAAATAGAGAGAAAATTCACTTGGGAACTGACACAAAAATAGAACTGGGTCTTTATGAGTTAAGAAAAGCAAAGATGAAATGTATCTTATTCATCCTTAAAAAGTCTGCTAACAAATGAATGAAATAATTATAACATTAATTACACCAAAAAGACCCAAACAGCCTCTGGTGATTAAAAGCATATGTAATACTTGTTGATCCACTAACCATATCAATACCTGTAAATAATTGGTGTGAAATACAGATACGATGATCAGATATGATCCATTTCTACACTCAGAGGCTCCACTGCAACACTGGGCCTGTTTACATGATTGTAATTGTAATAATAATTAGATAATTGTAATTATCTGATATTTGTGATCATCAGATAACTGTGATAATCAGATCTTATACATCTACATGCATTTAAAAAATGTGATAATTGGAAAACCCTTTTAGATGTTACTGTCCATTATTGATTTTTTTCAGCAGACATATGTACAGAGTAACATACTGTAAGTCTCAAACAGTCTTCTGCTCTCCATGTCACTTCTATTTTGTATGATTTAATCAATTTAAGCATTCGGAAATGTAAAAGAATGAAATAAATCAGACTAAAAGATATATTGTTATTTTTGTACACATTCCCTTTGTGTTTTTTATAATCAGATTGTCAATCAATTAAACTTTATTTATATAGCACTTTTCATACATGGTGCATGTAGCACAAAATGCTTTCCCCATTATCTCGCAATTGTAGGAACAAGTTAAAAGATTAACTGAATTAAAAAGGAATAGAACAAATAAATAAATAATAATAGTATTAAAATAAAAGTAAATACATAAAATACAGTAAAATAATGTTAAGAGTAAAATGTAAATGAAAGCTACAGTTTACCCTTAAAAATATGAACACTTGCAGCGGACCTCAGATCCTCAGGTCGACTGTTCCATAGTTTGAGGAAATAAAAACTGAATGAGGCTTCATCATGTGTTTTAGTGTGAACTCTAAGGACTATTAAAAGCTTACTACCCGACGACCTGAGGGTCCGAGAGGGCTCATATGTTAAAAGCAGATCCAATAAATAAAAAGGGCCACAACTATTAAGATATTTATAAACCAATAAAAGCACTTTACAATCAATTATGATCACTTGGATAATCTGACAATTCCAAAAATGGAATAATGATCAAGTTATTACTCTGTATGTTAATGATTCACCAGTAAAACTCATGTAATTATAACCCTAGGGGTGTTGTTTTTGTTGGGTCTGTTTGAGTTCTTAGTTTTTAACATTAACGATAGCAGCAAAACTATTGGTTCAATTCATAGGGTTCATCCATTACCTCTGATCCAGAATACAACTCAGTATATTTTGGTCAAAGTTCACATTTAATATGGATTTTTAATTCTTTTTTTTCCTCCATTTTCTTATAATGGGTGAAATTTCAAAGGTCTATAGAAGCAACACTATTAGATGAATTGGTACTAAATTAGGTTTATAGGTTAATATTAACCCAGAATAGATTTCCTTACATTTTGAGAACAGTAAATGGTAAATGGACTGTACTTATATTGTGCTTTTCCACCTTCAAGACACTAAAAAGTCCTTTACAGAACAGTAGGTCACAGTTAATTTTTTTTTTATATATATATATATATAATCCTCTCATTTACTTTAATGGGTGAAATACTGTACATGTGAAGGGCAGGATTTATTTAGCCTGGCACCACTTGTGTCGTCAATTTTCTCTCTTTTGTTAAAATAATCTTTGAATTTACTCAGAGCTTTAATGAACGTCTATATGATCTGTGAATTAAATATAAGAAAAAGACATGATTTACTCTGAAAAATGCAAAATACGAAGAATCATGTAATAATAATAATAATAATAATAATAATAATAATAATAATAATAATAAATGGTGATGAATCAATTGAGAAAGGTTCAATACAGATATTTAACTTGGGAACTGCCACAAATGTAGCGCTGGGTTAAAAGAACAACATGACAGAGACTAGTAAATGTTTGAATGTACTTTGTACTTGACTCAAGCACATGAGTGTCTTACACAATGTTTTTGTACAGGTTAAACTGTGGAAAGAAGGAAAAGTGTGAAAATAAGCTTCTTCTTTTGTAACGTACTGTACGCACACATGCAAAGAAGGTTTCCAACAGAAAGCAGCCTTCATGCAAACACTTACATTGTCTTGTTTCAAGTCCAACAGATGGACTAACTGCCATGCAAACAAACACCTCTGTTCAAACAGGATCCTTTGTCTGCACCTGTTCTCCTGTGGATTATGCTCTCTTCTCCGTCTAAAACACGCATGGTCAATACAAATTTGAGTTTCCAACATGACAGAAATGAGGAGTGTAATTTTTCTCTGTGTGCTTCTAACGAAGGCAAAATATTTTGGCATCAGAGATAATTAATGTAAGATGGTTTCATTGTGTGAGACAGCTGCATCTTTTGTACTTGTACAAACTCCAAACGTGGGGGTTTTGTCACACAGTAGATCAATTTCACTGCTCTTTTTTTTTTTTTTTTTTAAATCACTTTTGGGAACCCAATAAATCAAGGGTGTCATACAGTACATGTGGTCTGTGGGACAAAACCAGGACAGTAAAGACTCCAATTCAACCCATGGGATGGCAAGCAGAAATGACACTGAAAATTAAACAATCAATGGTGTTAAATGATTTTAGTTCAGCTTCTACATACTGTACAGACAAGTGGGTCAGACCAGTAAAATGGATCACACGTCATAATAACCTAGAAATAGTTACAACTTCAAATGCTTGTCTTAGTATTAAAAAAAAAAGTACACAAAAATGTGAATAACCCCAACAAATATTTCTTTCTTTCTTTCTTTCTTTCTTTCTTTCTTTCTTTCTTTCTTTCTTTCTTTCTTTCTTTCTTTCTTTCTTTCTTTCTTTCTTTCTTTCTTTTTTTCTTTCTTTCTTTCTTTCTCTCTTTCTTTATATGTAAATATATATATATATATATATATATATATATATATATATATACAAATGTGTGTTAGAAAAACAAAAACAACACATAACAAAACATGGCTTTGTTGCCTTCTCCTAAAAAAAAATAAAGTCCTTTGGATCAATTCAGTTCACTTTTCACATGCACAAACACATTCATACTAACCTAATTTTACATACCAAGAAAATAAAATTTGAATATAACAACATCACAATATCAAGGTTTATATATATACAATACTACTACTACTACTACTACTACTACTATTACTACTACTACTAATAATAATAATAATATAGATTATAATATGAACATTAAGCATCTTAAAAGTATGATTTTTATTATTATTATTATTTTTATTAATTACGTATTTTAAATCATTTCCCTTTGGTCGACATATATTGTATTTTTGTGCCTGAATTCTTCATTATTTCACCTCCACAGGTCCATCTCCAACAATATTTCTGAGTAATGACACCAGAAAGGTCATTTTAAGCGCCACCTCTTTAAATGCACATGAGCTATTTAACCCCCCCTTCCTCCCTTTAGGTTGTTGGCTGTGCTGCTCTATCCCACTCCATCAACAACTGAACATTTCAGGTAACTGACTCAAAGTTTGGTTGTATTTTCAGTATGGATACAACTGTTGCTGCTAATGGTGTGTAAAATGTGTGGCCGCAGGAGGTGGTTTATTTGACGTTCTTCCACAACTGTCATTTAGAAGCAGAATTTATGTCTCTACTCCGATCTGTGCATTGAAGCTTCATCAAGTAACAATCACAAAAACTCAAAGGAGGAGTTTGGTAAACATTTTAATCACATATAGTGTTTATTCATGATATCTGCAGAAACAACTGATGTTTTCACACATTTATATGAAGTTTTAGCTGTAAACTATACCACTTTTACACTTTTTTTAGCATATTTTGAACATTATTCTAGTCATATCAGAACGCCTTTTCTTGGCTTTGTCCCTGATATGATACATTTTTACTGGTATCTGTCTGGATTGGACAACATACACACACACGCAACAACAGAATGTCTCATACATCTCCATGCATAGGAAAAATAAATGTTTCTTGACATAAACCATTTCTACATAACTGTCATTTTATTTTGTTGCTCTTTATTCAATTGCACTCCTTGGGTTTTCTGAAATATAAAGAAATGCGGGTAACACTTTATAATACCTACACACAATTAACTATGTATTAACCATTTATTACCCATTTATAAATGGCTGTTCATTATGTATTAACCATTTGTTACCTATTTGTTAATGTCTTGTAAAGTTTCATACTAGTGTAAATTTAAAATGTGATTATTTTTAACCAACAGGTGCAGTGTTTACAACTGTTTCTTTGTTTACCTGTAAAGCAGATATACAAACACTGCACCTGTTGGTTAAAAATAATGTAATTTTACATTTATCTTTGAAAGACACTAGTATGAACCTTTACAAGACATTAACAAATAGGTAACAAATGGTAAATACATAGTCAATTGTGTGTAGGTATTATAAAGTGTTACCGAAATGCGTGTTAGAATGATATGTGTATGAAATGTATTACATCTACTATGTATGGAGACTTATGGGACAGCCTGTATTTTCCATTATTAATTTATGACGGTGACTAACAAAGGCCAAATACATTTCAGTTGAGAGTAAATAGCTGTAAGTACAGAAATGAAGGAAGTTCACAAACTCAAACACAAGTCTAAGTGAGGTACAAAAAGAGGAATGTGTTGCAAATGAAAAAAAAAAGAAGTGCTGCGAGAAACAAGAACAAATATATTGCTCTACAAATAGAGAAACAATGCAAACTAACTAAACATCTGCAAACAAAAAAAGGCTGTATAACCAGTCACTATAACAGAGGTGTTCCAAATCTGCAGCCAGCATTTATAGACAACAGACCAGTGTGAAATACAATCACAAAAGTGTTGCCAGGCAACACAAACTCCACCCCCTTAGCTCTTAATGGACACCTCCCTGTTGAAATATGACACTATGGCTTTAAATACAAGTTATATGCAAAACTGAGTACAAAGGAATCTAAAGGAAACTCCTGATTTCCTTAATGTCACATCCTTTTGAAAACACATTTTTGCTGACCTTGACCTTTGACCTACATTCTTCAAAAGTTAATGGGATCTATTTTGGACCACCTCGCACCTTTCCTGGAAATTTTATGGAAATTGGTTCAGTAGTTAGTAGCGAGACAGACAAAAAAGAAAGAAAAAAAATGATATATAATGAAAGTCACATGACCAAACTATGCCATAATTTAAATTTGTCCCCAGTGTAGTTTGAAACAGTCAGCTGTTCTCTGTGGTTCTGTCCATCCTGTCCATTGAGTTGCTCTGATGACAGCGCCCCCCTACAGGTTTGGAGAACTCCTGTTGTATTGACTGGTTATGCAATATTTTTTTTTTGTTTGCTGATGGTTTATTGGTTTGTACTATTTCTTCATTTGCAGAGCATTTGATAATTATACAAATATTTTTTAATCTTGTTGTAGTCACATGTTTTCATTTTCCTCTTTCTGTACCTCATTTAGACTTGTATTTGAGTTTGTAAATTTGCATAGTTTCTGTATTTTTAGCCGTTTTCTCTTAACTGACAGGCATTTGACCATTGCAGTGTATTTGTCCACTCTAGTTTATCATCTATAAATATGTCACTTTTTAGCAGAATATACAAATTATTTCCCAGAATATGGTCTTTTTTTGTCAATCATCATTTTTATCCATGGGTGCATGTGTGTTTTTTTTTCTGTGGCAGTTCTGTCAGGAGTACAAAAAAAGTCAGCTATTCTGGCACAGTTTTCACATTACACTAAGAATAACTTCTGGTGTGTTAATGAATACAGTGTTCACATGTTCTTCTGCTGGAAGCTCCAACAACGAGCCTAGTTTCTTTTTAGTCTCATTTTTACAAATGTATTGAATTGACTTGATTGACTTATGATGAATTGTGGATGAATAAACCATTAAAAAATAGGTAAGAAATGGCTAATACATAATGAACAAACATTAACAAACAGGTAACAAATGGTTTATACATAGTGAATTGTGTGTAGGTATTATGAAGCATGACCGTAAAATGCTTTCAAAATAAAATCAATGGAATGTTCCTACGTGTATTATTGATAAAGAAAACTCAAGTCTTAAATGCTGGTTGGTTCAAGTTTCCAAGATAGGTTTTGGGTCAAAATGTAAAATTCTTAGAAGTAACAAGGGAATAGGTTTTAGTCCAAAGGAATCTACTTCAAAACACTGTCTGAACATTATGATCCATTCACTTTACAGGTTCTTTCTAGTGGAATATTTACAAATTCATTGTATACATGTACATAAACTACCATATATGTGGAATAACACACCATCATATATATTAAAAACATGAACTAACCAGCACTTTTGTCATTTTTTTAATTCACCTTATTAAAGTATGTAAGATTTAGCACATTTAATATCTTATGTGGAATAACACACCATCGTATAAATGATAAACTAAGCTAATATATTATTAAAATTGCATTTTTTTTTTTCAGAAATTTCAGGTTGTACTGTACATGTTATTTACACATTAGATGATAATTTGTAGACGTAAACATTCTTTCACATCCACTTGGTATCATCTTTTACTGTATGTGACCCCTGTATTAATGTGATTTTAACACCCCTGTAGTAGATGATCGCTAATATAAGTCAGTAGTATCTCCAAGTTCATTGTATAGCAGTGTGTCTTGGTAAATTGTTAAAGGTCAGTTACATAAAAGACACTTAAAGGTGATAAAAGACAACAGTGCCATTTCCTCCAACTCATAAATTTTCTATTCTAAGGACAGGTGTTCTAACATTTGACTGTGCTTCACTGAGTTTAGGGACTGCATTGCCTCAGGATATGTGCTCTGCTGCAGCTGCACCGCTCTGTCCTCACACTCACTCCACCTCCACCAGGAGACAGTGACTGCGAAATGTCAGCAGGGCAGCGTCAACAACAACAACAACAACAACAACAACAACTGTCAGGAATGTGGTAGGACAACACTTTAACCATTCCAGGGAACATTTACTTTAAACACCTGAAAAATACCTCTCCAATTTAAAATGACAGCTTTACAGATAGAAAAGAATTGGCTCTTTGTACAAGTAACATCTTGTACACCTGACAAGTAAAAGAAAAAAAAAAAAGTAGACATACAAATTAATTTAGACACCCCCCACCATAATTTTTTTGTGAAAACCAAAGCTGCATTTGGTAGATACGGAGTGACACATCATTTACAAATAGACCATGGCTTAATTTGAGGGGGAGCAAGGTGGAGCGTTATACAGGAACCAGTGATTCCCCCACCTTAAATAAATGCAAGTTTATTTACTGTTAATGTCTGTTTTTGATATCTGTCTTGTTGATTTCTATCATGAAACATCCACAAAATCTCTGTATCTCAGAGCTTTTATGATCAGTAAATTAAATCATAGCAAAATGTCTACAGTAATTTTCATAGGGAAAAAAAAAGCAAAATACAGAAAATATAAACAAAGAAATTACACAGATCACTTAGGAAATGTTAAGCAGATAGACATACATGTGTACAATGAATGTGCACTGTCAGGTTGGCACTCAGAAAATGAGGATGTACAAGTTATTAACATTATTCACAGGTCCACAAGAATTGCAATAAAGCAATAAAACAGGCCAAAAAACAATTAAAAATAAGATAACTCCAGAAAAGGAGGGAAACAATAATTACTGTGAACTATGAAATATTTAGTGACAGAAAATCACTCCAAAAGGAAGCAAATGGAGGGAAAAAAACACTCAAGGAGGACAATTACAGTTATAAAACTTAACTATATCAACTGGATAAAGTACAAATCCAAACACAAAAACCCTCACTAGGTGGAATAAATCAAAACAACTATAAAACGTAATTAACTAAGGGAGTAAAAAAAAAAAAAAACCCTACAAACTGAAAATCACTCAAGATGAGAAACCAAAAACTTAACAAGGCTGAGAAAATTCTTGAGAAACTGTTAAAGAAAGGCTGGAAATGCAAAACAGGACAAAGACATTCTGGCACAGGACAAGTGGAGACACAGACGATTTATACAAGAGGTAATGGGGAACAGGTGGACACAATTAGGGCAAGGGTGACAATCAGACAGGTGGCAAATATACACGAGGAAGTGGTTAGTGATCTGAAATGAGATTAGGTTTCACAATAAAACAGGAAGTTATAAGACAAGACAAACAAGACATGACACTTACTATTGTTTACATGAATATATTCCAGCCTGTTTGTTTCTTCTGCTTCATACTTCACCATTGTTACAGATTCTGACAGATATGCAATGTTCACGCACACATGAGTCCTAGGAACATGATGGGCGTAGATAAAAGGGACGACCACCACACGGACAAATGAACCCGCATTGAACACATCATCACTGACACACACACAAAAAAATGATGTCATACCAACAGGAAGTCTATCATTTAGAATTTTGCTGCCATTTTTGGTGATGGTATTTTATCGAACTATTCATAGAGACTACATTCAATTAACTTTAAGCATGGTTGTTTCAGTTTTTACAAGCTGTAGATCAGGGGTGTCCAAATCCAGTCCTCGAGGGCCAGTGTCCTACATGTTTTAGATATTTCTCTCTTCCACATGATTCAGTTTAACCCTTTAACTCCTGAAACTTTAGCAGTTCCACAGAAAAAAATAATTAAAATAAGCAACAACATGAACAAAAAGGGCCAAAGTCATCAATAAAATGAACAAAAAAAAACAATAATAAACTGACAAAAATAATTAGTAACAGGAACAAAGTAAGACACAAAGTTTTTCTTCATTGTTTATTTTTCTACAATTTCCTTTTTATTTTATTAATTTTTCTTTAATTTTACTCCATTTGTGTCTTACTTTCTTCACGTTACTAATTATTTTGTCAGTTTATTATTCATTTTTGTTCATTTTATTGATGACTTTGGACATTTTTGTTCATGTTGTTGCTTATTTTAATTCTTTTTTCTGTGGAACTGCTAAAGTTTCAGGAGTTAAAGGGTAAAACTGAATCATGTGGAAGAGGGAAATATCTAAAACATGGAGGACACCGGCCCTCCAGCACTGGATTTGGACACCCCTGCTGTAGATGAAAAGTTATGGACGGATTGGGTGGGTGAGCCTTCACGTCTCAGAGGGTGGGGTGGTGAAATTTGACATCTTGCCGTGAAAAACAAAACTTAGCCATTTTTCATCCAATCTAAGCCAAACTTGCCAAGTTTGATAACACTTTGAGTTTGACTTGCTCAAGGGCAGAAGTTAACATGCTATGTAATGTAAAGGTAAATGCTTTATTGTTGAGGACAATCACCTGCTCATTAAACTGATCCTCATATTAATGGGTAAATAAGTAGAGTGGGTCATTCAATAGCCGAAGGGATGGTGGTTCGAATCCCACTTTGTTCTAGTCATGTACTGTTGTGTCCCTGGGGAAGATACTATCTCTAATGCTGTTACTCACATTGGTGCATGAATGCATTCAGTGGTAACACTGCTCTACAATTTTTTAGAAAGTATCTACTTAAGATATTAAATGTGCTAAATCTTACATACTTTAATAAAGTGAATAAAAAAAACAACAAATGTGGTGGTTAGCTCATGTTTTTAATAAATATGGTGGTGTGTTATTCCATATATATGGTGGTTTATGTACATGTATACAATGAATTTGTAAATATTCCACTAAAATTACCTGTAAAACAGAGTGCGAAATATGGGGGGGTCGGACCCTCCTAATTAACCCTTGAGACCCCTTGAAAGCCTCAAATGCAAAATTTTGGGGGGGTCTGAAATTACGTTAAAAGATAAAAGATTAGATAAAATGATCAAAATACATATTATTGTTGTTAATTATGTTGTTGTTACAATTATCATTACAATGTCATTATTACAATGTTTTCTAAGCTCATAATATCATATCAATATCATGAATATTCAGACTCAAAATTCACGGGCCAACCCACTATCTACTACCCATGCGTGGAGGTGCACGCACCAAACAGGCTAGCAGAATAGTAGCTGTGGTGGTAAAGTTGAGTTGCATATTGAACATGTCGGTCATAGGCTGTACCATTTGCTATTGTGTCTGCACCGTAATTTACAACATTGCATTGGCTATAGCCTACTTAAGAAATTTTTGATTAGTATTGCGCAACAATTCCAAGATTGGGACCCCCCCGAAAGTCGATGGGTATTTCGCACACTGCTGTAAAATGAATGGATCATAATGTGCAGACAGTGTTTTGAAGTAGATCTGAGACCAATATTCCTTTGGACTAAAACCTACTCTCTATTTCACATTTTGACCCAAGACTTATCTTGGATACTTGAACCAACCAGCATTTAAGACTTGAGTTTTATTTATCAGTAACACACATGGTTAAATTTCATTAGTTTTATTCTGGAAGCATTTTACTTGTAGACCAGTATAATAGTCTTGCCCTAAAAAGTTTTTTTTTAAAAATGACAGTGACATTGAATCAGACTCATAGCGCCGCCTATTGATGGACATTGGGTGTTCTATCTAACTCAGTATTGGTTCATGTATACATGTTATGGCACTGGGGTGGCCTCTGCAGTACTCTATGCCATCGTGTGCAGTACAGACAGAGACAGGAGATGGATTAAACTGGTTAAGAGAGCCGGAGCTGTTTTAGTCTCTCTGCTGGACTCCATCGAGGAGGTGGCAGACAGAAGGATGACGGCCAAGCTGACATCCATCATGGACAACCCCTCCCACCCTGTGCATTAAACTGTAGAGTCCCCGAGTCACTCCTTCAGCACCAGACTTTAACACCCCCAGTGCCAGACAGAACCCCACAGCCATCAGACTATACAGCTGTTCTCAGTAACACTATGTCAATATGCAACTACAATATTAATATGTGAGAAAGAGTTCAGTTTCAATTTAGTTCTATATTCATATAAATACCAAATTTCTCATTTTTTCCTCTATATTAAATTTTTACTCTGCCTCCTGAATAGGAAAAGGGGTATTGTGTTTGAGTCAGTTTGTGTCTGTCTGTAAGTAGCTTTACACAAAACCAATTTCCATGACATTTTCAGGAAAACTATATATAAAAATATTGGTGAATGTAGGTCAAAGGTCAAGGTCATTGTATCGTATCATATCGTGTCATGTCGTATCTTACCTTACCTTACCTTACCTTACCTTACCTTACCTTACTTTACTTTACTTTACCTTACCTTACCTTACCTTACCTTACTTTACTTTACTTTACTTTACTTTACCTTACCTTACCTTACCTTACCTTACCTTACTTTACTTTACTTTACTTTACTTTACTTTACTTTACCTTACCTTACCTTACCTTACCTTACCTTACCTTACCTTACCTTACCTTACCTTACATTACCTTACCTTACCTTACCTTACCTTACCTTACCTTACCTTACCTTACCTTACCTTACCTTACCTTATCTCCAGATCTATTTTTGTGCTGTCAACCCCTTGGTTGTGTCCCACCATATTCTGCATGGGTGTACCTGGGTCTGTCATAACTGCTTGCTGTTATTAGTTTTTAATTAGTTGTAACAAACCCATAAGGACCTAAACAGCCACTGGCAACTAAAAGCATCTATTGATGTAAATGGTTTAATCCCTGTTGATTCACTAATCCTATCAATCCATGTAAATAATTGGTGTAAAATGCAGCTTGTCATCTTTTCATGGTCATCAGATATAACCCATTTGGATGTTCAGAGGATCTGTAGTGAACATGGAAACACTGTCATTTTCTGCAGCACTAATACACTAGTAAAACCCATGAAGGTTGATATAGTATATGATATATTTAATATTTTGCTTAAAAAGTAACTTTTTCTTCAGTTTGTGGTGTTTGTGATACAATAAAAATCTATTTTAATCGAAGCTTTAATGAACATCTACACAATTAGTCAATTAAAATCCGGGAGATTAATGAATGAATGAATGACTTTTTATTTATTTCTTTATTTCTTTATTTGTATTCCCATTAGCTGCTGCACACCACAGCAGCTACTGTTCCTGGGGTCAACAACCGCAATTTCCCACAAGTCGCTCTAACAGTGATAATGCACATACACTTAATTTAACACAATGATAGGAAAAAAAAACTAATTTCAACAACAAGCACGCGCTGCCAAACAATTACACTACTAATATAAGAGTTAGTAAAATAAACTAAAACAGAAAAAAAAGGCAGTTCCACAAAAACAAGAAAAAAAACAAACCATGTTGATGACATGATAATAAGATATACAGTAGTTCAGACAGTTATTATTGAGTAAATATGAAAATTCTTAAGATTTTACCAAAAACTAACTGCTTGAATTTGTGAAATTAACCATTTGATGCAAGAATTATGAGAAAATTTGTCAAAAAAATTTTCTTAAGTGTTTTTATTCCTCTTTAGACATGAATAAAGTAACATGATTGAAATCTTTTTTAATGGTTTTATTATGTACATACTCCATAAAATATTTTTTATGGAGTTACAAAAATATCCACTCAGCTGGACAACATGTGTTTAAGCTTTGAAGCAAAGAAATGTGTATTTAAAATGTAATATCAGAATACTATGAAATAAAAAATTTTTAATGCAGTTTTTGTTTAATAGCAACAAGAAATTGATTTACACATAAACATGTCAACAGACCAGAGAGTGATGACATGAACTGAGTGATGTGGAACTAAAACAACAAAACCCATGAATTTATAAGAGATCAGCTGTAGAATAAATGTCTACTGTAGTGACCAGTATACAACAAGAGGTTAAAAAATATGGTACAGTAGTGTATTCCATGCCACCATTTGTCTATATTGCACACTTCCCTGTACTTGATTTCCTACAGACAAGCAACAGGAAACATATGGCGTCTGAGTAGTGTGTGGAATATTGATGAACACCATAGAAAAAAAATCAATTTACTTTAAATGACTGAATGAATGAATGAATTGTGTTATTGCAATTTGTCATGTCATGAAAATGTATCACGAAAATCACGTTTGCACAGTTCCTCTAAAAAATATATATATATAGTGTGAGCCACTGCCAATTTAAAGGTACCATCACTGCATACCTGATTTTCATTGCAAAAAATATAAAATAAAGAGGATAATATCGTAATAACAGGCAAGAAATCACTTAATAAAGGTTATAAAAAGAGGGGGAAAAAATTATAATTTGGGAGCTGCCACAAAAGCACCACTGGGTCTTTATGGCTTAATGATAAGCAGATGCCTTAGTGAATACTTTGTAGTGATTCACTGTAGTGTTGCCTTCAAAGACACCACTGTCAGAAGTCTGGATCCAGGACTGACTGGTTAAAGGACAAATATTTCACCTATCAGTCCACCCGGCTGCCCAGCTGCTTCAGGTGAGCGGCCACATCCTCCTCTTCACTTCTTAACGAGTGAGAAGAGAAATTGCCCTTAGGCTGTGGCCCAGTGCAATCACAGTTTGATTAATGGGAAGGACCTAACATAGCCCTATCTTTCCGTCTCTGTGGTTTTAACCCTTCTTAAAAAGTCACAGGAAAAGGTTGCTGTAAATGCCACTATGAGCATTTCACAACCTCCTGGCTGCTTCGAACAACCCACTACTAAATGTCATTCTCTTAACATTTAGCCACGCTGTACTCTCGAGTGTTTCCACTGTAAAGGTTTATATTTTACTATTTCATAATTCTTTGCCCCCAAAATTCCTTCCTACGCTTTTTACAGTTGCACGCTGTTGAATAATACCCTTTGTGAATTCATTTTCACGGGAGGAGTTTGAACAGAGCTCCTTTATTTCTTTTTCTTCTCTGTTTTAGTCTCATAAATATGCCAGCAGTTTCTTTTTGTATGCGTGGAAATCTAAGAGTGCAGAAGGGAAACAAATGTGTGGTCATTTGACAGTCAATATGTGATCTGATTATGTTATTTAAGAGGTGAGTGGCTACGAGTGTGTTTGCATATTTATGACTCTATTGCCAGGATGAATCGTTTGGGTGACAGAGAGGAGGCATGAGTTTTTACTAAGGTTAGGTAAATGATAGGGAGGGGGCTTTTCAAGTAGAGTTTAAAGACAATTCCTTAGTGGTAAAGTGAGTGAGAAAATAAACACCTTTAATGAATAGTATCAAAGCAAGTCATGCTTATCAGGGAGTAGTAGAACATGTAGTGAAAGAGAAGAGGTGGAGAATAGATTACAGTTAGCTGGTCAATAACAGCACAAACATTCTTTTATTAGTGTCGAAGTTGTTTAACAGACCCTAATAAAACCCCCAGACCTGTTGGAAAAAACAAGCAGTAATTTCCTTAACATAAAACTGTGAAGCAATAGTACAACCGAGATGTCACACATGTACATATGAAATATGAAGTGTGATGTCTTTAGGTCAAAGACATACTTTCATAAGTTGTATAAATATATGTTAAAATTATTTAAAATGTAGTTGATTGAAAATGTGTAGGAGTGAGATGTCATCTCTATTTATTTTTTTTAATCTTTGTGTTCGCTGTGCGCGATTGTTCATGGAGAGCGAGCACTCTTCTATAGAGTGGATCTTTGGCTTATTTTTCCGTTCGGTGTTGAATGTGTTTCTGCCAAGTCATATTTTACGTTTAATGTACTCCGTCAACTTTAGCCTTGGACAGTTTTCGTCTTTTTAAGTGGACAAGTTCATGTGCTATAAATATATATGACTGGATGTTAGTTGTGTAAAGTTTGTGTTGTGTGAGAGAATGAGCTAACATTGATGCTATGTAAGCTAGCGGTGTGAATGCATTAGCGAATGTGTTAATAACTGAAGTTGAATGTGTTCTGTATGTAACTGAAATTGTATATGCTCTGTATGTTGCAGTTAAAAACTAAAACCAAAACAAGAAAAGGAAAGGAAAAAAAGAGAACCTCCATTATAAGAAAAGTATGCTTTGCTACGTGTCGTGAGGACAGCACATGAAAGAACCACAAAACCACTCATTATTTCTAATAATTGTGACACAAATGCATAAAACAGAGACATGTCTTCAGCCCAGAAACATCCAGTGTTACTTTTGTAGCAGTTTACAAATTAATTTTTCTCTAGTTGTGAAAAAAATAAATAAATCATTAGACCACCCTTGTTTTCTTCAGTATCTTGTTAATTTTAATGCCTGGTACAAGTAAATGTACTTTTGTTTGGAAAACTATAATAACAAGAACAAAAATTTCAGAGCAGATATTGATCATGGTTTTTGTGGTAATAACCAAAATCACTTCAGTTTTTACATCATTGTACTGACAAAAACAATGCTTTTATTCATTCCAAGTTTTGTTTTCTGTCTGTTTTAGTCACATGTTACACACAGGAGTTAGTACTTAATTGAATAAACATTGATTTTCATGACTTTTGACTTTTCACCATTTATTCTATTATCCTCTATATTTTGCTTTTTTCAGTAAAAATATGGTATTTTTCAATACTTAACACTGTAAAGGCTGAACCATTAAATCACTGACGGAAAATTCCAGGTCTTTGAAACTAGAGCCTTTATTGGTCTTTCTGAATAACCCAATTTTTCTCTCCAAATATCTATTTCTATGTATGAGTTTCAATTTTGTATCATATTTGATACATCAGGCCAGGTCTCAATGCTCAAATATTATTTATATAACAAACACAAATGTAACATAAGACAAACATGTTTCTCATTGATGACTGTCTTGTAGTGTCAATGGAAAGGCTTCTGGTGAATAAATGACTACAAATTACTATGAATTTATTACTGGTGGATCACCGGTGTACTGACTATATCGAATTGCGTACATTAGGTTTTTTCAAGAAAAAAATATCACACTGGTCATGCGGAGGGCTTCAAAACTCATGTATCAAATATGATACATCTGGTGTTATAGGGATAATTCACTGATTATGTAGATGATAATGAAAAGCTCAAGTTAAACAGAAAAAAAATTAAGAAAAAGTGTCTTTTTCAGAAAAAATATGTCATTAACTGAACCTAAATCAAGTGTGTCCATTCACTGTCATGGGTTTTACCAGTGGATCAGTGTTGTAGAAAATCACGGTGCTTCCACAGAGGCGCTGAACATCCAAATGGATCATATCTGATGACCATGAAAAGATGACAAACTGCATTTAACGCCAATTATTTACATGGATTGAACACATTAGAGGATCAACAGGTAATAATTAGCCATTTTATATCAGTAGATGGTTTTAATCACCAGAAGCTGTCTGTAAACTTACTAAACTGTCTCACAAATTGTTGCCTTTTCTGGTATTTTTCGCATCCCTTTGATTCCACCGCACACATTTCAACACTATCTATCACAGGATGTCCCCCTCCTGTACTTTTCAGTCTTTCATGCTAACCTCTTCATGACCCATGCAAAGTTTTCTATTCTCATCCACCATAACACCAGCTCCAAACCTAAAGAACAGACTCACACCTTCTTCTATCTTTGTTCTGTCCACACACCTCCAAGGAAAATCATCTGCTTTTAATATCTGTATTTCTCGCTGACATTTGGACTAGTGGCATACAGGGATTTTATTCTTTTGGCCATGTTTAAATTCAAGACGGGTTGAAAATAAGTCTTATCAGCATCAACACATTCACAGATTGTGTTTATAAGAGCAGACACAGAACCAAAGGTGAATAATGTGTCGGGTGATGATATGTCCACGGAGGACTAAAGTATAATTTAAAATCGAGGTTTAGGATTTCAGATTTATAGTAGCGGACAAACAGTGATAAAAAATAAAAATAAAAAAAGGCTATGTGAAAATATTGATGAAAAAAATGTGCACCACATTATAGTGATGGAGATGAGGGGAAGCAAACTGATGTTTTACCCGGCAACAGAGCCTGGAAACACCTGCAACTAACTTCTGATTGGTCAGATGGATTTACACTTATGACTAAAGAAATATTGATGAGAAACTTTCACTAATATGAGTTTCTTCACTGATTTAGTATTTTCCATGGTTGAAATTCTGCATCCATAATGACTGTGTTTACTTGCACATCAGTATCCTGGACTGGTTTCCTACAGGGTGAGGGTTAGGGTAAAATGTAAGACCTTTTAAAACACTCGTATGGATGTGGCCATACTGGCAAAACATTGTGATTCCTAAAATGTAAGAAAATGTATTCATTTACTCTAATGTCTTGATTTCCACTATTCTGAATAATTTCTCACTAGGGACTACAAAGTTCACGAGAATTGGTTCCTATATCGTTACCCCAAAGGGTAGACAAGGTTTTGTGGTTTGGTTTGTTTGTTTGTCTTTTAACAGTCTAGCAGTAAAACTATTAGTTATTTTCATACCAAAATTGGTATGGAACTATAATAGATCTCATTACAGTTTGGGAGTAGTAGATCAAAGTTTAGATTTTAATGGAGTTATTTATTTATTTATTTTTTTCCTATCATTTACATATAATGGGCGAAATTTCAAATGCTTGTATCATCAAAATTAGAAGTTGAATACAAACCAAATTCCGTTAAGGAGGGTCTCCGTTTCCCTGATCACTCACAGAGCCTTACTGAGGAATCTTCCGCTCCATTTACTCTTGTTGTAATCAATAAAATCTGTAAACGCAGCCTATTGTTTCTGCATTTGGATCCATCCCTCGTATTTAGAAGGTTACCAAGGAGTGGAGTTTGTTGTGCCTGAAACCACTTGTTTCAGGGTGAAAATACAGACAATTTGACAGATTAGTGTTGCTAAATGTCTCTAATGGGACATTGCTGTGTTTTGACCCTCCAGTATAAACTGTGGAGTTAGAACAGCAGGAAGCGAGTAGCCTAATGTTACTTTCTTTGCAGTTTTCATCCAAACAGACACATTTAAATACAACACACTGAACAAGTTCATGGCAGCACAACTTAAGATCTAAGAATTTCATCTCCTATTGTTGACAGCATAACCCACTGAAACAATATCCACAGTGCTATGTTATCAGTACCAAAAATTGCTATAGTGCAAACCTAAGCAGCAGCTACAAAATGTCAGATTAAATAACTACATTATGTTGCACTGCCTGCACAAGTAGAAGCATTTATCAAGTATATACAGTAGAGACACGAGCATCAAGATTCCTCTGTATGTAATGTAAACACCATATTCTAAATACCATCATAACTGGGATACGCCTCATAACTAGTACTTGTGTACATATAAACACAATCTGTGATTTCCTCCAAGCGTTTAAAATAACATTTCAAAGAATAAACCAGTTCCCTGATGAACACACTGAGTAGACAGTATTATATGTTACTTCCATATAGTTGCAGGAATGTAAAGACAGTGCTCAAAACAGAATTAAAAGAAGGTCAAAAAAGATATTCAGAATTTTGGTCTAAATGTAACCCCTGAACGGTGCCATTCCATAGTTATTTTATTAATATTGCTGTGTTCTCCATTGTGTGTTTGTTCTATTAAAAAAACAAAACAAAAAAAACTTGAGGTCAAACAACAGAGTTTACCGGTACTTCTGCATACATGTCAATGACGCAGTGATGAGGCGTCTCTGATTGGCTCAGAGAATGAATGCATGAAGGAACACTCTGTGTGTGTTTATCATCCCAGAGTAGCATCCAGCTAGGTTTCATGCCATCGCTTGTTTTAAAAACATTCGGGTAAAAAAAAAGATGCGTTATTTCCACAGAGAGCACATGAACCAGTTTGCTCCACCATTTTTTTCACGTTTGTACAGCAACAGTGATGCCGTCATCTCTTCTAGATGCTATTACTATATATATTTTAGATTTTAATGTTGCATATTTGCAACATGAGGAATTAAGGGGTTAAATAGACAGACAGACCGACCGGACAGACAGACAGACAGACAGACAGACAGACAGACAGACAGACAGACAGACAGACAGACAGACAGATAGATAGACAGATAGATAGATAGATAGATAGATAGATAGATAGATAGATAGATAGATAGATAGATAGATAGATAGATAGATAGATAGATAGATAGATAGATAGATAGATAGATAGATACATACATACATACATACATACATACATACATACATACATACATACATACATACATACATACATACATACATACATACATAGATTCCTGAGTTCTGTTGAAAGGTAAACGGCAGCATAAGAAATGAATTATTTGTAGACATGACTGAAGGCTATTTCATTCTATGCCTCATTGTGCTGTTTTCAAAGTTAAGTAGGTTAACAAATACTGACTCTCACATTTCCCATGAAGAAATTCCACATCAATCAAACCCTATTCATATGTTTGTAATGCGCGACCACTGAGGACTTGCAGTGCACAGCATGCACTGTGCTGCTAAACATAATACTAATATTTGGTATGTTCGTACTCCACCCTTTTAATACTATATATTTATTAAAACACCTGGTGTTTTTTTCTATTTTTTATCAATAATTGTGTTAAAAAATGCCCTGTGTAGAAACAAATTACACCCTTTTTCCAGGAAAAAAGTCTGTCAAGGATTTAGCATTCTTATGTATTTAAATACCTAAAAGGTGTTATAAGAATAAAAGGACAAAAAACTTAATTGGACTTTCTTAAATTTTCTTTTTTATAAATGCAGATTGAACATTTCCATTTACAAAAATCTAATTCAAACTATTTCATAACACCTCAGTTTTACATTTCTGGAGTCCATGTATTTGTCAAAAGCCAGGCTTTTTTGTGTGTTTTTTGTTTTGTTTTACATTTTAGTAGTATTAGTTTCTGAAACATGTCCTATCCACCTGAAGACACAGACCCACATGACACACATTGCACATCCAAAGTGTGCTTTTGTGGCACAGAGTGTACTTTTTCCTTCTCAAGGCTGTCTTTTCTAGTCATTTCTTCCTTTTCAGCTATTCTAGCTTAGTTATTACCACAATGCACATAATAGAATCAAAAAGCCCAATTTCACAACTTTCAGGGGCAGTTTGAATGATTCAAATTGCATGAAGTAGCGAGAAGTTGTGACAATTTGAAATACACATGCACCGCAGTGTCACCGGTGATTCCTGAGGCTGTAAAAAAAAGTTCAAAATTAACAGGCACTTTCCCACTGTAGGAACCTTGTGTAGTTCTTCTAATCTTTTTAGTTCCTGGAACCTTTTTTCCTGTGTTCCCACAGTATCGGAACCACATAGATCCAAGAACCATTTTCGTTCCTACTCATTAGTTCTATAGGAAATATATGACGTAGGTGATTGGTAGAGCTGAGACCATGTCTATTTCCACATTTCTGCATCTTGTAGTAGTGCTATCTTTAAAAACATCTGTGTAGCATCATCTGTGTGTGATCAAGTGTGTGATAAATGACCGACGTTTTTGGCTTAATAAGGATGTTGATTAGAGCTATGAAATTAACATACATCATAGTATCTCCTGCCACTGGATTCTTCGTCGTACGCTCCATTCTTGACATTATACACTGTATTTAAGCATGATTAATATTCCTGCAATACAGAACACAAATGCTGTGGCCTCTTCATTCTCTATTCTAATTTATAGGGGATTTCAAAATGTTTGTGAATGTGGTAAAAAGCTAATTGCTGCCCCCTGACGGAACAAAGCTAGGTGAAGATACGACATTCAATGTAAAAGTATGATGAAAATATGTTGTGTTTGGGGGTGTACTGCCAAATATGAAGCAAGGAAGTAGGATTTTATCGGCTTCCTTCAAGCAAAAAGAAAATTTCCGGCAGAACCTATGGGTGAGGAGATTAAAGAGAGTGGACGTCAGAGGTGCAGGTAAAGTATACAATACACAGAAAAAAAAAATATGCAAGACGCAAAAACTAAAAATTCCATTGTTTGAGTACTTTTAAATCATCCATACAGGTAATGAGTTTTTGAATTGATTTCACCTTCATCGTAAAGAAAGTAATTCACTTCAGCTTTAACTACTGCCCTTTCCTTCAGGCAAACTCCCTCATTCACCATTCAATAACCAGTGGTCCAATAACAATAATGTAGGGATCATGAGTATCCACAATATGTGTGCACAACTGTATGTGTGTCTGTAAGTGCCACAAATGTGTTTGCACGTGAGCTTATCCATAAAAGAGTGGATGCTGAAGACAGAGAGTAGGCATCATCTGACTGTAATGGAACATGAAACCGAGCAGAAAATTGCAAAAAGAAATGATTCCTAGCTATGGTGTCAGCGCTGATGAAATAAAGCTCTTCATGTGTGGCCTAATAAAGGCAGACAGAGGACTAATGCTCTTTATAATCATACTTTTAGTCTAACACATACAGAAAAAAAAGAAACACAAGCATGGTGACAGCGCTGGAGTGGAGCGCAATAATCAAAAACCAACTGGTAATTTTCAGTTTTCTGGCTTAGATGTGAGCGTTGGACTAATTTAGAAGAATTAGTTGGATTTTTTCACATAATATCCCATTTATACCATAAACCACAGACCAATTACTTCCATTTTGTCGGGTTTTTTTTTTTTTATAGTGATAACAAAAGTCATTATGTTAGTTCATGTGCTGGTGACAGTGGGTGGACAACGATTATTGTTACTAACTTTGGGAAGAACATGATCTGTGGTCCTGTGGATAGACCAAATCATTTTTGGATCCAGTTTCAACTACAAATGTGATATATGTGGTGAAAATGTGGTAGAATATATCTTTCTACAATATGAGAATGAGATGTTCACAGTGGCTTATTTTGGACCCATATTGAATTATTAGTGTCAGCTTATTTTCATTTCTTTTAATTTAATTTTCATGTCTTTTTCCACAAATACATTATTATTATTATTATTATTATTATTATTATTATTATTATTATTATTATTATTATTATTATTATTATTATTATTATTATTATTATTATTATTATTATTATTATTATTATTATTATTATTATTATTGAGTGCTGTTGTTGGTTCTGTAGTTATACTTGTATATGGTTTTCATTTTATGTTATATGTATGTATATATGTATGTATGTATGTATGTATGTATGTATCAGAAATAGTTAACAAATCAAGTGTTCTTTTCTTTTGGAGGAAGGGGATTTTGTTAGAAAAGTTGATACAGTAAGAAGGGGTGTTAACTTCCACCCACTCCTTTTGAAAATACTTGGTTGTTTTTTTAATGTATGTTTTCTTTTTCATTATTATTATTGTTTTTTTTTATGTTCAAATAAATTGAATAAACCAAATCAAATTAGCAAAGTATCAAGTAGTTTTGGGTGAAATGGTTCAGTGAATTGCATGTTTTACCTTGTTTATCATAATGAAAAAGCAACAACAAGTGGTCACAGGCACAACAAACCCCACCCTCTTTTAAATGTTTTACCTGATTTACCCTACAATATCTCTTATCATAGCGAAAATCATCAATCATAATGCAGATGTGAAAGGTGCATTTTTTAAAAATATATTCATCACCAAGATCAGTAATGGCTTGTTTTCGGTTCAATAATTGCTATTAAATGACATAATATGGTGCTAATCAACCCATAAAGACAGTAGAGAGACTCACATTTGAGTTAATTTTAAACAGCTGTTCCAGAGGTGTACGCATGTGAGCACTGTGTTTAATTTGGCAATAATTAAACCAAATTAAGTGTCACCTTTTAGCTCATCTGTCATTTCTAGCGTGGAATTGCATGAAAATGGACACAAGAAGAATAATAAACCCAGAGAGTACCACCTGCAGATACATCGATTCAAAGGTTAAACACTTAAAGCTAGCGTCATTCACCGCTATGGGATGTACACTGCTATTATGGTGCTCCACATGGGGTCTACGCTCTTTTAACCTATCCTCTATTTGTGTGGTGTCATTAGTGTTGATGGGGTGGCTGGAATTGACTCAGTAGGGGGGGTATGATTTCACAATCCTGGTGGGTATAATGGACCAAACTATATTTGACAGTGTTCACTAAATGACCTGTCCTTGACCATTTTTGCTCCACAGGATTTTCCAAACGACCCCGTGTCAAAGAGAACGGTTGTAGTGGACAACTCCACTGTGAATAGTTGAACATGTACAAGCGTGTGTTGGGTTACTGTGGGTAAATAAAGGTTAAAAACAAATAGCAAAAAGGATTGTTTGCAACCAGCTGGTAGTGGCAGTTTCCTTATAGCACCAGACGCAACTCATATTGTCCCAGCGGGGCCAGCAACTGCAGCCAGCCAGTCCTTCGACGGTGTGTGGTGGAGCATAGATAAAACCTACTCTGATGCCCAGGAAAAAGGAAAACGAAGCGAGAGAGGAGGAGGAGAGGGAGTAAAATATTGATGAGAAATGTGAGGCACAAAAATAGAGCGGCTCTGCATTTCCAATGAAGGCCAAAGGATGCACATACACACATACAGGCAAAATATAACCAAGTGCATGAGTATATGCATTAAACACATAAATACCAAATAGTATCATGGCACATTTCTGCAAAAAACATGATTCAGCAAAATGTGTGTGTGTATATATATGCGTCTATATATATATATATATATATATATAATTTTTTTTTTTTAATTTTTAAATCTTTCTCTGGCTCCTTCAGACTTGGGTCCTCTACCAGAGGCCTGGGAGCCTGAGGGTTCTTTCTGCACAGGATCTTAACTGTTCCTAGCATTGCACACTTCTGAACAGACATCTCTGATGTTGTTCCTGGTGTCTGCTGGAGTCATGCTCCCAGCTTGGGGGTTACTACCCCAGTGCCCTAATCACAACTGGTACCACTGTTGCCTTCACACCCCATATTTTCTCCTCCTTCAGCCCTTGGTATTTTTCAAGCTTCTCATGTTCTTTCTTTCTGATGTTGCTATCACTGGGGACAGCTACATCGATCACTACCAACATCTTCTGATGTTTATCCGTCGCCATTATGTCAGGCTGATTAGTCATCATCACCATCTTTTCGATCTGGATCTGGAAGTCCCACAGGATCTTTGCCTGTTTGTTCTCTGTCACCTTTGGGGCGTCTCCCATCTTGATCCTGTTGATCTCCAGTCCATATTCAGCTGGGTTTAGCTAGTTTAGTTTAGTTTAGTTTAGTTTAGTTTAGTTTAGTTTAGTTTTGTTTTGTTTTTACGTCACCTGTTAAGGTCGTCCAGTCTATGAGTCTTTCTGACGGTGTGAACACAAAATGCCTGAAAGAGGAACTTCACATCTACACATTCAGGGGGGGTGAATATCTGCCAGTCCAGTGATAGAGATCAGCAGAGGACAAGTGCATTCTGGGAGCTTCTTCACCTCACTGACAGACAATGTAAATCGCAGGTTATATTATAATGGTGTGATTGTTGCGATGCGCTGTGTCCCTCAAGCTGCCAAAGGATGAGGATGAGCACATGGTGTTGGTGATGACAGACTCAGGATGCAGGATTCAAAAAACCCTTGGTGCCGAGGGGGTGGGGGGCATGTACGTAAAGGCTATTCAGTTTCTGTTTTCAAACCAGGAAGTGTGGATATAACAAATTATATTAGTACAATCCCAAGGAGATACTTGATGTTCTGCATAGGTGTATCTAGCACAAGTTATAATTATCAACACCAGTCCAGAGGTGGCTAAAATAAGGCATATATAAAACTATTTATAAATTAATTAAAATTACAAATACATTTCCAATTCTAAATATAGTTATAAATAGAGCAAGAGGTTCATGATCACATCAAACATGTTCACATCGATGGTGGGATTTCAGTCAATCTTTAACGTCTCTCTTGAGGTTGACATTTGTCCCCAATTTTAAATGAGTTACCAGAGAGTTCCATGAGTTTGGCCTTTTTATAGAGAAAGTGACTGACCAAATGAGCTTCTACACAGACAGAAAAAGAAGGTAAAACAAGATTATGTAGACATTTGAAAACTAGTCTGATATTACAGAAACTGTACATGAGTAGTTTTTAAGCAGCCTGTAAGTGAAGTACCAAATCTATCTTTTTTTTTTTTTTTTAAATAGTATTGTATTCTGTGCTTTTGTACAAATATGCCTGTCATTATCTACAATATGAGGTCAACCCTGCAATATATTCTACAACAATAGACAATAAAAGGGAATTGAGATATGCTTTCAGAAAACTCATAGACCTTGAAAAGCAGACACAGAGAGAGAAGGAAAACAGATGCAAAGAAAGCAAAAGTACAGTGTTCCCAGTACCAGCCCATGTTCACTTCTCACACTCACACCCATCAGTTAACACTCATGTAACATCTGCAGTTTGCATGTGTGTTGCACTAAATAATACCCAGGTGGACGTAATGTGCAGTTAAACAAAACTAATAGTAAACTAATAGTAAGCTTTTTTTTTTATACATATAATTTTTATTGTCATTCTTCACAAATACATTTCAAACCAGATACAAAGGCGTACATAACCATAAGTTCCCAAAAGAGGAATCAGAAGATGAAAAAAATAAATATATACATAACTTATGTACCAAACCAGATAAGACTTTTTTTTTTAAATTATCAACAAGTGAAATAACAAAAAATAATAATTAAAATGTATTAATAAAATAAATAAACCACAGAGGATTTTATATGTTCTTTGTTTCTTTTTTTTGTTTTTGTATAGTTTTTAATCTATGCTTTGTTTTTAAACCTTTTGATTAATGAATTATGAGAACCATAATCAAGTGTTTTTATTCCTCTTTAGGCATGAAAAAAAAACTGAAAACCTACCTTTTTAATTTAGCTCTTAGTTAAATTTTACTCTTAACATTATTTTACTCTGCTATTTTATGTATTTACTTTGATTTTATTACCATTATTATTTATCCATTTGTTTATTTGTTGTATTCTTTTTAATTCAGTAAATCTTTTAACGCGTTCCTACAATTGCAGGATAATGGGAGGGGGACTTTGTGCTACATGCACCAAGTATGAAAAGTGCTATATGAATAAAGTTTGAGTAATTGATTAATGTGATTGAATTTAATGAACCTATATTCCATGGCTTTACAAAAATGTCCACTCAGCTGGACAACATGTGTTTAAGGTTTGAACCAAAGAAATGTGGATTTAAATCACAATATCAGAACACAATGAAATGTTCGTGCAGATCAGGTATTAAGAACATACCAGTTACAATAATAATATGAACTGACTGATATAGAACTAAAACAACAAAACCCATGAATATACAAGAGAACAACTGTAGAATAACTGTCCACTGTAGTGACCAGTATACATACTTGTCATCTGAACTCGCTTTATCCTCACTAGGGTCACAGGGGTCACTGGGGATCTAATCCAGCTACAATGGGTGAAGGCGGGGTACACCTTGTATGAGTCACCATTTCATCTCAGGGCTGAACATATATAGACAAACAATCACTCTCACATTCACACCTATGGGTAATTTAGATTAACCAATTAACCTATCAGTGCATGTGTTTGGATGGTGGGAGGAGCCAGAGTACCTGAAGACCTGGGGAGAACATGTAAACTCCACACAGAGTTTAAGAAATATTATATAAAATATTGCTTTTAATATTGATAGTATAAATGTATGTATTTATGAACACTATATTTTGAGCCTAATATTTATTTATTTATTTATTTATTCTGACTTCAGTGGCAGCTACATTTAGCTTCTTTAACATTGTTTAGTAATTTTCTTATCACAATGAACCTCATAGCCGCTTTCCACCTTCAGTAGTTTCAGAGTAATTAATTTGTATTGCAAAACAATTACAGTTAGAGCAGACAAGTTTACAGCTGATAAGGTTTCCCCCTGAGCTGTGGGTAGGGATCACAGCAGGAGACTATTACCAGAAAATGCAAACTCACAGAGGCACCGTATCTTCCAGCCAGTGAGTGTGTGTGTGTGTTTGACCTTTAGATTTAATACCTGAAACTAATTTTTTCTGTTATTCTGCTTGTTTTTGTCTTGTTTTTTTTGTTTGTTTTTTTATATATTGCCATTTTATGGGAAGATGAATGAACATTTTTCAGGCCTAACTTGGCTGAAGTAGTAGCTTTAAGCCTCAGTAATTTATAAACTTATGAAAAACTATCCTGTTGTAATAAAACAAATCCCTCTTTAAATTCTGAACCAATTAAACACCTGGCTATGGACTTTTTTTTTTCCAGTAACACTTTACATTACAGATCACTAGCAGAGGTGAAAAGTAACTAAGTAAAAGTACTGTACTTAAGTCGATTTTTTTAGGTATCTGAGTATTTTACTTGAGTATTTATTTTTTTAGCAACTTTTTACTTTTACTCCCGACATTTTGGCATAAATATCTGTACTTTATACTCCTTACATTCTCAGAATACAAACTAAACAGATGTGACAGTACACAGTAAATTTTGCAGTGTTAAATCAACACTTAGAGAGTTTATTTAACTTCTTCTAGAGTGTATTTGGTCCCATTGTCTCCAAATTAACACTGCAAAATCTACAGTGTATGAAAAATAATTGACTTCAGAGGGAAAATCAGCATTCTCAGAGTGCTTTTCTAATTTACTGTGCATTATTTTACTGGTTCGACACACTTGTTATCATACATAGACTATATGTGACCCCTGCCATAGAACTTTCCAAAGCTCTACTACATGATATAATAACACTAAAATATTTACTTCTCCATCTTCAAGCACAGGCATGACTGAAATTACTGTAATGACCCAATAAAGTTTATAAAGCGTGTCAGGTTTCAGAAAGTGTTGGAATTTTCCAGTTGCATAACCAACGAAAAAGATAAATCACATATGCACAGAGCGTGTCACCGATGACTCGTCAGGTTTTTAAGATCTAAATTTCAATGTCAAAGAATGTTTTAACAACAAAATTCTGAAGGCCATACAGAGCTAGTCCTGACAAATACTGTAAAAAACAATAAATCACAGACCCACCCCCCCTAACATACACACACACACACACACACACACACACACACACACACACACACACACACACACACACTGTGATAGAGCACTATTCCCAACCAGCCCTGGCCAATTGCAGTTGATTGCTTCTGCAAATGACTGATTGGGTCTGATTTTTACCACAGAAGGATCCTGGAGGAGGAGAGGATGAAGGAAGGAGGGAGAAAGAGAGATAAAAACAAAAACATCAACCTGTCACGGAGGGGCAATTAACGGGTTGATTAACTCCTAACCACTGCCAGACGTTCCCCTAGTGTGTCTCTATTGGGAATCGTCTGCAACTGTGTGTCGGCTTTAATGCGCTCTCATGAACACAGTGGATTCTGCAAATTGTTACCGGACAACAGTGCATGTAGCTGCACATCTACTCAATGGCACTACATGAAATCCTCCCTAATAGAAGTCACTGATGCTAGTGTGAAAAGTGTGAATGCAACCTGCAACAGAGTTTAGCGGGATTATTTCTCTCAGGGTCACGAGGAGCACTGCAGAACACAGGAGATGTTTGTCATTTTCCTTCTCTGGTTTCATTTTTAATGAGTGTTTGATGCAGATAGTTCCATCATGTGACCACATGTACTATGTCTATGTATATTGCACACAGTAAATTTTGCAGTGTTAAATCAACACTTAGAGAGTTTATTTAACTTCTTCTAGAGTGTATTTGGTCCTATTGTCTCCAAATTAACTCTCTAAGTGTTGATTTAACACTGCAAAATTTACTGTGTAGGGATGTTAAAATCAATGCATTAATGCGGATTAGTCCATCCTTATGATTAATCTGATTAAACATTTTGTTTAAACTGTTAAAAAAACATGTTAACTATACATATGTATATATATATATATATATATATATATATATATATATATATATATATATATATATATACACATACATACATACATACATACACACATATATATATATATATATATATATATATTGTGTGTTATGTTTTACCTATGTGATATGCTGTTGTGTATTACTGATTTTCCTTTATGCCTTTCTGGAAAGCACTTTGGTCAACAAAAGTTGTTTTTAAATGTGCTATACAAATTGAATTGAAATAATGAGTATTAAATTTCCAAAACAGACAATTTTTTCATCTGATGGAAGTCCACATCATGACTCTTCAAAGCATAACAAATGTATCCACAGTGTAAAGAACAACATCCAATTGACGTACATTTTTGTAAATACATTGTGAGTTGTTCTCCCCGTGTCTGCGTGGGTTTTCTCCGGTTTCCTCCCACCATCCAAACACATGCACTGATAGGTTAATTGGTTAATCTAAATTGTCCATAGGTGTGAATGTGAGAGTGATTGTTTGTCTATATATGTTCAGCCCTGAGATGAACTGGCGTCTCATACAGGGTGTACCCCGCCTTCGCCCATTGTAGCTGGATTAGGCCCCCAGTGACCCCCAGTGACCCCCAGTGACCCTAGTGAGGATAAAGCGGGTTCAGATTATGAGATGAACCAAGCCATGTTATTTTTGCAACTATTATAAAAAAAATAATAATAATAATAATGGCATCATTTCCCACAATCGTTGTGCTTCAATATGGTTTTATTTAAAACATTACACGATTGTATATATTCAACCATGGCATGATACTCTAACTAGCCTTTGTGACCACCAGGCTCGATTATTGTAATGCACTTCATGTGGGGGCTAGTGGTTCCTCCATCGCCCGTCTTCAGATGGTGCAAAATGCTGCTGCACGTCTTTTAACCGGCACACGTAAACACCAGCACATTTCCCCTATTTTAGCCTCACTCCACTGGTTACCCATACATTTTAGGATATGTTTTAAAGTTCTTTTATTTACTTTTAAAGCCCTAAATGGCCTTGCCCCACCATACCTCTCTGAGCTGCTGCAGCCTTATACACCCCCCCGCTCTCTTAGGTCAGCTGATCAACTGCTCCTGTGGCAGCCAAAAACCAAACATAAGTTCAGGGGTGAGCGTGCTTTTGCTGCAGCGGCTCCAAAACTGTGGAACGAGCTGCCTCTCCATATCAGACAGGCCTCCTCTCTATCGGTTTTTAAAACCCTTCTTAAAACCCATTTTTTCTCCTTGGCTTTCAAAAACATGTGAGATATTTGTAGGTATATATATATATATATATATATATATATATATATATATATATATATATATATATATATATATATATATATATATATATATATATATATATATATATGTGTATATATATGTGAGTATGTATGTATATATATTATATATATATATTTATTTCCTTTATTTATTATCTTTTTTATTATTATTATTTTTATTGTTTTAACTTGTTTTATCTATTTGATTTTATGGTTTTATTGTTTCTTACAGGTTTTATTAATTTCTTTTACTGTGCTTTCAGTCTTCTGTACAGCACTTTGGTCCACTGTGGTTGTTTTAAAGTGCTTTATAAATAAAGTTGGATTGGGAAGTTGGATTAGTTTCAATACAATTTACTGGATCAGATTATTGAGGTTCTATGTGTTTATAGAAACAGACAATGGTGACAGTCTGGTTGTAGAAACATATCGTGTGTGACTTGTGGTGTGACTGATGTGCAGGTGCATCAGCAGTTATGGTGGTTATGTGACTAGAGGTGACATATTGTTGGACAATTAGAGAAAGAAATATCCTGCAGTGACAGATGGGTTTAATGACTGTTACGCATGACAAATGGACAGAAAGTGCAAAATGAATTAATTTGAGGCCGTCTTTGTGACAGAAATAGAGGCTGATGGTCAAGAAAACTCCACTCAAGTCTTTAAGGTTGAGAATCAAAAACTTTTATGAACAAATCCACTCTACACATATTACTGAGACACAGTAATACATTTTTATCCTCTGTAGGAGAGAAAACGTTTACAGTTTTACTTGAAATTCTGTCTATTGTAAATTACATTCCATTAAAAAATTGATTCTGAATAAATACAAAAGTTTTTTTTTTTATGTA
Source organism: Siphamia tubifer (assembly GCA_020466265.1). Classification (NCBI taxonomy): domain Eukaryota; kingdom Metazoa; phylum Chordata; class Actinopteri; order Kurtiformes; family Apogonidae; genus Siphamia; species Siphamia tubifer. Next base: position 24,221,466 of record CM035805.1, on the reverse strand, counting down.
TTTGGAAAAAAAAAACCTATTGCATTGTGCCATTTACAATCATGATAATTGTTTAATTAAAAAAAATAAAAAACTTTCTTGGGTGTCAGCAGGATATGACTCATGTGGATACTGCCCCTTAGCAATCTGAGTAACATGTTGCACAGAGAAAAACAACTTTATTTAAAAAAAAATACCACTTATCAGTTTGATGGCTACTCCAGATAAATGTCTAAATTTGATACTGGTTCGTCATCACCCACTCAGCTGGACTCATTTCTCCAATTCAGACAAGATTTGAACATCAAACTGTCGTTGAACACACGTGATAGATCTGGGAATGATAGGAAGACTGGTTACCTTAGCAACCTAGCACCTTTTGGTTCCTTTATATCACTCTGAGAAAATGTTGGAAACAGAGTGAAGTAGAGCTGGCTGATCCGCTGACAGAGAGTAGACAGACGGTTAAATCAGGCAGGCAGACAGACAGACAAACAGACAGACAGACAGACAGACAGAGGACTTGTGGATTTGTCCCAATTAGTGCAGTGAGGCTCAAGTGTGCCAAAACCCAGCAACTGATGCAATGTACAGTAAAATGTAAAGAAAAGCCAAGTGAATATTTAATCTGGCATGAAAAAAAATAGGAAGTATGTCATTTGGCAGGAAATACTTAGTTTAATCTGATTTGAATGTGAACTCATGTATTAACATGTCCTTACCCACAAACTGTAGCAGCATTGAATAAGTCATTTTTTTTGTCCAACATCTGATATCTGTAAATGTACTCTCCTTACACTGCTGCTTTATTTTTCATCATTGAATATGACATGAAAAAAATAATGGCATAGGCAACTACTGTATACTATGTAGCAATTAATATGTAATTTATATGTGTTTACTGGGATGGACACGCTCAAAACACTTAAATAAGTATCATGCTGAGAACATAATTATGAGAAACCTCCTCCAGCATCATCGACACCATGAACATTAAATTATAAAGGAATTTAAAGATAAGGTTCACTTCTTAGATTTATTGTAGAGTTTTAAATCCTGTTTAATTCTGAATAAAAGTTAATTCCACTTTAAGATAGCCATGTAAACATCTAATTCCAGTTGAAAATGATAATTCTGAATGAAATTTAATTCCAAATAAAGTCATTGGTTTATTCCAATCTTATTTCTGAGGTTGATAATTCCTCCACCATATAAACAGTTTAATTCCACTTTAACGTTATTCCTGTCATTCTGCGCATTGCTCCTGGTGTCATCACGATGATGCACATACATTGTTTTGATGACGCACATGTTTGTTGATTCCTATGATTGATTCAGTTCAGCTGCTGCTTCATAATTATAAAAAAATAACTAAATGCAAACATCACAGGTAGTATCTGGTCTAACATGTTGATGGTTGAACACGAAACAAGAAGTGGACGCAATTGTTTCTTTACAGTAGACATCCAGTGTCCAATCAGAACCCTGTTAAAGCCCAATAAACTAGAGCAGAATACACCTGTTAACCATGTAAACTTTTATTCAGAATTAACATGTCCATGTAAACATGAAGGAAATAGCTTTAATTCCTAATTATTTTATTCCGAGTAAGTATATTTGGAATTAAAAAACATCATGTAAATGTAGCTATTGTCTCATAGATTGGTATTTTGTAGGAAATTTAAGTTTAGAAACACACAAAAAAAAAGGTCAAACAACACAAAGCATTTTAATCATGATTAATCACAATAAATCAAAAGCTACCCTGTAATTAATCTGAGAGAGAACTAGTGGACACTAACTATAAATAGTGCGATAGTGTCATTAATTGTCATTTAATGCCACTGGTCACCATGATATTATATTTATTATGTATTATTACAGAAAGTGTCCTTCAGTCAAACTGTTTAAACACTTTCTATTAAGATGATATACTGTTGATTCAGTTAATAATACATGATTTATATAATACCATGATGACCAGTGGAATTATATAACGATTAATGTCAGTGATGGTTCTTTTATAAGTTAAACAAAAAGTCCAATAGTCAACGCTTCTCTTTCCACAATATATAATTAAACCATAAACTAACCACAAATTAAGATCTATGTTTTCTGTCTTTGTCAGCTGGTGTGACCTCAGTTAATTATTACTAAACTAGCAGGGTTTAGTTTTTCTGGGGAAATCAGCTCTTCAATTTTGCAGAAAGTGAAAAAAAATTATCCTGCTTCTGTATGTATTTATGGATTCACTCCAAAATCTATTGGTTCATTCACTGTCCTGTAGTTTTTGTGCAATCCCGCTGACAGACAGACACACAAATGTAAATGATCACATACCCTCCTTGATGCAAGTAATAAAAGTTGTAGTAACTTTTCCTACTCGCTTGCATATATTCACACATTACAGACACATGTGGACGAATACATTTCCACTGGGTATTCACAGTGGGAGACTGTCTAGAATGGCTCTCTACCCTGTTATAAATCAGACAGCTTTCACAGACTCACCACCTGGCAAACAACTGATAGGAAGAGAAAAAGGAGCCGAGCCCAAAAGAGCAAACGCAACAATAGATCGAGTCTAATGAAACAACAGATACAAGAAAAGGGGAAGAAAGGAGTGAAAAGGGCAACACCGGGTAACTGATAAAAGGTACATAAAGTGCATCTGTGTTGTTAAAAGGGAGGAAGACTCCATGTTTTCAGAATTTGCATATTCTTTGCCCAGGTTTATCGAAAGCTGGGTAATACTTCAACACCTTTGACAGTTTAAGAAATAGCACTGGAACAGTGTGATAGCATTTTTAGATTAATATGGTAATGATTAAGTAATATTATGTAACTGCAAACATGTAAAGATAGGTCATAATGTGGCATGAAAAACAAATAATGTCATGTGGGATGGATGGATGGATACAGTGGATGGATGGATACAGTGGATGGATGGATACAGTGGATGGATGGATGGATGGATGGATGGATGGATGGATGGATACAGTGGATAGATGGATGGATGGATGGATGGATGGATGGATGGATGGATGGATGGATGGATGGATGGATGGATGGATGGATGGATGGATGGATGGATGGATGGATGGATGGATAGATCTCCATTAGTTATCACCATAGCAACAACTATTCTTCCAGGTATCCATATAAAAAACTAGGAAGACTTTTCAACACTTTTGACAACAACCAATAATAAATAAACAAGTGGTAGCAGGCTCAATAAATCCCACTATAAACAAATGTTTTGGCTCGTAACGGACATCTGCATCTTAAAATGTGAGACTCTGAGTATGCGACCTTGATTTTGACCTTTCAAAGTCACTCAAAGGTCAAAGCTCATGGTGCCATTTTTAAGCCTCTGCCAGGTTTCAAATCTATCAATAATAATAACTTACTGTAGTCTCTATCTCCACTGGTTTTTCCATTATAGTCCATTTTAGTTTTTTTTGGTATTGACCAAGTGACACCCGAACCCCCCCAACGTCTTAGGTCAACAATGGCTCAGAATCTATGTTGATGTTGATGCTCACTGGACGTCTCTAAGAAGAATCGTTTAAAGTTATATTCCAAATTCAATTTTGACCTTTATTGTGAGCTTGACCTTTGACCTCGAGTCTTCAAATTTGGCCGTCAATGTTCTAATGTCAATGCACATCAACAGTGAGAACAAAAACAAGCTATGTGCAAAACTGAGAATACAGGAATGAAAAGGAAACTCATGACTTTCCTTATCTCTGATCATTGAACAAATACATTTAGGTGACCTTGACCTTTGACCTACATTCACCAAAATTTAATGGGATTTACTCTGAACCACCTCGCACCTTTCCTGAAAATTCAATGATTATTTGTCCTGGAGTCTTTGCATAAAGGTGCTGACAATAAATAAATAAATAAATAAATAAATAAAACACTGCAGACATTTAATTAGCGGATGATCCAGTCAATATACAATTTAGTATCACATCACTATGGCTAACAACAACAACATCATTAAAATGGATTCATGGATGGATTAAAACATTATGACATGACAACACTAATTATTCTAATGACAATATATACATTGATGATTTCATTATATTATGAGCTGCAATAAGCACTAATAACATAAAAATTGATAGAAGTGAAAACAGGTGAGTACTTAACTATAATATACTACAGTCCATTAAATTCAACATTTTAAAGCTAAAAATCTGATAATGACGGAATTACACTGATTATAATCTGTAATATTATGAACAACTATTTTATCAGTGGTGTATCCAAAAGACGTGTCAATACTTTTATTTTATTAATCACCAAGTCAAAGTTTTTTAATTTGATCTAGTGGTGTAAAAAAAAAAATAAAAACACTCTACAGTGATCTCATCTCCACACAGAAAAACACATTTTAACCCTCCTGTTCTGTCCCTTACTTTAGTGTTCATGGTCAAGACTGACAGGTCTGTTTGAACTGCTCTTAAATTAGCTCACAAAACATTTTTCACCACCAAATTTTTATTCAACATTCATTATCTTTGAACAATGCCTCGAAGTAGTGTTTAACATGAATTTATTAAATAAGACATAAAAATAACTGCAGTGAAAATACAAATAGACACTGAAAATGTATTACTAAATGAACATGTAATGTAAAAAAAAATATAAATATAAAACCAAAAACCAAAGTCTACATGAAGTGGCGTGTGTGTTAATATATGTATATGTGTGTACATGCACATGTATGTGTATATGTGCATATGTATATATATATATATATGTATATATATATATATATATATATACAGTATATATGTATATAGATGTAGATGTATGTGTTATTGTATTACGTGTCTATGCTAATAATCGTATATTTGTTGATAATAATATAAAACAAGAAACCACTTTTTCAATGATAAGTAACATGCATATTCTAGTATATAGTATAGATATGATTAGACTCAGAAGAATATTATTGTTATTTTAAAAAAAACAAAACAAAAAAAACATCTGAATTAGCAAGCATCATAGTCAGCTACAGGAGCAGAAATTAGCCCATCTGAATTAGTAAGTGTCATAGATGGCTATGATACCACAAATTAGCCCTTGGCACTGTAATAATCATAGAGTACATAATTACATTATATAACCTCCCTTTCTTTTGATCATTTCTCCTCTTCTTTTCTTTGGGAATTGGGCACCTGATGGCTTTGACCTTTTCCTAACCATGATCTCTATTCATTTGTCATTCAGTCACTCCACATATTGGGGGATGGGGAGTCCAAACTAACTTCCCATCCCCCCTGACACTGTCACTCCCAGTGTGGCTAGAGCATCTCACATCAGGAAGTAAGACTGAACTATTTCCCCTTGACCAATGACCATTGACAAACATTATCTTGGGAATTTCCTATAGAATCAGACTTAATGGAATGTAGAGAAATTCCCAGCCCACCCCCGGAGCTGTGTGTTCAGTTATGCATCCAATTAAGCAATACATTTTTGGTCTGAACAGAAACAGAATATCCACATCAACATATGCAAACAAACACATTTCATCAAAAATATTTAATTGTAAATTTAGTGGATACTTTTAAGAGAGTCTTGTTTTGTTTTTTTTTGTTTTTTTTAATACACCCTGTACTGTATATTTCCTCTGTTCTTGAGTCTGTTTACTTATGCATAATGAAACACAATGATATACAGGGTGTCCCATATGTCTTCATACATAGGGGAAAATACAAAATTTCTTGAT
>CM035805.1:22563235-22900735 GCA_020466265.1 Siphamia tubifer | reverse complement strand
TCTCATCCTGTCCTTGTGCACTTTTGGCTATATGAGTCCTCCCTCTGTACATCTGTATATGTATATGCAAGGTCGGTTCTGGTCAATATGGTGTCCAAGGTGAACACCCTCTTTCCATTTTGTGGAATTAGAAAAAAATCATCTGTAAACATAGTGTCCTACATCTGATGGCGTGCGTACTGAGTGTTAATAAATAATCACTGTCATTGTAAAGTTTAATGCTTTATTTACCATCTTTTCCACACTATAAGGCACACTGTCAATGAATGGTTTATTTTTTGAAATTTTTCATATATAAAGTGCATTACGTGAAGCTAAACAGTTACAATAACCCTCATCCTTGTTGAGTTGTAGCACGGACCAAAACACACTCTTATTTTGCTAAAACAAACTTCAAAAGAGTCAAAATTCTGAGAAAAATGTCAAAATTATGCAATAAAAAGTCAAAATTATGTGATAAAAAGTCAAAATTTTGTAACAAAAAAGCCAAATAATGTAATAAAAAGACCAAATTATGCGATAAAAAGTCAGTTATGTGATAAAAATCCAAAATTATGCAATACAAAGTAAAAATTTCAAGTCACTAAGTACATCCAGAATTAATCCATATACACAGTAAGGCACACTGTAGTTCTTTGAGAAAAATAAAGTGTTTTAAGTGCACCTTATAGTCCAGAAAATACAGTAGGTTAATATTCGAATTCTGTGGGACTTGGCACCCCCAAGACATCTGGTGCCCTAGGCAACCGCCTAGTCTGCCTATGCCTAACGCTGGCCCTGTGTATATGTATATGTACACAGTAAATTTTGCAGTGTTAAATCAACACTTATTTACAGTTTATTTAACTTCTTCTAGAGTGTATTTGGTCCCATTGTCTCCAAATTAACACTGCAAAATCTACAGTGTATATGTATATGTATATGTATATGTATATGTATATGTATATGTATATGTATATGTATATGTATATGTATATGTATATGTATATGTATATGTATATGTATATGTATATGTATAGTTATAGTTATAGTTGTATTTATATTTATATATTTATATTTATATTTATATTTATATTTATATTTATATTTATATTTATATTTATATTTATATTTATATTTATATTTATATTTATATGTATGAGCAAGTTGGGAATTATTATTTAAACACAAGTTGTAAATACAATAAAGAAGTTGTCCCCTGAAGAAGGATGGTGGTGGTGGTGGATAAAAATAAAAAAGAAATAAAAATAGGAAATACATAATTAAAATATTTTATTTTTTTGTTGCATTTTTTCAAATACATTTTGGTAACAAAGATGAACATTTGAACAATATCCGTGGCTGCAATCAGCCTGTTTCCATCACAACCTCCGAACATTAAAATACAAAGTGCAAAAACAGAGACATTTTTTCTTTTCCAGTAAAATTCCTGTCCATTCTTCAAACCTAAACTCTGTCTAGTTTAGTGGCATTAGATGTGTTTGTTGCATGTCCCTAAATTGAATCCAGATGCTCCAACACTAAAACATTAGTTCCACCTGGTAAATATTCTACCCTGAAAAAAAAAACACACCCCTGAATGACCCCATGCTTCCCCCTGGCAAAGCCTTCACACCCCAGGGGACCTGCCCCACAATTTGCAAAAAACACATATCACTTTGACTTGAAATTTATATGAAGTGAGAATATTATTTTCTAACTTCACCTGTATTTTCCATATGATATTCTAGGCCAGTATATGACTCTACCATCACATTATGATTTTCTTTTGAAAAGAAAATTATTACAGCAGTGCAGCGTGCGATGCAACCATGCTCATCCAATTTCCTAGAGTACTATAAATGCATCTTCTTCTTCATTTCCGATCATTGTTGTCTGCAGCCTCAAACGGAAACATCAATGCTTGTGATTTGCAAAATATAAATAAGGCTCCGTTCATTGTTAATTAAAATGAGTCATCGTGCAGTCAGCATTGCAGGAATGTAAGTGTGGCATAATGGAATTATGGTGAAATTAAAATTAAATTATAATGAAATCTTAATTTTATTACAGCTCTAATGGATTTTACCCACATTGGAGGAAACATATCACCGGAGTACAAATTCTAATTTACTATTTAAGGAATTATTTATTAAAATACAGAACACATTACAAATAGCATCTTATATGATTCCTACTTAGTGAGATATTTTACCAAAATGACAAATTGCCCTAATTTTGCTGCTTCCAGAAGTGATTAATACTTATTCCATAAATCCCTGTAGAATGAATAGTGATGTTTTCTTTTTTTTTCTTCATAATGTCAGGATCATTTGTCAGACTGGTAGGATAACATGACTGTAAATCCTTTTTGAAATATCTTGGCAGCTCTGATAAACTCACTAATAGAATCCGATTTTTTTCCATATGCAAGTGTTATTAAAAAAGAGTTTTTCATTTCTCAAAGTAAATACGCCATCCCCTGTGATCTACATCCACACAAGCTTGCTTTAAATACATGAAGTGCAAATAAACACCACATTCACTAATGGCTTGTTTGGGAGCGACGCAGCATCCACACGACCATTTACCACAGAATTATGGGTAGAATCATCTTTGATTAAACCATGTAGGCTGATTGTACAAACACCATTAAACAAGGTGATATGAAAGAGATGTGATGAAAATGTCTACCTGTGAGACAAAACTGAGGAAAATGAGTGCACATTAGCCTGACATTCGCATTTGCAGAAGCAGAACAGAACATCTATAACACTAAATATCACTCATAATTAAAGTTTATTTATACATTTCACAGTTATAAATTACAAAATACTGTATATAAAATGGGTGCAATAAAATAATATAAGACTAATTTCATCAAATAAATAAAAAGGCTGTACAGTATTTATTAGTGTTATAGAATCAAGGTTAAGAAATGAACAACCAGGACGGTGTGATCATGCGGAAAGAAGGTGCTTGTTGGAGGTATCTACATGCTGAGTGAGATCCTTGTAGTGGCCAGAACATGCAGGCAGAATTATAAACTCAGCTGACCTGGAAAAGACAGCAGCTCCCTGTGTAGCACTTGATCACACTGTAAAAAATGACTGTAGAATTAACAGCAAAAAAGTTGTAAAATTGCACCATAAATTTAAAAAAAACAAAAAAAAAACTGGAAATGAAAATACAATGCAAAGTTGTTTATTTCAGAATATTTTTGTGCTAATAGTTCAATCAAATGTAGCTGTAGTTTTAACAGGAAGAGTATGTGAACAAAACCAGATTTGTATGCATTAGTTATGCATGTTTGAGAAAATAAAACATTTAAATTGCAGGAACACAATGTTAAAATAACAGCCTATTTGTTTATAAAAAAAAAGGAAATATTTTCAAATTTAAGATTTTAAATAGAGAATACTTTGGAATATTAATAGGTAGCAGTGGTTTAGTTGATAAAGCAGGTCCTCCCCTGATCAAACCGCACATGTCCAAAGACACTGAACCTTATATGTTTCCCAGTTTACATTGCATTTAGGAAACACTGTGGGCCCTTGCACGTCTATTTAAGGTACAGTCTATTTACTTTTTACATATATATTAAATCTACAGGTTTAAATCTACTCTGTAAATATGTTTATGGTTTGATATGTGTGTTTTTTTTAAGGATTATTCTGGAAATTCATGTTTTATTTCTGTAAAAACAACATGAATTTGTTTGGTAACACTTTACTTGAAGGGTGAGTTCATAACACATTCATGACTGTTTCATCAACATTCATTCTAAACCATTCATGAAAGTGAAAGACAGAATGACAACAATATTTTCAAAATAAAAGTCCAAAAATCACAAAGCACCACTGCTGTTTTTCCCCCCAAAGTACTTATCATCATGTCACATATGAGTCAGTGGGCTAGTGTTGAGTGCTAATTTGTTTAATAATTTAACTTTTGCTGATGATTTATTTTTTGGGAATGTCCAACCATTCTAGGTAGAGGCCTGCAACGGGACGGGACTCTGTGGGATCCGCGGGATGTGCCACAGAAGCATACAATACGGGCTGTTATTTGACAGCCTCTTGCAGGAGGGGGTGGAAATGGAGAAGTGTACTTGTGGGAGTGGGACATAGACATGTTGTCTGGAGTCCTGCAAAGGATTAAATACATTTTACAAAATTATTAAAATGTGTATTTGAAAAGTGCCAAAAAGTGGTGCTTTGCGATTGTTGGACTTTTATTTTGAAAAGTTGTCGTCATTCTGTCTTCCACATTTATGAAAGGTTTGATATGAATGTTGAGTCATGTGTTATGAAATAGTCATGAATGCTTTATGTGCACTTTATAACAAGCTGCTATGACTGTGTTATGAACTCAGTCGTTAAGTTTGAGTTTATTTGAGCAGATTACATATCTTGTAACAGTACAAGTTATAGTGATTTTATAATGACATCTCAAAAGGAGTAGGCTGAAGCAGAGTTGCTTATTTTTGCCTACCCCCATTCCATAGTCACAACCCATACAGTCATACTTAAACAAAAAATATATAAACGAAAAAATAACTTATTTGAAATGCATGGTTCCAGTCACAAATGTTCCTTGATCCGATTGATTCTTTGCACTCATCTCTCTCCATTTTAAATAATTAACAAGAGTGTATGCTTTAAATTACACAAACTTCCCACTCTGAAAATCATCACATGAGCATATGTTTTTTGGTTCTCTATAAAGTAAAGTGTTACCGTTTATTTTTTACAGTGCAGAGCTCAGGAATCCAATGAACCATTTACCTTACATAGAAAAAAAAATACAATGACAGACCCAGACATTATCAAGCAAGATAAATAAAAGTTGAACATGTTTTTTTTTTTTTTTTTTTTTTTTTTAATTCAGTAACAGATGAATTCATCTCTTCTCATTATTTTGTGTTTTCTCACCCTTTGTTTACTGTTTGCTGCTGCCTCAGCATTCTCATGCTCAAAGATTTCTCCATCTAAACCAGGATCAAACACTGATCCAGCATCTATTGTTACTCCTTTCATTGCTGCTCTAAATGTAAATGCTATTCAAAATCATCAACAAGATAATGTGATGGAGTAAGTGTAGTTAATCTTTGAATAATTGACAAAAAAAATAAATAAAAAAAAAAATACCAACACAAAATAGACACACAAAGACACATGCACATACACACACCTGACTTTAGATTCCCGGCAGTAAAAGCCATGAATAATGGATCTTCGTTTTTCCTGGCCTGAGGGAGAAGCTTTTAAACATAATTTGTTGCTTTAATTTATTTACACAACCTGGCAACCTCAGCCCTGAGGCGAGGTGCATTACATAGAAGTGAACCACGCCGGAAGGCACGCGTGCACGTAGGTCCGTGCACGTGTGACACAGTGTTCATGTGACGATGCGCACGCCCGCACCAGGTAGAACATGTATTCTGGTGCGACTTATGCAAATTTCACCTTAAAGGCAATCTGGCTGTCTCACACACATCGACAAAGACACATGCTTGTGTTAAATATTCAGTGAAGGTGCAGTGAAAACAGATGCCACCATCATTCTGCCACCTTTGAACAATTTATCTCTGAGAACTACATGTTTTAAGTTGTTGTTCCACGCTTGAGTTGTGTTACTGTGCAAACGAGTAGTATCTTCATGTGTCTGAGTTTAGAGCGAGCCGAGCTACAGGGTTCCATATTCACACAGCTCGCTTGATCAAGTATACTTGACGATTTGCAGGAAGTGAGAGAGAACAAGTTACAAAATCATCCATGGATGCTTTACAAATATATCCAAAGAGGAGGGATATGCAGCCAGATTTAGTTCTTAACCCCCTCCTTCATGCTGACAAGATCAGACATCAGCATCTGCTCAGGGTCGCACAGGTGGCCCACGTCCAGGCAGTGGTGTAACACTCAAACGGGGGCCTGCCAACTTCTGATGGAGACTTCAGGATCTGTTTAATGTGTGAGTCTGTGTGCACGTGTGCGGCAGAGCTGTTGGACTCCCTGAATTTTCAAGGGTAGCATCTTTCAGGACTAGCTCTGATCATGTTTACTCTATGATGCATTTCATGTCTTGAGTTTGCTTGCAGATGGTGTTTACATGTCTACAGTGCTCTGGATGGTGGCCCATGATCCAACTGAGTTCTTTCTCACAATAAGCTGTTTACTGCATGATCACGAACGTCTCCACAGACCTCGACATTGCACTGAAATAAATCACTAAGCACAAGTGCTAACACTTTCTCAGATTATGAGTGTACACAAGGCTCCAGTGTGCTGCTTCTTCTATTAGTCACGGCACAAATTTAGGGGGCTTCTCAGTGTTATTGTTTGTTTGTAAGTTTCTTTTTAAGTGAGTGCAACAATGCTTGAAGGCAGAATAAGCACGACTGCACCATATGGTTCCTAGAAATGTCACAAAAAAAAAAAAAAAAATCAGTTTGTTAGTAATCTGTACCAAGGTTGCATCATGTTCTAATTGAAAGTGATCTGCATTTTTTTTGTAACATGAAATACCTTGAATCCATGAATCCAAAAATAAGATAACGATAAAACAACTCGTTTCTTCATTATTTGTTTCCAAAACCAAAATCAAAAAATGGATAACGATCCTTTTTTAAAATTTTTTGTTTTTGTGTTTAAATGAATAATGGAAAAAAACAGATAACAGACGTCGTATTTTAGGAAACTAAGAGGGTCACCCAAAGACCTGAAGATGGAGGAAAATTAGTGTCATATTCCAGGTTTGTTATTTCTATAATAACACGCAAAAACATATGTATATGTTGCATATGCGTACACTTGTACTAACCTTATGTATTGATGACAGGATAACAGTTTCCAGTTCTGCATCTGACATATGTCATTTACACCTGAGTTAGTGTTGAGCACAGAATCTTCTCACCAACATTTCCAAGGATCTCTGTGTTAGCGTGTTAGAAATCTCAGCAGGACTGGTGATGGTCACACACATGCACTAAATATTAAAATATTTGTCTGCAAGACTAAAATATGCATATATCTCATATAATGTTGACTCCCCCTCTGTGGAGTTAAATAATGAGAACAAATGCAGACAAAAAAAGAAAAAAAGAAATAAAAAAAAAAGAAATCTCCATCGTCAAACAGCTGTTTAATCATACCATAATGATCTTCAAGTCCGGTAGACATGTTTCTTTCAGTTGTTAAGATTAATTTCTGGTTTACTCAACTTGCTTCAGGTCAAAATTGGATAAAACGGAAAACGGCCGTTATCCATTTTTTTTTTTTTCCATTATTAATTTAAACACAAAAACGAAAAATGAAAAAAAAAAAAACCCAGATCATTATGGTTTTGGAAACAAATAATGAAGAAACAAGTTGTTTTTTTCATTGTCTGTTTTTTTTGGTTTTCTTTTAAAAAAAAACTAAATGAACGAATGATACATGGATTACCCTGCTTCTTTGCTGTACATTCTAATTTTCCAGTCAACCATTATGATCTGCTCTGAGATGAATGAGGAATTCTACTGCAACATAACCTACTTCACACTCATCATTTTTGAGAAATGGAATAATAAGGCAGACATTGTCATATTATTAGCATTACATTCAGAAAACAAATTCGATTAGACCCCACATACAACTTCTTGCACTCCAGTGTCTGTCGGAGAAATGAGAAGGATATTAAATTTGCTGCCGAGTTTTGTCAACCTGAGAGCATTTTCTGTCACTGTAGCAGTGAAAGGTAATCTGTTTCTCCATGCTGCTGTCATGATCAAAGGAATCACACTCCCATGACTATCATGCACAACAACCCATATGGACTCCTGCAAACACACAACAACACAGTGCACGGATACACCCTGAAAATCTACACATTCATATGGACTTACAGTACATAGGCACAAACACTGCGACTTAAAATCTCATCTACACAAAGCAAATCTCACTGACGCTTGATGTTGTGCTTTCTTTAAGAAGCTTGGCTCCTGCTGTGAAGATGGCAGTAGGAGAACGGACGTACTGGCACATCCCAACACTTATACACGCACACACCAATACTCAAAGCAGCCGCACAGCAGAACCAAACAGGAGAGTTAGTGATCAGCTGAGGTTCCCACACCATTGAAAAACAAAAGAGAGAAAAAACACTATTTATTTAACTGTGTCAGTGGTTTTGTTACATCCTACTTTCAATGCAAAACTATGAGACATTTATTGGCAGTAAAGTGAAGGTTTGGAGCTTAAATGGGTTTATTTTTTGGGTTTTTTTTTTTCAAATGTATTTATTTATTTATCTGGAATAAATTAAGATATGGTTCATGCTGTGACTTCAATATGGTTCCAAAATGTGCACAGCTGAGAGTGTGAAATATTCAGGAATTTCAACAAATGCTGGATTTTGAGAAGACAGAAGGATTTTATTCACCAGAGAGGCATTTGAATGATCTGACGGCAGCAGCTAAGCCGTAAAAAAATATGACACACACACACACACACACACACAAAACCCTCCCAAAACCTGGTAGTGTCTTGGTGGTTATTTCATGGCTGATTTCTATCTGTGCTAAGGCTGATTTTTGCTGTAAACAGAGCTCACAGTATACACCGTGTATGTGCTGGTGCAGGTTTGCAGCCTCCACTATCCACTGTTCTAGACACCCTACACCCCCACCCCCCCACTACAGACCCCTCCCGCATGAGGGACTCTACTCAGCCCTCCTTTCATGCTTTAGTCATCCTGCCTGGGCTGCTGCAACATCCCTCCTGGCTTGACTCCCAAAGCACTCTTTAGCCCTTACATCCAGAATGCTCCTCCTAAGACACACACACACACACACACACACACACACACACACACACACACACACACACACACACACACACACATACACACACACACACACACACACACACACACACACACACACACACACATACACACACACACACTGCTTTCCATGTTTCATGAGGACCAAGTTTCCAATTAAGTAGCCATTGGGTACACAGTAAATTTTGCAGTGTTAAATCAACACTTAGAGAGTTAATTTGGAAACAATGGGACCAAATACACTCTAGAAGAAGTTAAATAAACTCTCTAAGTGTTGATTTAACACTGCAAAATTTACTGTGTAGAGAGTATAAATACATCTTTTGTCTTTTTACATTGAAAATTTTATTAGAAAATTTTATTAAAAATGTAAACAAATAAATAGAATAAATAATAATAATAATAATAATAATAATAATAATAATAATAATAATAATAATAGTTTTTTAAAAATATAATAAAAAATCAATAAAATAAATGCATTTTAACAAATACATAAAAATATATATTTTTTAAGTAAACGTATCTTTAAACCTTTGAAATATACATGATTTATTTTGCACCTGTTTTCTGTCATGCTTTATGAGGACTTCTGGGGGGAAAAAATTCTGTATTGATCAGGCCACATCATTTCTATTTTACTAGTGGGGACCATTATTTTTATTTAACCCTTGTGGGGACCTAAATTTTGATCCCCAAAGTGTGAAGAGGTCCCTGTGGTGTAACTGTGTAAACCAAAGGTTTCAAACTCATTTTCTTTCAAGGACCACATTCAGCCCAATTTGATTTCCAGTAGGCCAGACCAGTAAAATAATCAAATAGTATTAATAGTGTATTAATAGTGTTAATAGTAGTAACTTCAAACTTTTGTCTTTGATTTAGTGCAAAACATCCCCATTAAATTCTGAAAATATTTTATTTTATGAACTATACAAAAAAAAAGGGGGAATAACCAGAAAAAAACCCCTCAAATTTCTCAGGAAAAATAAAAACAATTTTAACAATGTTTTGCTTCAACATATAGTTTTTACATAAAGAAGCAAACATTAAATTTTTATAGAATTTTCTTTCGCCATTTCATGTTGTTCATACTTCTTCAGGTTTTTCACGTTTTATTGTTACATTATAGTTTGCAACTGTAAATATTTCTATATTTTCATGTTATTTTTAAAAATTAAAACAAAGATACAAATTTTGAACTTGTCAATATCGGCATGAACCGAGGACAAAATCTAGATTTTTAAAAAAAAAAATTTGTAGGTTAGATTAGATAATATTGATCTGTACGTGGAACCTGAACTAAAATGAGCATTGACTGTGGAAATATTAACCTTTACAAATTCATACCAGGGGCCGCATTGGAACCTTTGCTGGGCCTCATTTGGGCCCCAGGCCACATGTTTGAGACCCCTGGTGTAAACATATCAATGTCCCCATAAAGATAAGAATACAAGCAAACACACACACACATATATCCTGCGGTCCTAGAGCTGGCTCCACAAGGCGGTTTGTATCGAATACAAACCATGAATGCTCACATCTCCAGGCCACACTCTAGTCGTGCACGTCAGCCTGTGATCTGCATTCTGCTGTTACCTGCCACTTAGCTTTTCCTCTCCCTGCGGCAAACTGGTTATCGCTCACCCCCCCTGCCCCCCCCCCTCTCATCTCTAAAGCTCAAATAACTTTACTCCGACCACATCAGCAGAGTTACTCCCTATTTCTCATCATCACCCAACAACCTGTCTCTTCAATAAATACATCACGTCACCTCTGACTTGCATCGTTTCTTTTATATTTCCAATTCTCTTCAAGTCCTGTCAGCTACATCCCTGTTGTATCTTGCACACACGCTTCTGGAAAGCTGTGAGGCAAAAGAGCACCAAAGATACCGGAAAAAAAGCTTAAGGGAGAGAAAGGGGAAGACGAAAATCAGTGCAGGGGGAGATAACAAGAGAGCAAGACAGAGACAGTGGAGAAAGTGAGTTAGTAAAATAAATTAGAAAAGGTAAGAACAGCTTCTGAGGTAAGTAACAGGGGAATTGGTGGTTAATTTAAAAATGCTGAGACATGGTTGGATGCATCTTCTGTCAGCCTTATATTTTGAAATTCTATTAAATAAAGTATATAATATAGTGAAATCAATTTATATGTTCCAATTTGCATTCAAAAAATCCTTCACAATCTGGCACAAGGAAGCAGACACATATAATAATGTTAAAGGTAAAGTTGTATATGTATATATATAACAATATATATACATATATATATATATATATAGTATATAGTATATATATAAGTGTACATGTATATATATAACAGTGACACATCCTTGAGGTTTTTTTTTTTTTTTTTTTTTTTTTGTAACTCGTCATTTCCATTCATCTCAATTCACAAAGATTTGTTGCATAAATGTGATCTTTCTACAGCTCTTGTGTGGGTCTGCACATGGGAGCTGAGTGGGGAGCAGTGTCGAATGAAAAAGTCACACACACACACACACACACACACACACACACACACACACACACACACACACACACACCTGCAGTGGCTGAGATTGGGCATTAAATAACAGGCAGTGGACATTTATCCATATTACTTTTTACTCAGCCATTAGTTGACGGCTGGTTTTCATTACTACGTCAAGGAATTTCACCTGTGTATGTGTATGTGTATGTGTGTGTGTGTGTGTGTGTGTGTGTGTGTGTGTGTGTGTGTGTGTGTGTGTGTATTTGATAGTTAGCAACATTACTCCAAAAGTTATCGACAGATTTGGCTGAAAATTTCAGGAAATGCTAATATAAGAACAAGGATTATTAACAAATTATTACATTTTGGCAGTGATCTATCTATCTATCTATCTATCTATCTATCTATCTATCTATCTATCTATCTATCTATCTATCTATCTATCTATCTATCTATCTATCTATCTATCTATCTATCTATCTATCTATCTATCTATCTATCTATCTATCTATCTATCTATCTATCTATCTATCTGTCTATCTGTCTGTCTGTCTGTCTGTCTGTCTGTCTGTCTGTCTATCTATCTATCTATCTATCTATCTATCTATCTATCTGTCTGTCTGTCTGTCTGTCTGTCTGCTTATCGATATATCTATTGATCTTTTGGGTAGAGGAAGTATTATCCCTTTAAATGTCTCATTCCACTGAAAACCACTTTTCCACGCTCCTTTTGGAATCTGATAGGTCATGCTGTCTTTGAAAGTGTTTAGTCACCTCCGCTGGCCGCATACCGCATTCACAAAAGACAACAAGAGGAACAAAAGAACCAGAAAAAGCCAGTCCATCTGATGTCAGATGGACTTTAGTGTCACCCACGTGGGGTTAAACCGTGCCCCATTGCAGTGAATCTGAAGTAGCATTAGCATTAGCATCTACAAGATGCTGCACAAACTTGAAAAAAAATGGCGGATCAATCTGGTTCATGTGCTCTCTGTGGAGATAAAGCATTTTTTTGCCCCCCTGTACGTTTTCAGAACAAGCAACAGCACGAAACCTAGCTAGATGCAACTCAGGTAAAGGTAAACACATACAGTGAGCGAGAGGGGAGGGGGGAGTGTTCCTTCACGCATTTTGAGCCAATCAGAGACACCTCGTAACCGTGTAATGAACATGTATGAGCACGTACCAGTAAACTCTGTTGTTCGACCTCAAGTCATTTTTCTACCGTGAAAAAACAGCTGGAAACAAAATGTTTTTTTAAAATAGAACCAATGCACAATGTATTCAATAACAATGGAGAACACAGTAATATTAATGAAATAACCATTGAATGACACCTTTAAAGTTATTTTACAAACTGTCAATAGGGCATGTCTCACCCTCTTTTTGTATTTCCCTTGTGTTGCTGTTTTAGATTATGTGTTTCATGTGTGAAATTGGACAGTGATCTTGACCAAGGTGGGTCTGTTTACTGGCGAAACACAGACAAACAAAGGATGGATGGATTTGTTTTACTTAACTGCTCATACAGTCTGTACCTTTGACCCAATAATTGGAAATGAAATTACTCAAAACAGAGTTAAGTATTATTCAAAGTACTGCTGTATATTGTGCATCACCCTGTGAAAAGATAAAGACAACAGGAGGACAGAGTGAATAAACCACCTTTAGTTTTACTGCTATTGCTTAATTCACCTCCCCCTCATGCACCAACTAAGGAAAAGAGAGCGGGGGGAATGGGGGGGAGTAGTATTTAATCAAAAAAGTGTCACATTAATTCAGACAAATTCAAGCAATCTAGTTTTCTAATAAAGCTGTCATATTTGCATCCGGTGACTTACACTCACCATCGTTTTAGATTAATTCCCGTCACAACCTTTTGATTTATGAATGCATAATAACTGAGGGCAATGTCTGTGACTGTGGGCAAGTGTTTGCACGAGTGTGTGAGTTTTTCCTTTTTTTTTTTTTTTTTTTTTTTTTTTTTTGCTCTACAAAGCTTTGAATCTATCATGTTGCTTATGCCTGGATGAGTGAAAATCACATTTTGTGATAATTGAGCATGTTAAGAGGGAAAGATCAGACTCCTGGAGTGAAGAGGCATGAGTTGCATCATTGGTCTCCTGTTTTGCAGCAGCTTGTCATCTTTCCTTATCTCATTGCCATTCATATCAAAAGACCAAATGCAGAAGTGTGTCTAATCTCTACTTGACTTTGTCTTTTCACATCCATATATTCTATAAAGTCTAAAGGTTAACATCTACTCTTATCACTATGCACACTGAGTGGACTTATCATGCTTGCTAATATTAGCTTTTGGCAATTTACTGGATCGAGTGAAGTAACTTTTGGTTATTATATAGTCCAAGTTTGCCAGTAGAAACCAAAGTGTCTAACAATCATTATTTATACAGTAGTTTTGAGTTAACTTTTGTCTTTTTGACATCTATTCAAGGAATATAACGGCAGATATTTTTTGTTCATGCTACCTTATCATGTTAAACAGTGTTGCCAAAAAACTGATGGTATTGTTTGCATCAAGGACCATCACTGAAAAAAAGCACACACACACACACACACACACACAGACCTGTTAAATATATATGTCAAGACAGTTACACAGTTTTCCTTCTACTATTCTTGATAAGTAAAATAACTAATGTGGACAGACAGGGGTTCACGATGTTCCTATTATCATGACCCAAACTAAACAAGAGTCTGATGTCTAAACTCACAAACACTACTGCCACTGTTGTTTTGTATTAACACGTTTCAATAAAATCTGAAGTCAAACACAGACAAACATAGAACCACAGCCCTTCCATTGTCTTTCTGGTTTTTTTTTCTTTCTTTTTTTTAATTTATTCAGTACAGATGAAAGAAAACATGGCACCAAATGTTATTGTGTTATATATTCTCCTTGGGTACTCATTGTGAGTAATGCATTTTTAATACTTTGGTTCACTTCAGCTTTATACATGTATAGTATGTAATGGTGTGACCCCCTATTTTTTTTTTTTTTTTTGCAATACCATTGCTTCAAGTAACTCAAGTTGACTGTAGATTCTACAAGGTTTTGTTGGCAAAAACAAGATGAGCCACATCATTTTTCTTTATTTTCTATTGAATCATGTTACTAGTGTGAAAACTGCTAAGTAAAAATGAAACTTTGTCAGTTCGTAGAACATTTTGTTTTCACTTATTTTGTAGAGTTCATTGTGCTGCCTTGCAACAAATCCTTTTAAATATTAAAACAGCACTTGAAAAAGTTGTTTTTTATCATCTCATTTTAGTCTAAAATGGAGGAAAAAGATACACTGCAAAGATGCATATATTGTTTTCATTGGTGCAATAACTATGCATATGAATCTTTATATTTTTGAGCTGTTTATATGTACAGAGGTAGAGAATTACCTTCCAGAGAGAAGACTGTGATGAAGCAAACACCGTCTGTAACAGTGAACACCTGTGTTTTTCACAGTCACTGTAGGTCAGAAGGTGATGGCAGAGAAGTGCAGTCTGCAAAGTCACCAGATGTCAACAGAACATTACAAAGAACATTTAAGAACCAAGCTGAAAATGCATCATTTTCAAAACAGTGGCACATTTACTGAAGCCTTGACTGATAAACATTTTCCAAAATAAACCATTTGTCCCCTTGAACCCATGTCATTTGTGAATATGAAAGTAACAGTGCAGACAGGTTTTGTCACTTTGTCTTCCCTAAGGAACTTAGAAATGAGGAATATTAGATTAGATTAAAAAATGTTCAAATGATTTAAACAATTATTACACTTTATTTATATTTCAGAATTCATTATTTTGTTTGTTTGTTTTTAAAGACCTGCTTGGTAAACTTGTAAGTTATTCAACATGTCTTTAAGTTTGTACCACACAAAGTCCCAAGATACTATTAGTCCTTGAGACTCACCGCTACAGCTGCGACTGGGAAACAGGCTTTGAAATATTTTGCTCTACAAACATGGAATTATTTACAAAGACTGCTAAGGTTGGACAGTCTGATCCTATTTTTTTGTTTTAAGGCCCTTGTGACCCTGAAGGTTTCCTGTTGCTGTTCATGTTGTTCTTGTTCATATTAAACTAGCATTTTGACCTATTGTCATACCTGCCAACATTTGAGTAGCAGAATACGGGAGATTTTTGTGGCGTTGAGTGTTGGATTGTCAGGAGACAGTGAACAAATATTTTTATGATGATAAATGATGCCGGATTAAACTGGTTCAAACTGGTTCATGTGCTCTCTGTGGAAATAAAACATTGTTTTTTCCCTGCATGTTTTCAGAACAAGCAATGGCACGAAACCTAGCTGGCTGCTACTCTGGTAAAGGTAAACACATACAGAGAACCAGAGGGGAGGGGGAAGTGTTCCTTCAGATATTCTGAGCCAATCAGAGACGCCTCATCACCATGTCATGAACATATGTGCAAAGTACTGGTAAACTCTGTTGTTCAACCTCAAGTCATTTTTCTACCGTGCAAAAACAACTGCAAACAAAGCAAGCGGGACATTTTTTTTTAAGTAGAACCAACACACAATGTATTCAATAACAATGAAGAACACAGCAATATTAATGAAATAACCATGGAATGACACCTTTAAAGCTGAGCTGCCATCGTTGGTATGTGTGTGTGATACTGTCCGGGGGAAAGTTTCAACCTGCGCACAGATTAACTATGCATTTATAAGTTGTCAGATAAACAAATGACATGTATACATGATCTGTGGGAACTGGAGAACATCAGCCCAATGATAGCTCTTCAGATTTTGTTTTTGACGTTCAGAATTTACAGGAGATTACAGTAGTCTGGAATGTAAGGAGAACAATTGTGCAAATTAATGTACAAGCATGAAAGTTGGTACAGAGGTACATTTGGTTTTGCTGAACCCAAATCTGCCAGGAGCCAAAGCAAATTCTTTATGGGGTCACCATATTGGCCAATTCAAAATGGCCGCCGCTGAAAATGTTAAATTTTTTTATTTGTAGCCAGAAAAAGGTCATAAGACTGCCTAACAAATGTCATATCATTCATTTTAAGCCTTAAAGATACTAAATCTGTATTTTATGTGACAGGAGTCGTGAACAAAACCAGAGATTTAGATTGATAAGGGTGTTACAAACATCCTGGTTTTACCGGGACAGTCCCGATTTGGGGTTGTGTGTCCCGAGTCCTGACAAAAGTCTGTCGTAACATGGATGTGTCTTGGTTTTTGCCACTTGCTACATTTGAGCAAAGTGGGAATAATCACCGTATTGACCACTACCTTATATATTGTGACTACTGGCTTCAGTTAGATAGAACACCAGCCACCTTCATCACATTCTGAGGACTCTAAATTCTCAGTTGCCATGCAACTATAAAAACAACATCGCTGTATAACACCAAATATAGCTCCATTTAGCCAGCGAGTTTCAGACTTCACCCTAAGATTGATTTAAAATGGCCATTACTAATATAACCTCACAGGAAGAAGGACCCAGGTTCAAATCCCACACCAGACCTTTCTGTGTGGAGTTTGCATGTGTCTCCTCGTGTCTGCGTGGGTTTTCTTCGGGTACTCGGATTTCCTCCAACCACCCAAAGACATGAAGTGATAGGTTAATTGGTTAATCTAAATTACCCATAGGTGTGAATGTGAGAATGATTGTTTGTCTATATATGTTCAGACCTGAGATGAACTGGAGACTCATCCAGGGTGTTCAGATGACGAGTCGAGACCATTAACATATTTATCGTAAAGGAGAACAGTTTTGCCAGAAGACGGGCGCAGTTTAAACAGATGTTGGCAGAATGTTTTCTATTACCGAGTCACTGTGCTTGAACATTTTTCTCAGTGATATGTTGATTTCTTATTGAATATTTAATATAAATTATGTTTTGTTAATTAGATTTCCTCACTCTTTGAGAAATTAATTTGCTCTTTAAAGTGGTGTATTACAGTAATTCTAGCTTTAAAGCTCAAATCAAACATGGTTGATAAAATCTTCACAGCAGTGTGATCTGGTCAAGTAACAGCATTAACAGAGACATCTGCCTGTGTTAAGTGTTGGCTCAATCCTGAAATGTGCTGATGCAGTGCAGACTTGGCATGGATTTAAAGTTAGGCTGTGGGCCAAATTGTTCCCTAAACTTCTGTTCAAAGATTCCCGCATTTGCTGAAACACACAGATGGTCTTCTGATACCTGATTACCATCTTCTGGCCAAACTTTGCCACTGCTTCTGAAAAAAAAAAAAAAAAAAAAAAAAAAGAAAAGTGAATTGACCTTAAAGGTCAAGTAACTCCACTTGAAATCTGGATTATGTATTAATTTCTAAATACTTTATGAGTGTCATTTCGCATAAAGACAGAAAATTAAAAGAACTGAGAAATCGAAACCTTTCAGATGTGCAGATAAATGTGTGTTGTTTAAAGAAGCTTTCAAGGATGAACTTAAACCTTATAACAAAAACATCACAGGTACACACACACACGCACACACACACAGACACTGTTCAGAGATTGAACAGTCACACTTTCCCACTGTGTTGGAGACTTTGAATGTCATTACAAGAGGGAACGCTATGTTACACAGTCAGAGCCACAGAACTGTCTTTTTTCACAACAAAAAACATGAAAAAGACTAAGCAGAGCCACCAGGAGCTGTCTCACCCCCTACAGAAAGGCACACGGCAGCTTGACACAGGAGAGGAAAACACTTCACCCTCTGCCAGCGTCTGCCAACACAGTGTCAAGAAGAGGCTCGGCTTCCAACACCTGGAGAAACAGCACTGAATGACACGGGACGCATCAGATGAACACTCACACACACACACGCATATATATATATATATATATATATAAAGACACACTTTTGTTTCAAGGTGTTTTTTTGTTTTTTCACATCAAATTTAGAGAGGGGTGGACAAAACAGAAGCTTGGGTCTGAGAGGGAAACTTCATCCAAAACTAGACTGAATGTGTTGTTAGTGTTACTTCCTCTGATGGGACCAAACTTTCTGAAATCACTGAAAAAACTAAAGAAATGAAAAAAAAAAAAAAAAAAAAAAAAAGAAGCAACATGCAAATGAGAAAAGTCTGAGCATTGAAGTCAGAAGTGAATAGTATTAATAAGCATTTTATTGATTGGTTACAGATATATGTGACAGGTTTCAACACACACTCAATGATATTTTTAATCAATGACTTATCAAAATCATTATAGTCTGTTGACTTCTTAGTTTTGAGGTTATTAACAATGTCAATAATTTCTTTTTCATTGGTTCCCTTTAAGAATATAGATTAACTTACATTTCAAAATTTTACTTTCCATTTCATTCATGTTGCCAGTGTTTGTAATTTCTACAGCCAGACCAGGACCGACACCATCAAAGAAATCTTTAAATTAATTTACAATTTCAGTTCTGTCATTACTAGTTATGTTATTTTTGGTAGTTTAGGTGTTCATCTCTGTTTTTTTCTTTTTTTAAATAATGTCATTCAATACCTTCCATGTATTTTTTTTTTTATATATTGTTTTTATTTTCCTCTAGTAAATTGCTGTAATATTCCTTTTTGCTGCTTGTCATGATTCTTGTTAGTTTATTTTTTACAGGTCTTGTTTTTTTTTCTGCTTCATTCATCCTTTGTTTGAGAAAATCTTTTATATAAAACTTTTTTTTTTCGACATGCATTTAATGTACATTATATACATTTTATGTGTTTAACTCCAGGAATCGTCAGCATTGTCATCATTTTACATGGATTTCTCCCATTAAATGCTGATATTCTGTTGTTTCCAAACAAGGAGACATCACCTCAGCATAAATAACTGCAGATCAGTTGAAGATCAGAATTGAGTTAAGTGATCGTCATGAGTCATTAAGTTGTTGCAGTACAAAAAATAAATAAACAAATAAATACAAACTATATATATATATATATATATATATATATATATATATATATATATATATATATATATATATATATATATATATATATATATATATAAATATAAAGCCAAAACTGTACAGTGCTGCCCCCTGGTGGTGGTACTGATACATACACAAACAAGCTGTGTTCTCATTAAAGTGGTTATGATCCTGAAACTTGATGCCACTTTAAGGCACTGACCCACTAGTGAAACAATCCATAGTGTCAAAGCATGGCTCTGATTAGCAACATGACTCAGATATTGCGTTGATCTAATTGGGGCAAATTTGATCAATCTAATGTGTGATAGAGAAGAAAATTAGCTTCAAGTCTGAAAATAACTAGAGCTCTGGAGGAAAAGTAGATTGATGTCAAAAAGTATGAAGTTCAATTGATGTTGGTGTTTTCATGTGTCCACAGGCTGTTCATCAACTCTGACACAAACCATTTCAACAGACAGCTTGTCTTTATTGGGCTAAAATGTTGTCAGTAGGTTTTGTTACAGTATTTTTAATACAGTATTTTTAATACAGTATTTTTAATACAGTATTATGTACAGTATTTTGTATGAAAAACTCAAGTGAAGAGGTAGTATTTAGTGTGACCTCTGTTGTTGACTGCCCTTGCCCTTGGGCAAGTCACACAAGTTCCACATACAGACCAAATAACAGCATAATAACCTACAAAAAATAATGACTCTATACTTCCTTCTGATGTTAACCCCCCACCCCCCACCCCAACAATAAACAAACAAAAAACATGATGTCAATAAATAATGGAATTTTTGTTTGTTTTTTTTCATTATTGTTTTTGGTTTGTGTTTTTGTATGTCTGTCTTTATGCAAAAACTACTGTTACCAATTTCCATTACATTTTCAGGAAAGGTGGAAGGTGGTCCAGAATAGATCACATTAAGTATTGTTGAATGTGTACTATGTTTTCACAATGATAAGAGACATATGGTAAATCAGGTCAAATGTGTGTGGGTGTTTGGTTTGTCTGGTTACAGTATTTTTAACCTGAGTTTCTGTTGTGACAGAGAATAAAATGAACTCATAGAATATAATAGAGTCAAGTGGAAGATGTTGACATTCACCTGCAGAAACAACAGAGAGGATGATATTCATTCATTCATACTTTTTTAATTAAACCTCTGAAATTATGAACATGTTTGTGATGACATTAGAGATATTTATTTAGTCAATAAAAATACAAAATCAGGAATGTCCAAGTAATAATATTGTTCTGTTTGGTGATATGCCTGTTCCTTTTAAATGTTCCTCTGTTAATAAAAACCTAACTGCATTTACATCTTTATTGGCCAGGTGGCTTATATTGTTAAAGTGGAAATCCTCATGTCCACCAACCTTCTGAAAATGGATCAAGGAACTACTCTATTTCCTCAAACTGGAAAATATTGGATTTGACTTTGGCTGGAGCCTTGAACATATTTGAAAAAAACATGGAGTAATTTTCTGAACTATGTGAAAAGCACAGTCTGCTATGTTTCTCTTGACTGAATACTACACAGAATCAGTGTGTTAGAGTAGTGTTGACTTGTTTTTACAATTATTTAGTTGATTTTAATCTTTTTTCTAATATTTAAAGTGGGATTTTTTTACTGTGACTTTTCATTTATTTACTGTATCAGAGGAGGGTTCGTTCTACTTATTTGTTTGTTTGACTTTTGTATGTTAAAAAAAAAAAACACATCAAAAACCAATAAACAGAAGGTTAAAATATTCAGGTAAAAATGTTCAATGAAAGCAGCCGCACACTGGTATAAAGTGGATTTAGTTGTGAAATCGAAGGCAAAGGAAATGACTATGTGACTTGCTCAAGAGCAAGGGCAGTCAGAGGTCAGAGGTCACACTAAATACTACCTATTCACTTGAGTTTTTCATACACAATACTGTACATATTTCCAGTCTCGTTGCACTTTAATAAATAATTTTTAATGCATGCACTCGATTCATATAGTGCTTTTTTGGCCACTCAAAATACATTATATTAGTGACCCATTATTCATTCACTCTCACATTCTCACTCTGGTGGTGGTAAACTACATCTGTATCCACAGTTGCCCTGTGGCAGACTGACAGAAGTGTGGCTTCCATTTTGACCTCTGACCACCACAGTCATACCCCAGTGTGAGTGGCACTGGAGGCAAGGAGGGTAAAGTGTTTCACCCACGGATACAACAGACTGACTAGGACAGACCAGGATTCAAACCGCTAACCCATTAGTTAATGGACAACCCACTCTACCAACTGAACCATGGCCGCCCAAATAAAAAGGCTTAGAAACAAATGTTGGTCATAACTCTAATACAACACAGCTAAAGGTAACATTTGCACATATATATTTGGGTTTGTGTTATCTTTGTGTTTGTTCTGGGTATTAAATTAAACTTATTATTTACAATAATATCTCATTTTGCTCAGCTCATTTTTTCTATTTTTCTGTTCCTATTTAAAGTTACCTGCTGATATTAGATCCATTCTAATGATTACTATAATAAAACAGGCTTTATAGGTTAAGGTTAATGTTAATGTTAAGGTACTTTATTTGTCATTATACAGCACAACAACTGTACAATGAAATTTGTCCTCTGCATTTGACCCATCCTTTGATATTTTTACTGGTAGGTGGAGTGTTTTTTTTCAGCACTGAATGTTTTACTGTGTATTTTCTCAAGTATTAATTAATGGTGAATTAGGCTAATCTGACCCATGGGATGAATTTGCCAAAAAAAAAAAAAAAAAAAGCCCACAGTCAAGGCTGTTGAACTTATTTTTGACAATTTCAGACAATTTTCTAATCTAGTTCTGGTGTACAAGATATTAAATGACCTGGCCCCTGCATGCTGACTCTCATTTATCTGCAAACTTTGTCACATCCACATCCATCATGACTGCAACATACCTTTCTGCCGTAGAACTTTTGGACAAGCTGCTTTTTCTTTTTTAAAGCCATTACACTGTGGAATTCACTACCAGACACCATAACGAGCTGCAGTTCCAGAAAGAATTTCAAATCACAACTGAAAGCACGTTTGAAAAATATTGAAATCTGTAATCACTGCACTGTCACTTTAAATTATTTATCTTCCCCATTTTTGCTGCTGACCAAATGTGTGATTGTTAGTTTTGTATGCATTGATTGATCCTGTGTGTGTGTGTGTGTGTGTGTGTGTGTGTGTGTGTGTGTGTGTGTGTGTGGGGGGGGGGGGGGGGGGGGGGGGGGGCAACATTTATGTTTAAAATTGTACATGGTCTCCTCATAATATTTCATTTCATTTCATTTCATTTTATTTTAGTCTAGGTTCCACAAACAGACCAAATAACAGCATAATAACCTACAAGAAATAATGACTCCATACTTTCTTCTGATGTTTAAACCCCCCCCCCACAACAATAAATAATAAAATTATGTCAATAAATAATGATAATATCAAATTTTTACAATTCTTTTGTATTGTTTTTTGTTTGTCTGTCAGCAACTTTATGCAAAAACTACTGGACCAATTTCTATTACATTTTCAGGAAAGGTGAAAGGTGGTCCAGAATAGATCACATGAAGTTTTGTTGAATGTGTAATATGTTTTCACAATGATAAGAGATATATGGTAAATGTGGGTGGTTGGTTTGTCTGGCACCACTTGTTGGCTTTGTTTAAATTTTAACAAATAACATTAAATCTAATTAATTAATGAAACTAACAAATTAACATTCACATTTACAAACTATCACATAACAATTAAATGTGAATAACCTGAACAAATATGAACAACCTGACATGTGTCAAGAAGATTAAGCATGATTTTAACAATATTTTGCTTCTGTTAGTGTCTGTAGATCATATCCATATGGACATGGATAACTCCTATGGTTAGGGATAATATCATTAAAACTCACACTTATTTATTATTTATTTATTTATTTTTACATGATATTACAGCTTTTTCAGGTTATTCACATCTTTTTGTTTGGATAGTTTATAAAGTAGTTATTTTCAAAAATTTATGTTTTTTTTTGCACTAAAACAGGATATGATAAGATAAGACTTTATTGATCTCACACAGGAGAAATTCACTGTTACAGGAGCTCACAGAAAAAGTACAAAAAGGTGCGAAAAGGAAGTAAAGCAGTGCAAATAATAGTGCAAATAATCATAGAGGTAAATAATAAAATCAAGCTAGAAATAAAAAAATATAAATAAAATAAAAATATTTACTAGAAATAAAAACTATATAGAAATACTGTGTCTTATGTACAAAAAAAGAAACAGCCTTGGAGAAAAATAAATAAAAAAATAAAAAGATAAACAGATACTATATACAAAATATACAATTGTACAAATACTGGTGCAAGATGGTTCCTACACAGAAGAAAAGAACAAAAATGTGAAGTTGCCGTTATTTGCAGGTTATTATTATTATTATTATTATTATTATTATTATTATTATTATTATTATTATTATTATTATTATTATTATTATTATTATTATTATTATTATTATTATTATTATTATTATTATTATTATTTTGCTGTTTTGGCCCACTGTGGTCTGAATGTGGCTCCTTAAAAAAAAAGCTCTTCACACCCCCTGCTTGTATGGAGGGGGCGGGACAACAAGTGTCAATCATTATTGAGCGACCAATGTTTGGACATGCCTCTCATTTCCGCAGACCATTTAAGTTTCACTTTCGTTTGATTATAAACGTTGGGTGGGTGCTTAGTGGTGAAACATATACCAAAAACACGATCTGAAACAGCTTATGGCCACAATCAGAAGTTTGAATTCAGTCTGTGATAATTGTCGACATCATCTATCGTTTATTGGATCAGTTTAAAGGTTTGTTTTCTTCTCTCTTACATAATGATGACCTCTTGTTTTCTCTATATTCCTTCCTGGTTATATTCTCCTGTGTTTGTGATATTATCTATCTATATCTATATATATATATCTATATATATATATCTATATATATATATATATATATATATATATATATATATATATATATATATATATATATATATATATATATATATATATATATATATATATATAGATGTATAGATATATAGATATAGATATACACACACACAACCAATATGGTGTAAATTTGATTGCAAGCACCACCAAAACAAATGACCCTGTTAGGTGAATAAAGGATTAATTCTTACTGACTGTCTCTGTTGGATTTTTGACAAAATATTCTTGCATCCAAGCCTTATCCTATTTTTCTTCCTTTTCAGGTGAAATCATGACAACTTTATTGGACAAAATAAGCAACATCAGCAAAGATGCAGCTGTTGTTTTGGAAAGTGAGTGGCATAGTTGATCCATGATATAATAACTACAACTCAGTGCATTTTCAGAAATTAATTCTATGAATATGTTATACTTGACACTAAATGTTCCTGATTGTCCTTGAATGCCACTTGCAGGTGCTGGCTTTCACACTGACTCTGAAATTAAGTCACTGTCTCGAATAGACTTAAATGAACTTTTACCTGGACCTAAGAAACTCCAAGTGAGAAAGAAGGTCTTTGAAACAATACAGGACACAACAAAGGTGAAACCAATACTTAAAATGTGACAGATGAAAATTAAGCAAATGTCCTTAAAGGTGTTAATTTTATATAATATGATTTTACAGTATCACAGACAAAAGAAAATTATTAAATGATATACTGTTTTATAATTATATGATACGATAATGTACATTTGAGATGATTCAATATGGTATTGTTTTTTTTTTAAAGCCAGCTGACATCACACTACAAGAAGAAAAATTCACAGGTATATGCAAATGTATTGTAATTTAACCCATAAAGATGCAGAGTCACTGTCATGTCAATTCCCAAATGAATATTTCTTTGAATTTAGTCTTTATTAAGTAATTAATCATCAGTTGTTGTAATGTTATCCTTTGAATTTTGCTTTTTTTTTCACTGATCATTTACATGTTCATAAAATGTCAGGTTAAAGTTTAGTATTTTAATACTAGAAACAGAGAAAACTCTGGAAAAATGACTTTTTAAACACATCTATCAATAATTTAACCTAAACCAAGTGTCTCCATCCACTGCCATTTGTCTAACTCCATGGGTGTCACTGATAATTCAATGTTGTCTAGGACGACTGTGTTTCCACTCTCACGATGGAACCTGTGAACTCCCAAATGAGTCATATCTGGTGGCCATGAAAAGATGAAACATTTTATTTTACACCAATTATTTACATGGATTCATAGGATTAGTGGTTAAGAACTTATTACAATTTTTAAATCAGTAAATACTTTTCGTCACCAGTGACTATATGTGTCTTTATGATTTCAATTATATTTTTTCCATTAGTCTTGTATCACACAGTCTGACATTCTTCCTTTCAGAGGCTCTCACTCACAATGGGACAGCTGTTGAGTACCGAAATACTCTGTATGTGCTAAAAGACCAAGTGAATCAAATCCAGATGTCCATTGATGCATGCATTAATCTACTGGAGGGAAGGCCTAAAAATCAAAACCATGAACTGATTAAAAGTCCACGTGAGTACACAGTTTTTATATAACAAGCAACTTAATTTGCATCATTACTTTTGTTGATTTATAACCTCAGGAGATGGCTTTCATGAGCTTTTGTATAAAATTTGACAATTGCATTGATGGAATGTGTTGTAGGTGATTTGTGGAGGATATTTATTAAGGTGCAGTCAGTATTGTGCTAAAATCACCTTTTCTTATTCAATTCAGCAGAAGTCAACGATGAACCAGCTTCTGTGCCAAGGTGTTCAGGTGCCAGTTCTCAGTTTGTGCCCAAGTCTGGTCCAAGTCGTCCACAGCAAACACAGGGTAAGTCTGATTATTGTCCTCTTTACACTCTATTGACATACACACTAATATTTGACTATAATTCTTGGTTTGACAATATTCTGGGCTCTAGTTTCCCAGCACAGTGCAGGGTGGTAGACGCAGTGCAATGCTAGTTTCGTGCAGCGCAGGATGCCACACAATCTGTTTGGTAGTTTTGGCATACCAAGATGCGACAAAAGATGGGTGTGGCAGCGCACTCGTGGGAGGTGACCACTGATTCAGCTTGGTAGAGTGACAGTTTTGTTGATTTAGACCGTGCGGACAGTGCGCTAAAGACTCTCCAGCTGAAACTAGGTCTACTTCTGGTGCAAGGCAAACACAGCCGGTCCAGTGGCAGAGCACACATGTCCTCACAACCTCACAGGCAGGTTTCCAGAGTGTTAGACACATTTCAATGCAATAAATCATCCCAACAATCACTATTCAATGTACCGATCTGAATCAGCACATAAATATATATCTATATTGACTGTTGATGACAGATCAAAAGCGTTTGGCATGGTTAAAGGAAAGTCAACCTGAATTAATTACCAGCTGAAACTAATGAGCAAACATCTTTCTCAACCAACCACAAACACCCTTGGCATCAGATACTGACAATATATTTGGCATCTCATGTCTTAGAATATTCAAAGAAAGACAGAGACAGAGCGAGAGACGCTGCCAACAAATTGTAATTTTCTCAAAATTACAATTTTGCTCCATTTGATTGCATGTAGAAATGTTAGAACTTTGCTTAATATGATCTACAAAGATGGAGGACATTGTTGTGAGGAGGAGAAGAAGGACGTAGACAGAAAAGATGTGTACCGTCAAAGGTTATCTTATTTGGGAATGTCAGAACTGTAATGCAGTTGGGAATACTGCCGTGTAATACAATTGTCAATTATCAGTATTTATCATTAAACAGAAACAAATTACATATAACCCCCGAGGTGGTCTACATGGTGACGCACGTTGTGGCCTCTAATGCGCTCCCCTGTGGCACTTGTGCTGTCCTGGTTGCCACGGTGTGTCTCTTCTGCTCTCCTAATTTTTGTTTGGCCCATTTTTTACACTGGGTAATGGTTGTCAGTGTATCAGGGCAAACTTCATTAATGATATTAGTGATCTCCTCCCAGGCTAACTTTAGTTCATCAGCCTCTGGAGGTTCTGCTCGCAATTCCATATATTCGGGCACTGTGGGCTTGGACCTATCAGACCAAAACATCAGTCCCCTCCTGGGAGAAGTTTGGGCATCTGTCTGTGGGGGCCATGCTGATTGACGAAACCTGCAGTGCACCTCGCTGCAGCACATTTAAGGGCGAGGAGAGGTGCTAATGTGATTGGTGGTGATCTGAATCAGTTGTATTAAATCCACTGCACACCCTTCCTCCTCCCTCATTCCCACTTACGTCAGTGGGAGGAAAGAAGATGGAAGGGAGGAGGACTTGTACCAGTGTGCGCTGCGGGTGAAACTTGCAAAACTTGTCTGGACACACCCCATTGGCATGGCACGCCTGGTCTGTGAAACTAGAGCCAAACTCAATAAACTGAGTTTCAGGTATCAGGCAAACAGAACATTCAGTTTGAATGTTCCAATAATGGCCTTCTTTCACATGGTGCGTTTTCTAAATAACCAATCAATCAGTTTATCATATGTATGTATTCGGGTTATCAAATGATTACAATTTTTATTAGGTTAATCACAGGATTTGTTTTGGATTCATTTTGGTTAATCATGATTAAATATTAATTTTTAATTTATATCATTGTATTTCATTTCAAATTTTTTTTTATCAGATTAATCATAATCATGGCTTAATTTGAGTTAATGTGTTAATTTTGACAACCCTAGTATTTATATAGAACCAAATCAATCACTTTAAGACATGGTGTATCTGAAGAAGAAACTCTGGGGTTTTGTAGTTTCTTTGGAAAATTTTCTGAATGTATGGGTTTTACAGCAGGTTACATATTGTTCACCTCGATTAGAGACAAAGATCTTTTCTGGGACTGAATCTGTGCTGGAAATAAAACACACTTACTGACAAAGGACATCAGTATATACATGAGGATATATGAGAAAATACCAAAAACTGACAATTTCTCAAAATGTGTTTTATGGAACAAAAGAGAGAGATTGAGTTAATTATTAGAAAGTCTGCAACCAGTGAAATAAAATGTATTTATAACTGGGTAGGAACAACTGCATGTAAACAGGAATATTATTTGGAATTCTTTTGTTTTTTTTTCAGAACTAGAGAAAAAGTTGAAAATTAGTGTGCATGTAAATGTAGTCAGTGTGTGTGTTTTTTACACTATAAAATCTATGTTTAAGTCTTTTGAAATATGATGTTAAATCTCTGTTGGAAACAGGTATCCCAGAAGGACGTCACCAAATCAGCAGGGATGTGGAATCATACACACTGGGTACATCCATTTTTGTTTCTTTTTGTTTTTTTTTACCAGAATCGATGTGATTTCCATTGCTAACTTCAAATTTTGTCTTCACTAATCTTTTTTTAAATTAATAAATCATCATTTTCTCCTTCTAGGCACTGTGATGAACATGATAATCATCTCAGGCAAAACCTTGAATGCACATCAGGATGTGCTAAAGCAAGTGCAAGAAAAATTTCGTCAAGATACGGAGACATTTCAGCTTCGCCTGGAAGAGAAGGAAAATGTTGAGCATTGCGACATCATTATTGTCTTCTGTCCAGTTGTTTCACGAATTGGGACAGATATTGAGTCAGCCATGTCTCAAGTTCCAGGTAAGAAAAAAAAATGTCTGACAATGTGCTATTTTATTTGTACTTTAACTGATTATTATTTTCATGTGTAATTCATTTAAGCATAAAAAGCTCATTAATGCTGCCCATATAGTTGTTCTATAGTTGCAGACATAGCAGCTGTCTCAAATACTATCTTAAAATATCTGGTGAGAAATCCTTTTTATCATTCAAAAGGTGTGGCTACATCAGACAGATATATACACAAGTTTCAAATCATAGTAATGTTTATTGTTAAAAAGAAAAAAGAAATAAAAAAAAAAGAAAAGAAATTTGTTTCAGTTTAAATTTGTGTGTTTCTTTATCTTCCCAAAATATCCAGAACACAACATCTACAGAGAACTGAAAAATACTTGACCGAATTAACTTAATCTTGATTAATTGATTATTATAATGCAGCATATCACAAATGCATGGGATGTTCAGAACCTTTTTGTCCACCACTGTATACTGTACTGTACAGTGTACTTTTCATTGTAAACTTTTCGTTTGTCATTGTTTGCAGTGTCATCTCCCATATATTCTTCTTGAACTAAAGTTCTCTTCTCTTTTGATATCCTCAGACAACAAAGACATCATTCTAGTGGTGATGCACCATCTTCGTGAACCCAAGACCTCATTGAATCTGAGGAATTGGTCTCGGCCCAAACATGTTGTGTTGGATGTCAATGTTTTCTTCCATGACACAGTGGGTGGATTATTGAACTGTAAAGAAAACAATGATGCTGTATCTGAGATTCAAACACAACTACTGTGCTATATGAGTAAAAGACAGATAATAAAGAGTCAAAAAACATTAGTGAGAGGTTTGGATAGTCTAAGGGACTGGTTTGGATTTAACCAGTGACTTGTTGTACATGATCATACCTTTCTATATTTCTCACATCATGTTTGTTGTCTGCACCTACTCCAATAATCTGTAACAAAGAGAAAAGAATCATTTCGCAAAGTAAGTCACACTATTTAGGCCTCTGTACTTCTGATCATGTGTTGTGAATATCCTTTCTCTGCAGATACTGATTCTTCATTAGCCTTAAACCATTCTGATGGTGTTTGATCTTTCAGATTTTACAAATCAATATAACAAAAGTGCAATTAGGCCTGTTTTAAGTACAAGAACAAGGTCTACAGAGGTAAGTAAACAATGAGCAGCTGAAGATTATGTATTAATCACATTGACTTATTTACTGTTGTGTACACAAAGTAAATTAAGATGATGTGTAATGGAACTTCACTGTTAACTGTTTGCTTTAAACCATTGTTGTTCCCATGTTCTTTAATTGATAATTATTACAGACAGTATGATGTAACGCTATAACCCTAACCTTAATATGCTATTCGATATGGAGCTTTGAATAAATGTTGACTGTGGCTGAAATATATTTTATGTATATTTCACTTAATTTAGTGTATTTATAATCAGAAATGACACACATAAATCCACATATACTTTAGTTTTGAGCTTTTGAGATATAAATATATATGTAACTCACAAAGTGTCATGTCTTGTCTGTTTTGTCTTGTAATTTCCTGCTTTATTGTGAAACCTAACACTCCTCTCATTTCAGATCACTTGCCACTTCCTCTCGTGTGTTTCCCACCTGTGTGATTGTGACCTTTGCCTTGATTGTGTCCACCTGTTCCCATTACCTCTTGTATAAATAGTCTGTGTTTCCTTTATAATGCAGTGCATCTCCAGCCTTGTTCAGATTTTTTAAGAATTTGCTCAACCTTATTGCTATGTTTTGGTTCTTGTATGTGGTTTTTGACTCCCTTATTAATTACATTTTGTAGCTGTTTAATTTCTTCCCCCTGGTGAGTGATTTTGTTTCATTTGTTACTTTATCCAATTAAGTTTTGTAACTAGTTCCCCTTTTTGTGAGTGAAATTTTGTTAACTTTCATAGAATTTTGTATATTTTCTCAATGTCCTCCCTTTTGGAATGATTTTCGGTTAAATATCACATAGTTCAGATAAATTATTGTTTTCTTCCTTTCCTGTAGTGATTTTATGTTGCTCTGTTGTATAGCTGGTTCGCGGTTCTTGTTAAACCCATTAATAAAGTTGATTGTACGACCTCCATCTGACTCTTTTTTTTCTGACTGACTTCACACAAAGCAGAGTAATTGTTTAAGTTAATTGCCCTTATTTCCTTATGGTTGAAACTGGTGGTTTTCTGTAGAATAGACCTTTATAGTCATTGTTACAGGAAGAATAACAATATAGTTTAGCAGCGAACACTTACAAATACAAGAGTATAAAAAATATCACTTAACAGCCTACTGGAATATATTAATATACATAAACTATAAAAAGAACATATTAAATATATAAACATTACTGCTATATTTTTTTTATGCTAAAAAAGTCAAACCGG
Organism: Siphamia tubifer; assembly: GCA_020466265.1. NCBI lineage: Eukaryota > Metazoa > Chordata > Actinopteri > Kurtiformes > Apogonidae > Siphamia > Siphamia tubifer. Next base: position 22,869,493 of record CM035805.1, on the reverse strand, counting down.
AAGTGTGACAATGTTTACAAACAGGGCTACTTCCGGTTGGTAGTCTACCTGTGAGCTTGTGCACAAATTTTGTTTTTTTTTCCGTGTGTTTTTGGGCGTAATAATACAGGTTATTGACATGTATATGCGTTATCTATGCGATATAAGTAGGTAGTATTGCACCTAGTGCAGCACAGTCTGATGTATAGCTTCAGTTTGCTAACTGTTAGCTTAGCTCATCAGATGTGTTTCGGCGTGGTGGCTCTTTGATTAATCTCAACAGGTGTTTACAGCAAGGCACCGTAGTCTGACCCGGGTTTCATGATGCTAACTCTACCCAAAATAGTGGTCTGTGATGTTGCTGTTATTTCCGTCTTCCTGAAGCCAGTGTTATCTCATCTCTATTAGCTGTAACTGTTCAGCCAGCTGTGAAATAGTTAAGAACTGTGTGTGATGCTTCTTGGTAAAGTGACCTTTAGGTTCACGTGGTTTTTGAGCTTTACTCGTCTTCAGAAGGTTTTCATCTTCGATAAGCGGGTGGTTTCGAGAATTCATCTCATTTCTACAAGTTGCAGTCATTCTGCGCAGTTTGCACAGTGGACCGGACTTAAGGTAATAACACATATATGTCTGACAGTTTCCTAATGGCCCTGAGTGGTTTATGATGTTCTGGTTTTGCTTCTATCCTAGCCTATTGAAGTTATGCTGCCAGCTAATACCTCACATAGCAACGACACTACTGTGCTCGCCTCAGATGGTGATGATGATGAGGGTGATGGTGAGGAGATGCTTAGCCAAGAAGGTGGGATAACAAATGAGGCAGAGCTGAAAACTATGGTGACCCCAGGCAAAGAGGATATGAGGAACATGGAGATCCAAAGAAGCACGACAGACTGTGGAGCCACCACTGTCACTGGTGAGTGACACAGATCAGATCCTGACAGTGGGTTTTTGAAGTTGATAAGATTAAATGTGTGATCGGATGTAATACAAATCATTCATCTTCTCTGATAGGATCCAGTGACAAGAAAATAAAGCGGAAGATGAGGTGGGAGAAGAGGAAGCTGCTGAAGAAAAAGCACAAATCAGATACTAGGGACACATTGATGTCTGAGCTTCCCTTTGCTTTGACCAGTCCAAGTGTGTGGAAGGAATTAGGGTGTATGTACATATACTCTATATGTAGCATAATAGTATGGAAATCTGAATATATATATAGTTACCATCATGTTTACCAATGTATGCATCACTATAAGGTAAATCTGAATGTACTGCTATCATGGAGACATTTGACAGTAAAGATTACCCTACATGCATTCAGAAAAAAAAGATTATATATATTATATTGCTCTGCTGAGTTTTGTTTTTGAGCTCACTGGCTTCACACAAGCTTGAATTCATTCATACAACCGTCAGAGATCTGTGGTTTGTATAAAAAGAAAGACAATCAGTGATGTGTAGAGATATTTGTGTATATTTTATCATGTTTAACAGAACGAGTGTTGCTTTTTATAATGTAAAATATGTTGTCTTTCTCCAGTCACCAACTCAGGGTCATCTCAGAAGAAGAGAAAAAGAGGAGACAGTCGAGGACAAGTTGACAGTGAAGATGATGTTGACAAAAAGAAGAAAAAAAAGAAAGAGAGCAAGCGACCCAACTACTTTGTCTCCATCCCCATCACTAACTCACAGGTGAGGATAGGCTATAATGTTCACAGTTCACTTATTGAGTGCTTGGTCTTATGTTACAAAATCATAGTAAATTAATATCTTGTTAGTAGCCTTCTCTCTGGTCTTCAAACATTGCAGATAGACCTACCAGCTGACCTTACTTGCATTGTCACAAAAATAGTACAGTACTTTATTTTAAATTGTATGTCTTTTGCTTATTTATGGATACTTGAAACAAATATATGGTATAAAGAACTGGAAAAATTAAGTAACTTTCTAAATTAAATACAATGTACAGTTGCCAGCTTCTGGAAATCACTGAACTGATGCTTCTCTTATCACTGCTTACCTTTTAAAACACATCTACTGACCTTTGTTTTTGTGCTGCTACCAATATGATATGATATGATAGATAATAATATCTAACCTAGACGTTAATGTTTACAGAGCTTATTTTCTCTATGTGTTGCTAACAGCAGATCAGATGAGAGACTGTCTTTGAGAAAACCTGTGAGTTCATATTTTTTTGGTGCAGAAGACTTTAATCAGTTTACTCTGGACTATTGATTCATTCAAAGATTGACTTTTGGTCACGGTGAGTGTAACTCAATCTATACTGAGAGGAAGCATCTTAAGGGATAAAACACTCAATCTTCAATTACCAGACAGCACATGACGATGAAATGTTAATGCACATTGACAAAAAACACCTCTGAATGGTCATTGATTTGCTTCATGGTTGCTATCTATTGATGGTGAAGTTTTCTTCTCCCTTTGAACTCTTAGTAACACTTTAACATCGTGTGGTACATACAAAGCCAGTTAGTTGAGGAAGGCTCGAGGGTGGAGAACATATTCTTCTTCTTCTTCTGTCTAAATCTGTGTTTGTCCAATGACAGATAAGCACAGTCATCACTGAGGTCCAGAAGGTGGTGCTTGAGCAGGAGCCACGATTGGCCAAAGCCATGATCCCAATCCCAAGTCTTCACATCACATTATTAGTCACACATCTTTCCAATCAGGAGGAAGTAGACCAGTAAGTTGATACATATCCACAGTAACACAATGAGAAGCTGAGCTTACTTCAGGGTTGTGGGGAGATGACCAAAACCTCAATACATAACGTGTGTATATATATGATGAATAAATGCTTTGTTTTAATATTCATAAATGAATATATTTATGTTCTTCCTTGGGTCCATTATGAAATATAAAATATGTCTAAAATATTAAACGCTAAATAGAAAATGCTTTTGACTGTGGTTGTGGCTGTTTGTAGATTTGTTTTCTCTACTGTCTGACATTATTTTTGCATAGAAAATGAATAGGGCTAGTGGCATTGAACTGATTTGAGGCCTAATTTACACAGTACACTTGTCTGGTTTGTGTTAGGTTCTCTTATGTGACAGAAGTGGGCCCTCTTTATAATCTGAGCTCCCCGATTTGTCTCAGTTCATCAGTCCTCCCTCTGTTTAGAATTATCCTGCTCTGGGTTTAATTTATTGTTCTTTTGCTTCCATTTGTTTGTGTTGCCCTGGTGCTAATTGTTTTCCTGCATGAAGATCCATCAACAGAATTAAAATTTTGCAATAATGAATGGGATTTGTGACAGTTACATAAATTGTAGGGGATAATCAGAATAATATGAAGTGAATTTGTCAGTGTACCCGATGTTGTGATGATGCTCATTACATGGAAAGATCCAAATCATCCTGAAGGGGTTGCAATTTCCAGCACGTTCTTTATCCCATTTATTACCTACTTGACAAATCAGGTATTTGACAGAAAATGATAACTTAAAAATGTTTTTATTGATTTTGAAACTTCTCTTTGGAGTTTAATATTGGTGCTTAACCCTGTTAATGGTTTGGCATCTATAATAACAAATAACAGAACCCTGGCATCAACTAATCAGAATTAGGTGTTCATCTAAAATGTAATAGCAGCCTCAGCTTAAACACTGGAAATTATCTATATGCACATCATCTCAGCTCTGAAATTAGCTTAAATAAAGTGTAATTTTTTACTCAACTAAAACACCACTGTATGTTGATGCTCATGGATACCCTTATGATGCTGTGGTATATGCATCATCACCAATTGAGTAGTTCAACAAAGTCTTTTTGCTTCATTTTGTCACAGCAGAATAAACATTTTGCTTACAGACAGGAATCTTTGCTCTGCGCCCACTAATTACCAACACATCAAGTTAGATCCAGCTTTTGTTTATCTTTTCCTCTCTCTTGAGAAATGAGGAGATAATCACTTAAGGGTGAAGTTTCTCGTAGACCGAACCACATGGTCGACACATGCTTAAAATGAAGAAACAATGAATGCGGTGGCGGGCCCCTCCCCCTTGTACTTGATTTATGAATAACACATGAGCTTAATAGAATGACTGTTTTTGAAATAATTTTGATCCTATTCTACTCCAGTAGCAATTAGTGTCTTCTTTTGGAAAAGCCTCTGCTGTTCTTCTGCAGATCGCTTCAGTTTGACAGAAACAGCCCATGCAAGCAGATGTGATTAATGGAATGAAATGAAGAGAAATGCTTCACTTGACTAATATTTCACCACTAAATGAAATCTGGACAAAAGCTGCCCATACACATTAATATATGGTGAGGAAAAATTGTATTTCTGCTGTAAGTAATTTTTTTTTAACATACCTTCAGAGATTGTAGGTATAGAAGAGAATTATTATCATTTTTAACAAGTACAATGAAAGTGAAAAGTGTCATCCACTCTTAAAGACATACAGCTCTCTACATGTGCACCGTGCTATCTGATGATGCTTATGCTTAATCTACATCAACTAGAAAATTGTGCCATTACTAATCATTAGATTGTCTTGTTATGTAATATGAGAGGGAGGGAGCGGGGATTATGTTGTGAATTGGTGTGTGTATTAGTGCCATGTTGTGTATTTTCATGCGTATGCTTCCTTTTTAGGGCGGTGACCGTGCTGGCCGGAGTTGAGCCTTTATTGGCTGAGCTGCTGGGTGGGCGGGACTTGGTGCTGCCCTTCTCAGGCATCGGTCATTTCAGGAAGGAGGTGGTGTTTGTAGGGCTGGTCCCTGGACAACACAGACACACACTAGACAGCCTGGCAGGTCAGTAACAATGTTTATATTCCCATTGCTTTCATCATTGTTCACTCTCTTGTCAGTTTGATATTAAATAACATTTTTGCTCTATGATTTTCATTTGTGGTCACTCTTATTTGTTGATGAATGGCATTAGAGGAGATAATCTGATGTTGGACTTATGTTTTTGTGTGGAGGGAGATCTGTACTTAGGGGTCAGCTCAGGAGACCTTCAATTAGGAAGCCTCTTTTAAGGACAGCATGGATGCGTGTTTTCATGGGAGAGTGGCAGGTTGCAGATTAAATTGCTTTTTTCAGATTATAGGGTCTATTCCGGGGGCTGTTCTTGAGAATATCACATGGCCCACTCTCACAGGTTCTCCAAGTTCACACTTAAAAGTCCTGCAATGGTCTAATCCTAACTTCTATCCCAAAAGTATATTAAATGTGTAAATGGCTTTGGAAATGTGGCTAAAGTCACCTTTGACCTATGTAAGAATTTGATTAAAAAAAAAAAGCAAATCTACAAAGTGCTCCATTTATTAAACAACTACATGCACCGATGTGGTTTCAGTGCACCACATCTACTTACTCTAACCAGTGTAAGTGGATTTGGTCCGATAATTCTCTATTTAAGTCTTTTATTTGTTATTCACCACAGCCTGTGTTAGTCCGTGATGTGGTTTTTACATCTGTCTTTTTCTGTGTTTTGTGTGTGGGTGCGTGAAGCATTTGTGTGTGCAGTACAGTTGTGTGTTGCGCCTTTGGCAACAACATTAAGCTAACATTTCTAAGAGGATTCTCGTTGCATCGCTCTTATGCTCTTATGACACAACACACACTCATTTATACGCATACACGGGAGGGGGGGGGGTCACATTTACTTAATGCTCTCTATCTCCTCTCTCTCATATCAGCTGAATCAGAAATATGCAGACGCTCTCACAACAGGAAATGTGCCCTTTTTTGATTTATTTATTTTTTACATATTACTGAGTGTGTTTATCCAGAAGGTATAGATTTTCATTTTTTTTTTTGCAGTGTACATTAACCAACGCCTGTTATACAGAGATATACAGTATTCATATAAAATTGTGTCACCATCAGTGTTGGAGCAGCTTGTTTAAATCAGACTTTAATATGCATTTTCAAGCTGCACTTCAAGAGTATTACATTTTCAGATCTAAGCAAATTCCACATGACAACCAAGCTAATGCAAATTCCAAAAGGCATTTTTATCTCAGGCCTCAGATAAATGGGAAACGCAATAAATTAATCTTCATCCAAGACAGAGCTAAAGAGGCCTCTCCATAATTACAAAAAATATCAGGGCATTTTGCTTCATTCTACCCTCCTGTCTATTAGACACATTTATCTTAAAAGTTATTAGCGCATTGAAGTTTTAACTCCTGATACCAAGTAGCCAATGTGAGCCTTTACATGTGCTTGCATCAAACTTTCTGTCCTCTCAGCTGACATGGAAAGGAGGAACAGCTTGATTTATTGGTAACTGGGTGAGTGCTGGAAAATGGAAAGCTTCTATTTTTGTTTTTGTCCAAAGAGCTAAATCAGGATAAGGCCAGAAGTCAGAGTCTCGTGTCCTCTTGTCTGATCTCTCCACCATTGTTATTGATTATATACTAACCTTTCCTTTCTTCTTCTAAAAATACCGCTGTGGTTTGCTCTAATGCTCATTGGCTGCTGTGTGTGTGTGTGTGTGTGTGTGTCCTTGTTGCTGTGTCTGTGTTTAGCACCGTGGTCAAATGATACACAAGCAAAAAGTCTTTTTCTGTCCTTTCACACACATTTTCAGTCATCCATCAGTTCTATTTGTGTCCTGCACTAGGTTTTTAAACTTTTATTTATTAATTTTTTTACATCAGTTCATTAGTGGGAGTCGATGTATGATTAAACACAACCTGGCACATGTAGGAGTGCTTCAGGTTGGGCACTGCGGGAATCATGCAATGATAAGTTTTTCATTTTTTACAGACAGAATTTTGTTATCTATTCGATTTGAGTCAATTCACTTCTAATCCTTCCTCCCACAAGCCATCTAATTGTATAAGTCATGATCACATGTTTTTTTCTGTTTTCCTGTACATAATACTGTAGCAAGTTTTATTTTATTTATTTTTTTGGCTTAATTTGTCCTCTATTTAACTGACCTTACACATTTCCAAGTGATTACACCTTACTTTTGTTTTGTATCTCACTTGTTTGTTTTCTCCTATTATGTGAATGCTAGTATTTTTTTCAAAACAATTTCCCAGTTGTAAGATCAATAAAGTTATTCTATTCTCGTCTCGTCATCTGAACCCGATTTATCCTCACTAGGGTCATGGGGGTCACTGGGGGCCTAATCCAGCTACAATGGGCGAAGGCGGGGTACACCCTGTGTGAGTCGCTGGGTCATCACAGGGCTGAACATATATAGACAATCACTCTCACATTCACACCTATGGACAATTTAGATTAACCACTTAACCTATCAGTGCATGTGTTTGGATGGTGGGAGGAAACTAGAGTACCTGGAGAAAACCCACGCAGACACGGGGAGAACATGCAAACTCAACACAGAAAGGTCTATTCTATTCTGTTCTAAACTGTTCTGTTTGATGGTTCTGCTGTTTTGTTTTCTATTCCATGCTGTTCTGTTTTGTTGTGTTCTGTTCTATACACTTGTGTTGTGTTCACTTCTGTTCTATTTTAGACATTTCTAACCTATTGTAACTGTTCTATACTGATCTGTTCAGTGTTTAACATGCCAACACTCTTCATTCCTTTGTATGTTACAGTGTTTTTCAGGAGTCGCTGCTCTTTGTCTACTTTTTTTTGTTTTATATTATTATCAGGAGTTTTACAAAGTTTTACAGTTGTAACTGGCGATCCCTAACATGCTCTTACTAAGCCGTCATACGCCTTGTGTGTGTGTGTGTGTGTCTTTTTCAGAGCTGTTGCGGACTCGTTTTGCAGAGCAAGGCCTTCTGCAGGAAGGCTGTCGCGGGTTCGAACCACACCTCACCATTATGAAGCTGTCAAGAGCGTCCAACCTGCGTTCTCAGGTACACACAAATGAACAGACACACACATTGAACACAACCAGGCTGTTTTTAATGAATGGATGCATTGTTTGCATGTTTTGACCCCTGTTCTATACTGATCCCTATCTCCCTTTCCTTGTTTCCTGTCTCTTTTCTATAATGTCTGAGTCGATTGAGTAACACAAAAGCTATAAAAAGCACCCTGTTTAGACAATATGCGACTAATTGAGCTGACATTTTAGAAATGCTTCATAATAAGACCTGTGACGGAACACCAGGAGAGCTGAAGTAACCCAATTCTGTGAGCTCACCTTCTTAAAAATTTTTTCTGAATGGTTATGGTGTAGAAGGAGAGTGAAGAAAGGGGCAGGAGGATTGAGTTGGAATAAAAACAGATGAGGGGTTGACTGGAGTTTGGAGACACAGGAAGGACGTTATCTATCCTCTTTCTCCTTTGACACCTGATGACATCTTTTCCTTCCTGGCGCCTATCTGTCAACATGTTTCACCTTCATCTGTCTGTGAAAATAAAGAACTAACATAATATTTCTGTAGTTAGGAATGCTTATTTGACACGCATGACTTTATTCTCTTGTCTCTCAGGGTTTAAGGCGTGTTGATCCAGCCCTCTACTCCAACTACACAGACAGGTATATTATTAGAGTGATTATACACCTACAGACCTATTATCAGTTTGAACTATATAGCCTTTTCTTTTCCGTGTCTTTCCCACTGCAACATTCAGGTTTTTCGGAGACCAGACAGTGGAGCGGGTGGATCTTTGTTCCATGTTGAAAAAGAAGCAAAAGGGTGGATATTACCACACGGAAACATCACTGCAACTCGGTTAGTAAACACATACATCGATCAGCCATAGCATTAAGACTATTGACAGGTGAGGTAGTGTTAATGTTGATTATCTCAGTACAATGGGACCTGACAGAGTGGGATATCTAGTAGTAGTACACACTCTTAACATTTTTACAATATTATCGTGAAATATTTTTTGTGTATAGAATATGTGGCTGCGTCAAAGAAACAGTTGCTGTTTTTTATGTTTGATTTTTTTTTTTTTTTGTGGTTTATCATAAAAAAAAAACTTGGTTATTGACAGTTTTGTCATATCGTGGATGTTTGTCCTGATGAAACATCCAGTTTTGACCTCGATGGAACAGAGCACATGGAGAAGGCAGTGTGTGGGTTTAGAGAAGGGAACAACACTTGGCAGATATCAGTGACTTAAAAATTATTCTTAATGCAATATTTCACAAATCCAGGTAGTGTCAAACATTTTTCCATCACTGTATTAGGCAGCATTTTAGCCCTCTATGCCCCTCTCACTTCTTTTCAAATATGTAAATGAAGTCATTTTTTTTCCAGTTTGTTTTCTTGTAATCTGTTCCATTTCTAAGGAAAGTTGGTTTAGTTTGTTTCTTTCGTTGCATATTTGAATTTAAGTTAACTAAACTGATGTTGGAACCAGAAAAATGGACAAGAGTAGGGATCTCAGCAACTTTTGCAGATCACCGAGTTCATCTCCAGATCTTGTTTATTCCTAATGTAAAGTGGTTAGTACTGACCAAAAGTATCGAAATAACATGAAGAGCTCATCCAGTTGAGCCTTTATCTGTCTAATACTATGCAGTTCACCATTTTTCTACAAAAACAGCTATGACCCAAGGCCTAGACTCTACACTCTGAAAGTGTAGTTTTCTGAACTACATCCAATAATAACAAGAACAGACTCTGGAATTAAAAAGATGTTCTTTACTGTTGCAATGTAATGAAAAGTACAACTTCCCCACAACTCTGCGACATACAACAAACTTAATTTAACACAAGCGAATGTTGGCCTTCAGTGTTTCTTATTCTTAACTCCTTTGAAAATAAATCTCATAAAAGAGATGTAGCATACTTTTGACTCAGAATTCAGTTAACTGCATTTACAGTATATATAGTTTACAAATGTATTCAAGATTCTCAACACAAATGCCTTTTAGCTTTAACTTCTCCAAATAAAATCACAACAGAAGGTTTGCTGTGGTTTCTGGACCAAGACGACAGCAGAACATCCCTGAAGTCCTGGAAGTAGAAAACTGAATTCAGATTAATTTGTCCAGCACTTCCTACTAGTGATGGTGTTGATGAGGTTCTGTGAATGTGTTCAGTGTTTCTGGCCAAATGCTTCACCAAAATCCCTAGTCATTCGGTGATACTGACATCTGGTAAGATACATGCTGGTGGGTAGAATTATTCAACCATTATGTTAAAATCTCTATTTGTGGTATTGTAAAGCACAATGAAATAAATCTATCCAGATGATGGTATATCCATGAAGTGATATTGGCGGTATACTAAAGTGTCAATAGATCAGTTGTAGTATATCATCATCACGTTTATTTGAAACCTGCTACTACATTTTACACTTAACAAATGATAACTGGATAGCTGATAAACACGTGGTTTGAAAAAGAGATGGAAGAAGCTTTGCTTTTAAATTCCATCCCCCTCATAACAAAACAATACAAACATAACGTATGAAGCAAAACCATACATGACATTACAGAACAAGGCAGTCAGAGACAGCAGACCACTGCCAGGGCTTGATACGGCCTCACATGACGTCAAAACGTGACGTGATTGAGCCATAGGTGTCGACCAATCTGATGTTCGAAGGTGAGAAGATGTGAGTGTAAAAAAACATGAGATTCTATCTTGTCTGAATCCTGAGATATTACCACTGATGTGTTTTAGCTGTTGACCTTTTGTGTGATTTTTGATGTTCATTGCTCAAAATCTAATGGGTTCTTTCTTGAAATCAGTTCAGAAGTTTTGCATCATCCTCCACCTCCTTGGTGGAGGTAACAATGCATAACATGACAGTAACACATCCTTATATAACAGAAACGCATGATATCAATAACATAAATGTGTGTGTGTGTATACAGTATGTGGCTATATTTATAGATAAATACTTACAGAAGGCGCTTGTGTGGTTGGAGTATATTTGAGATTGGGCGCTGAGGGGTGCTTTATAAATTTTTTTATTTATTTTTTTTTACTCAAGAATGAAACCATTTTGCCAGTGTCGGGCTCAGGAGATTCCTTCTTTTGATCATACTGCGAATTCCCCAGCTTTAGAATTTGAAAACATTCACTCATGGAAGTGATGACGCAAAAGGAATAGCATAATAAGGCAGTCACATGATCTCAGCAAATGGGGCTTCATTTATATGTTTTCACATGATGCTCTGCAAAAACGGTACAGGCCTCGAGACACACTTTATTTGGACACACCCCCTCAGCGTGACACAGGCTTCAGGCCGTGATTGTCAGATGTAACATCACTACCTCCCACAGAAAATCAATGGTCCAGGAATCATGAATCATGAAAGCATGACTCATTTTTGGTCACTACTAACCACTGTAGACCAGGAGTACCCAATAAGATCTGCAAGTGTGGAGAGGTCTCTGACCCAGTCATCACTGTAACAATACTGATCCTGTCAAAGCCACTCACTTTTTGGTCAGTGGTTCTTAATCCTGGTCCTTGAGGCCCACTATCCTGCATGTTTTAGATGTATCCCTCTCCCAACACACCTGATTCAAATTATCAGGCCATCACCCAGTTCTGCAGAATCCTGATAATGACCGTCAGGACCAGGGTTAAGAACTGCGTCCAACACATCAGCTCGGAGGACTAAATGTTCACCTGCTGCTAAATACAGCCAATCCACTAAAAGATACCGTTGTGATGTAATAAATACAATATCAATGTTAGTACTACTTCTGTCAGTGATCACAATGATGTGGTCGAGCACTGTACTTGCACAGAAACTCTGTTTTGGGTACAGAGATCAGCCACTAGAGGGAGCTGTGTCCTAACATATATGTCAACAATGTCACACAGTATATTTTGAAGCAGCATATTTTTGCAACAGCTTTTTTCCACCCCATTTATTGTCTTCTTTTTATGAATGGTGGCACTACACTATACTTGGATAGTCATTTTGCAGAATAAACGATCAAATGTCACCCATATGGTGATGTTTGCTGTAAATTCACATTCCTGTAACTCATTTTTACTTGGCTCATACAAACCCATTAACCTTCATGTGTTTGGGAAAGGCTACAAGAGAGGTGAGCTAAACCTAACCACATGCCATGGGGATGCTTAAGTGCTCATTTCCATTTTGGATATAGCGTCCCATTAAGTGGTACCACCCTGCCAGTAAAACCTGGCACTGTTAATAGAAGCCCTAATGAATGGTGAATGAATGAAGTACCTAACGGCTTTGAGATTTAGTAGCGATTGGTTTTAAAAATGTCTGACAGCTGAGCTAAATCGAACCTTTTTTTTTTTTTTTTTTTTTTTTTTCATTTATTCGTTACACAGCATTTTCTCTGATTTGATGCAACAAGTGTGAAGGTTTGTTATTGGTTTGTTGCACAGATAAATAAAATCCAATAGAATAACCATTTTTTATTACATCAGCTTTGGCCGATAACCCATACTGCCACTGATATTTCTAAGCTTTTTTTGTAAAATGAAAACAAATGTCAACCGTATTTACTTAGAATTACAAAATAAACATTGTGACAGTTAACCTAATATTACTACACCATTTTTTATTTTTATTTTTTCCAGTGTGGACAGCAGTATATCCAAAAACATAGAGGTGCTGTGAGCTTTGCCTGTCAGTAAGTCATGGCAGGGGGAAAAAAAGAGCATATCGGCCGATACTGATACAAGAAAAAGAAGTGAATATTGGCCTAATATATCAGCTGAATGATATATTGGTCTGTTATTAACTGTCATACCAGTTGTGCAACGAAATGATAGATGGTCTCTGCCAGTGACTGTGCACTTACATCTAAGTAGAAACACAGTAAGATACAGACATATTTTTTTTAAAAATGTAAAAAATATAAGTGTGCCATTGAAAAATATGTACAAAATTGAGCTATACTGTACGAATGGCTATGATTTTAATTATTTATACTATAAAATCTGCAACTGTTGGAGTAGTCATATAAATATTTGTAAAAATGTAAACAGTGCAAATATAACAATATAGGCAGACATATGTACCATTCTAAGTGGTGTAAAAAGTGTAAACTAAACACACCGGTATCTGACTGATTCAGAGATCAGTGCTTGCAGTTTTTAATTTCATCATTACAGCTGCTTGTTGCACCTTGAATAACTGATCGAAGGGTCGCACTGGAATTAGATGGGGGCCCGTTTCAGACTGGTTACAGAATAACACGCATCTGAAAATGTCTTTGTGCCTCTAAAATAGCTTGTTTTTGTATCAAAGCAGGTGTAGTGATGTTAAATGATCAATTTTACAGTGTAAGGGAGACAAATCCCTATGTTGACCTAGTATGCAGTAGAAGGCTGGGCTGTTGGCTTTAATCCCAATAATAATAATAATAATACAATTTAGAAAAATACCAGCTTCTGCAAAAGGCCTCTTGATGCTACACCATTAAGACTTTAAATGAGAATGTATCCCACAGTGTTATAAAAACTGGTTTATCATTGTATTTGTAGTAATCGTCTTCCCTTTAAAGGCTTTATATAATTATTGTCATTCTTTCCACAATAGCAGTGCACTATTTTAATATGCCTGAGCCTGAAAATCATTGGCTGAATAGATGAAATACAGCATTAATGGCCAGCAGCAACACCAGCTATTCTTAGATGAAAAATGAAAAGGCTTGATTAACTACGCATTACAAATGAACTACAACTAACAATTATGTAGTTATCACTTCAATGCTCTGATGATGACATTAGCTGTGCAAAACAAGCTCTGTGGCAGCTTGTGCGAAATTCAAGCATGATGTTGAAAGTCTTTAATTTGTTGTTGTTTTCCATATAATACCTTAGAATAGGTTGTACTAGTAAAAATATCTGAATAATTCATAATTAAGCATAATTAAAACCCTGCTTAATTTAAGATCTATGGTCTACGAGCGGACCTGGTAAGATCAACTTCCTTGAGTCTTCTCATTGTCTTTTTATTATTTTAATATCACAAATAGAATTTATAATCAGTTACAATATTACAGATTATTTCAGCATAAAATTACTTTTAAAGTTACAGAAGTCGGGAGTTTTTCATGCACGCAGCCTAAAAGGCCACATGACATTGAAGGCTCCGCCCTCAGACACACAGTTTTAACACCTTCCGTCAACTCCCTGTGAGTGGATCATTGGTGTTGTATGTTTCTATAATCACGCTACTCGCTTACAGTACCAATAAGGTGATTTCTCACAGCACACATGCATGCAGCTGCACACTGGTTGGGAAACTCTGGATTACTGGATTGTGCTGGAACATTTTTGTTTGTCTAGATAATTCTGTGCTCATGTTCCAGCTTGTTTTTCATTATTAATAGTCATTTTTAGATGTTTCATTTCATTCTCTCCCTCATTTCACTGAGAAAAACATCCGTGATGTGCTTCTTTATAAACAGTGTGTCTCCTTCTCCCCTAAGTACCTCTCTATCTATATATTTGCATACTTTTATCCATACATTTATATGTATAGTTGAAATACAGCTGTCAACGAACTGTACACATCAGAAAATCAAGATTAAAAACAGTGACAAAAGGTGACAAAACCCAGGTGAAACTCAACAGAAAAATAGGAAAATACTCCAACACAGCACTATCACTGTTATATACAGTTATTTACTCAAATTTACAAATACAACTCCACTGAAACAACTCTGCTGGAAGTCATGATTAAAAACTTCCATCTCTCACTCACTGACTGCACTCAGCTGCTTTATGCTCCGCCCACTTCTACCCCCCCCTGTTCAGCTAATGCAGGCCTCTACCCTAATGTGTTGTATACCAATGGAAAGCTCTGAATCTCAGCTCTCAGATGACTACAAACAGTTCTGGAGTTATATTAATGTGGATGACTGGTGCATGCCAAATGTAGTGCCGGAGACTCAACCGTCTAAAAATGGTTAAAGAAAAGATGCTGTACATGTTGTGAAGTAGACAGAAGGGAACTCCCCAAATCACTCTCTCAGCCAGATACACTAATTGCTTTGTATGCGTGTGTGTTTTGTGGGTTGGCTGCATGAGTGGAATTGGGCTGTCACAATGTTTTGTGGATCACTGAGCTGTCTGCGAGAGTGACAGTGACGGCGCATGTGTGGGAGTGAGATACCGAGCAGGGGAATGTTTACCTCACACTTGTCATCATCAGAGAGCTTGTGTTTTTGTCAAGTGTTTTTCCACAACAATACGAATAAAAAAAAAATGTGCGAAAGGTAGATCTTCACGCTGTTTGCGCTGCACCCCCCCCACCCCCCACCCCCCACCCTCTCCCCTTTCTCCCCTACAGATAGAATAGCAGAACATCTACATTTAGAGTCGAGCAGTGTGGAAGGTTCAGTGTCGTGACAAAGGTTTTCAGCTTCGGATAAACATCAGATACGACAGCGAAAATAACTGCTGACTTCTGCTCACTGTTCTGTTCTCTCTTCCTTTATTGATTAATATTTTAACGGTTGCATCACTGTGTAAAACTGTAGTGCCCTTCAACATACTTTTCACCTGTTTGTCATTTGTTCATAGTGTAGAACTGCGTCCATGCCAGAAGAAAAATAAAGCCACACATAAAATGCAAATATTAGTTTTCTGATACAGACCAGTGCCTTTTTTGCGCGTCTATTTGCAGTTCTCTCTATAGCAGTGATACAATTTTAATTTTATGGTAGATCTCATCATACATCAGCAGTATGTATTTGATATTATGTGATTTAGATTTTTTTTTTGTATTATTCTTAATATCTTATCATAACATTTCCTTTGCTATAGAAACATGTACCAAAGTGCTATAGCATGAGAAATGGCTGCAAAAAAACCAGATATGTAATGTGTGTCGAGGGTCTGAAACACAACTAGATTAAAAAAAATACCTAAAAATCAGCAGTTTATATATTGAAAAAATATGCAACTGTACATTTGTAATAGATTGCAGAGGATAAAGGAGTGATTTTTGCTTTTTTAAATGGATATATTATTTTAATACATTTCTCTGTGGTCTACATAAACTATAAATGCTGTCCTTAGGGTCTGAATTCTTCATTAATTCAACTCAACAGGTCCATCTTCAGCACTATTTCTGAGTAATGACACTAGAAAGGTTGTTTTAATCACCGATCATTTAAATCCAATTCATGCCCCCTTTGAGGTTGTTGGCTGTGTTACTGTCCAGTTTAGTTACTTGTGTTTATCAATAAAGCCAACAACTGAACATTTGAGGAAATCTCAGAATTTTCAGTTTTTACTACAACTGCTGCTATTATGTCGTCCTCTGAGAAATGTCCATTGGAAGTCTTGATTTGATATGTGCAGATGTCGTGACATAATTAGCTATCGAATGTAAAAAAAAAAATTAAGCAAGAATTAAAGCGGGTGGCAGAAATCCACTCAATTTATTTATTTATTTTTTGCCAGATCTTATATAAAGATAGTTCACATTCAAACATTATGGACTATTAGGGTCCCAATACACAAATAAATGTACCAGTGACTAATGACTAATAAAAGTGGGTTTGGCAAAATATATGAATCCTTTAAAGTCGTGTTGTACAGAACAACTAAAAAATTCATGCATCAGTCATGAATACTTCAAAAGGAATGACTTATTGAACACAGCCCCAGTATATAAAACTAAAGGTCTAAGGCTTAAATTGTATAATGTTTAGTAGGACTTATAATGTCATTTTGTGAAAGTATGAATGATGTTTTGTTTTTATTTTTTTAGGGGGGGGGGGGGGGGGGTTGATTCAGTAGTTTCACATTGACTCGCCCTGTAGAGGTGTCCCTGATTATGCAACAGACAGAATACTCACGTTACCATGGTAATTAACTCTCCCCTTTGTCTGCATTTGCTGTTATGAGTCTGTGCTTCATCTCCTGAATGTTTTGTATTCTGGTAATTCCATATCTGTGCTCTTCAGTCTTTATCAGTTGTGAAGGTGCTTTTCACCCAGTGGATGATAGGTGTGAGAGCAGCCGTGTTACAGTACAGTCAGAGTGTAAGCTGGTGCCAGTTTCTGTCACTCGTGTTCTTTGTCAAAAGATGACAATAGAGGTGGTGTTGCTGTGTATGAATTAATTTAATCTTTTTTTATTATTATTATTTACGATGGAATTTAGCATTGACGTAGCTTGTTTGAATTCAGAAACTAGTGCTTCATGGTCTGGTTATGTGTTTTGATATAATTGTGTACAATTACACTGTTTCTGTGGGTCATTAAAAAGGATTAAAAATCATCAAATTGTTGTGAAAATTAAGGCCTTCAATTGCAATACAAATATTATATTTGATGTTCAGAGCCATTAAACAATTGTATACTCGAGATGGAAAAAAAAGCATGGTCATTCAATATTTATTTTGATTATAAACATTTTATAATTTTGATTTGCAGTATATGTGGGATGGTTGACAGAGGGAAGTCTTTAAATGGCTATTGTTTATGGCTAATACACAAGTCATAACACTGGATGCCGGGAATGTAACATGCTGTGAGCACTCTTATGTCATGATGGAAGAGCAAAGGGAATGTTAGTGAATGTCAGAAAAATAGGGAAATGCTCATTTCAATGCAAGTGATTAGAGGAGGTACTATTCAGAACCTGGTTAAAGCCTACTGACAGTAAAGCATCATAAAACTATCTGCAGATGGATACGGCATTGCATTTGTTTAATATAAATTGGTATTGAAAAGGACATTAAAAATGCATTAAATTAGATTTGCTCATTCCTGTAGAATTATAAATATGATTGGAATTATATAATTTATAAATTTCATTACTGTGTCTGGAGTTGTCTTCCTTAGCAATTTATTCAAACATCTCTGACTAAACTACTGGTCAGATTCATTTAAAATTTTATATGTAGTTTCTTTGGGACAATGGCTACAAAGTTAACTCACAATTTAGATTTTGAATTTTTGCTGATTTTTCTTTTCTTTTTTTTTACTAAAATTTTGCCTTAATTTGTAATAGCTCATATTTTGATCATTTAACATAGAAATGGTTAGAAATATTAATATAGTTATTATTAAGCACTGGCAGGAAACCCATACATTGACTTTGATTTTAATTAACAAAGTTCAGTTGTTCTCCAGTAAAAGTACCATTCACTTCTACTGGCAGATTGATAGTACATACTGCAGTGGCAGAACCGACAACCTTACAGATTGAACTTGATACTGATTCTTGGCAGAAGATGGCGGTGGGCTACAGGGGCATTGATCCTACTTTTTAAGATGTTATTGCAATCATCAGGACTGTCATATTATTGTACCGTTCTAATGAATTACCTCAGGAAAACAAACACTGAACACTGAAATACTTCACCAAGCTAATGTTAGCTGGTGGAAAATATTATATCACGTTATACATGTGGTGTTGTAGATCATTTTTGGCTCGTAGGAATCTTAGAAGAATACGACCATGCATCCACCGCTTGATCCAACAGTATTTTGTTATTGCCATCAGAGAAGCGATGGCTGCCTAGACCATTGATACTTGCTGGATGCGCGTTATCCACTGGTGTACAGTGGTCAGTTTCTGATTCTCTGTGTTTGTGTTGATCCAATAATCCTTTGTACAACATAATCTGCAACACGCCCTGTGATACACATCCCAACATTTATTCTCTTTCACTGAATTTGTATGGTTACAGAAGCTTCCAACGTCATGATTGTGGATGAATATTCCAAGTTACGCACACTAAAGCCAGAGGGGTATATAATACTTCACATTACCCTGTCCACTTCTGTTTAGACAGATGGCAAAAGTTAAGACCGGAGAAGTAGGTCGCCGAAAACAAAACACAGTCCATCTTCCACACACTTACTCTTCTGTAATCTGGTGTTAATGTAAGCAAAGTATTCTGCTGCGGTGACAGGTCAGCTCATCGTTCATCACATTTCTTGGCACATTTGAGAAGTAATTGTAGGGAACACAGTGAGGAATGTTCAAACAGTCAGCTTAGTGATTTATGACCTTTCCGTTTGTCTGTACATTAGAGATAATTCTGTTGGAGATAGATGTACTGTATAACACCCGTCGTGGCCTATTGGTATTTATACAACAGTAGTTATAGCCTTAGGTTTACATACTGAATTACTTTATGTATATATAAAGAAAAGAAATAAAAAGATTATGCATGCTTTGAGCTGCCCATGGACACAAACTGACTCCTGCAATAAAACATTTGAACAGCATGTGCACAGGCTCAGAGGTTTGTTGCCCTTTTGGTATTTGACCGAGATAAAGTCACTGTACTGGTAGGCGCTTTTCTTTATGATTACCCTTTGGCAGTTCTTCTTTTCTGGTCATCAGCCAGAACTGACAGTGGAGGCTTATTTCCATGCTAATGTGATAATTTCTCTCCAGAGACGAACAGAACTGAAGTGTTTTGGGGGTATTTATATGCATTCAAGGGATTGAAGAATTTAATATAAAAGAAATGCAAATAGAGTATGTATGGGTCCATGAGATAAATAAATAAAATGTAATCAGTAATATAATTGTAAAGTATGACATGGCATTAAAGTACAGTATTTTTACTCGTTAGCGGGTTTTTTTTTTGTTCAGTCATTTTTTTTTTTATTAATTGAATGAATTTCTGTCATTGTTGTGGAAAGTTCTGCTGAATTTGATGCCATGATAATAATTATAACGTACATAGCCCTGAAAATCACAGCAGAGCACAATAATAAAGAAAAAAAACATGAAGTACCGTATTAATGCACACTGTTAATCTTAGATGAAAAAAAATTAAAAGCCTTAATAATATAACCATAACCTATTTGTAATGCATATATAATTGATTAATTTGGTTGATACTATCGACTCACTGTTTCTCACAAATCAAAGGACAGCTAGAGATATGGCTAAAAAAAAAATACTCATGTCATTAGAATTAAGAGAAATGGTCTGACCCCATGACAATAATCAGCACAAACATTTAGAAACATCTGACATGTATTGAATGAAACCTTATAAAAAAAAACATCAGACAATGAATGGAATGATTCAAATTTTGTCTGAAAAAAAGTGTTTCAGCTGTTTTTCCTGAAACGTGTTTTTCCTGCTGTACACACAGTACTTTATACATCCAGATTTTATGTAAAAAAAAAATACAACTATTACATACACAAAATACACAATATAGTTGTGTAACCTTTGTAGACTTAGAATGATTAAATGTACCATATTCTTTTATGTTACTGATTAAATTCTATATTAATATGTTAAGATCTTTTAGACAATTTGTAATTAAATAAATTGCAGTATCGGTCACACATAGTTCAGAGGTATTGCATAGCTTAGTATAACAAGATGGACTAAGAAATCACATCATAAAATATCAGAAACATCTGCTCTTTAAGGCAGTGGGACTGTAGTTGGTGTTTTTGTGCCATAATTTGTGGCAACACTGCTTTAATAAGAGTCAAATCCAGAACCTGACCCAATTCCACTTTAGGGCTAAAATTATATTTCATTGGCACTTTGGATTTCCGTTGTCTAAGTTTGAGGAAAGTATGTGTGTTGCACCTCCTGTCATATAAGTCAAAGAACAAGGGGCAAACCACTACATTTCAGAAGCTCACACTAGCAAATATGAGCAGATTTGTATTAAAAGTCATCAGTTCAATTAAAATGATCAATATAGTGAATTAGAAAAGACAAATATATTTGTTGAATAATAGTATTTTCTATCGGCCCAGCCCATTTCACTTGTCACATTGCCTGGACCTTAAGGGGAAACTCATTGAATTTTGATGAGTCACAATAAATATCAATATGGACCCGTCAAAAGACTTAACTAATTAAAAAAAATAAATAAATAAAAATAAAACGTAACAATAACACAATCAGAGACAGCAGACCTCTGCCAAGGCTTAATATGGCGTCATATGACGTCAAAACATGACGTGATGGAGCCATAGGTGTTGACCCATCTGATGTTCGAAGGTGAGAAGATGTGAGTGTAAAAAAACATGATTCTATCTTGTCTGAATCCTGAGATATTATCACTGATGTGTTTTAGCTATTGACCTTTAGTGTGACCTTGACCTTTGACCTTCATTGCTCAAAATATAATGGGTTCGTCCTTGACCCATTATCTATCGTTCCTAAAAGTTTCATCAAAATGCATTTAGAAGTTGTTTGCGTAATCCTGCTTGACAGATAGACAGACAAACGGACCCGAATGTAATACCTCTTTGGTGGAGGTAGTAATAATAACAGGTTCTACTGGATTATTTTTGCTTTGTTAAAAACATTGTCATAGTACTAATTTATTAGATTTATATAATTCAGACTCAAAGCATGTACAGTGGATCCATTATTTAGTCACTCACCCATTTACACTCCAATGGTGGTAAACTACACTTGTAGCCACAGTTGCCCTGTGACACACTGACAGAAGCGTGGCTGTCATTTTGCGCCTACAGCCCCTCAGACGACCACCAAACATTCATCCATACACCAGTGTGAGCAGCAGCAAAGGATCCATCCCTTCGGTTATTTGACAACCCACTCTACCACTTTCATTCAAAGACGTCTTCTGTTTTAAGTGCTGGTGGAGAAAAGTGGACTTAGGGATGTGGTCTCTGGAGGTCGTTGTGTTAATAAGCTAATGTCATTATGTATTAGGGGTGAAGAGAGGGTTTCAAGGTTGTTTGTAGGTGTTGTATGTGAGTTTCAGGGTCATTGTCTAAGTCCTTCAGGGGGCGCTAGATTGCTCTGCTGAAGGTTATTTGTTGAAAACTGTTTGGGGGGGGGGGCTGTTTAAAATTGTGTTGCAGGTTTCAGATAAATGATGTCTCAGAGGAAGATGAAAAAGAACCAAACTAATCCAGTTGAACCTAGAAGAAAGACCAAAAGGAACTGTGAGCTAGAAAAATGATATCCTACACCATGAATAATAATAATAATATTAAAAATAATATTAACAAGTGGTGCCCAGGACAACAAACATTTCACTTGATTTTCCCCATTTCTTATTGCAAAAACACATTTTTGGTGACTGTGACCTTGACCTTTGACCTACATTCACCACAATTTAATGGGATCTATTCAGGACTACCTTGCACCTTTCGTAAAAAGTTGATGGAAGTTTGTCCAGTAATTTCTGCGTAAAGCTGCTTACAAACAGACAGACCAACAAACAAACGGACTTAAAAACCATACCCCTTCTCCCTTTCAAGGCGCAGGGTAACAATACTGCTACTACTAATAATAATATTAATGAAAGAGGAGTTATGCTTATACATGGTTATCCTATATAGAGTGACGTTGTAACCCAGCTAACTGCTAAGAGGATAGAACAAAGGCTGGACTGAGATTAAGGAGATAAGAGGCCAAAGGACAGACAGGAGAAAGAGATGGGCAAGCGACAAGATGAGAGCAAGACAACTGAACGAAAGCCTGACAGCGCAGATAGGTGGGTGGAAGTACAAATAAGGGACAGATGGAGGTGGATTGAACAGCGAACGAGTGAGATTATGCCCAATGATAAATGAGTCGGGAAAAGCCAGAGATGGGAGCAAGTGAGCAGAAGCAGCATTAAACAGAGGAGACGGTGGGAATGAGATGCATAGATAGGATAGCCAGTGAAAATTGAGCCTGAGTGAAGGTGACATTAAACACAGGCGAGAATTGAAGTCTGATATTAAAGGGACGGACAATAGTGGGGATGACGAGGGTCAAGCAAAGAACAAGGAGTCACCCAGCATCACATGGAAAGAAAAGGAGAGAAATAATAGCGTAGTATGCAGCAGGAGGAAGAAGATTGGATTGGGGTGTAGAAAGAGAATTGCTCCTTGAGTTTTGTGTCACATATAATGAGAATCACGCCTTTACAACCATTTCTCTGTGGCCCTGTATATGGAGTTGTAAGATTAGATATGGCTTTATATATCCTACTGTGGGGAAATTTTAGGATTAATAGCAGCATCATTACAGCAAGTAAGTGCAGAGGAGAAAAAAAACAGGTAGAAAAAATACAAATGTGTATGCGTATTTATATCAATATAGAATTAGAATTAAAATTGAGTACCATTTACATACAATATCGGACTGAAGTCACACTGAATGAAAATAGAAACACAACTCTTGTTTTTGCCTGATTTTTATATATATATATATATATATATATATATATATATATATATATATATATATAATTGTTTGGCAATTCTGTCAAAAACAAACCAAAATAGACATTAAACAGAAATATTCCACATTGATTTCATTATTCCATAAATAACTAATGGGTAAAAAAGAAACCTATTTTCAAATAAAGTTCTGTTCAAAATGGAATAGGATGATGCAATGCTTATCTAGTCACATCCCAATTTTTCCTTATATATACATGCTTAACTAATTACTCATAAGTGTCCTGAAATCAAGGGTTTATAAAAGTACACACACGATAGAAACCGTTTTTTCAGATTGAGTTAAATCTGTGCTTTGCTTTGAAACCCCATCCACCTGACAGCAGTGGCATATCAGGGACACAAAATAAAGACACTCTCATGCCCTTAGAATGTCAGTTTTTTCCTCCATTAAAAAAAAACAAAACCTTACACTATATTTTTCTCCGCACAGCAGCACAAAAATATCTTTAAATGGGTACACCTTCCCAGGCAAAATGTTGCTTCTGTTGGACTTAAAGCTGTGACACCATAGGTTATAATGGACATTACAGATGCAGATTTTTACACCTGAATTTGATGTTTCAGGTGCAGGTTATTTACAAAAGGCAATGGGAGAGTGGAAGCTCCGGAAACATACAAACAAAAAAAGTAAGGTTTGGGACACATTCGCTGAGAATTTTAAAGATGATGAGCGGCTCCCAGTATTTTCTTTTTCGTGAAAACCGGGTTCAAATGTCTCTTTGGGTGTTACAGGTTGTCAACCCCTGGTTTAGATACTGTGTGTTGATAACTTTTGAATGAGGAAGCAGGACAAACATATTTTCTCAGCATATTAACTTACAAACAATTACATGTGATGTTCATAAAGACCATTGACGACTTTTTAAAAATGTGGGTCGAGAAGCGGGTTGGCCCCATCCTTTTCAAATATATTTCTTGCGGTCCAAGTTGTGGGCAGGTTAGTTAAAAAAGCGATCGGTTGCGGGTTGTTTATACATCTACCGACACATCACTGGTCTGTATGTACAACCTGAACTACAATAGCTATAACAGCCTTAATTAATAACTTCAGTGTAATTTTTGCATTGAACAAATTCATCCCACGGGCCCGATTTGACCCTTTGGAGGGACAATTTTGGCCTGCACTTCAAATGTTTGACACTTGTGACACAGAGTGTATGGTCCATTCCTCTTCAATACTTGTGCGATGTTAATGATACAAAACATCGGTAAACTGCAACTTTAAATGTTAACATTTTTTTTTATCTGTATTTTAATGTTGTACATGAATGTGTGAATGTTGAATGTTTCTGTTTTTATTTCAATTAAGCCGCAACAAAAGGAACATTTCTGTTAAGTTATCTATCTTACAAAGTTCCACAAACTGCAGTCAGATTAAGACTTCAGTGAGAACGACATCCATACAGATGAGCTTCACTGAGATGATTTCTGACCGTTTATGCAGGAATTGATCTTCTGGTGCAAAACAGGTGTTGGATCAGCTGGGTGGCTGGACTCTTGCAGGTGTCTAATGTGGAGGTCCTGGAGTGGCCTGTTTACACTCAGCTTGTTGGATGTAGAGCTGACTCAGAAATGGCTTTAGACATTTGAACTTTCTATTCACAGGCAATTGGAGTGTGCTGCAGTCAATACACCAATTTCAAACTCCACCAAAACCCCATGCATCAGCAGCACTGTGCGGTTTGATAAAACTGCTCATTGTAGAGCGGCCTTTTTGTGACAAACCTAACCTTTTACTGTGTACCTCACCCGGTAACAATAGATTTGTGAATAAAATTTAGAGCGGTTAGGATTTTTATGGAACTATGACAGCATTACGTCCTTGATTTTAGTCACATTACAGCAAAATTACATGCAAAATACTATAAATGCTTTACTAATATCTTTAAAATTCTAGAAGATGGAGCCTTTTTATGACAAAATATAAAGTGAGAAAATATCCTGTTGCTTTAAATCCATATTGATGAGCTATTGAAACATCCCATAGTCTGTATTATAGGCCAGTGAAGCCTCAACAATGTGAACAACGTGAATAATTAAATGAAAATACTCGGCCTCTAAATGAATGGCTAGGTTTGTTCACTGGAGTGTCAGCGTCCACTTACAGAATATGAATGCAACTCTGTGAAATGCAAGTATGTCACTGTGCATGGTAGCCCATTGACAATTACTTTAGAGGAGTGAAAATGTGTGATGCATATAAATGCTGCCGAGCTGAAGTGTCACAGAATTTAATGGTGGAATATTCAGCCAAATGGCAACGGATTTGTCTGGGCAGCGACTCAGGAAGAGCTGTAATCTATAGGGAAAATGCTTCACCTCTGTGACAAACAATTTTCATCTGCTCAGAGCTGAGTGACTGAACTACAAATTTGAAGCGGACAAAAGAGAAAGTAACAGTTCAAGAGCTCTTCCCATGAAATGAACATCTCACATTCATGTTGCGTTTTCAATGTTCAGTTTTCTAAATGACAATAGAGAGAAAGTAAAGATTATGTTCGACTTTGTTCATTTTAAACTTAAGAGGTGTCAGATCCAGATTTTCCTTCTTTTAATTTTGAAAAATAGGATTAATTGTGTTTAGAATGTAGAGTTTGGGAGTTCTGCAAAAGACACCAATGTACTGAATTGTAGAGAAATTAAGTGAACATATTCATACCTAAGGTCTGACTGATTTATCTGACCACTAGAGGGAGTAGTGAGTCACTCTTCTGGTCACACATGATCAAAAAACCAAAAAAAAAAAGTCTAACACCATGGGACCTATGACCAAAGGTGTAAAAGTCATGAAATGGGATAAGAAACACTTAAAGGTACCCTGCCACACAAAGCCATTTTTACTTCGCTCCACAGGTGTTTGTGTTATGTAGTGACTTTCAAAGTGAAGTGCTACCACCTCTGTTTGCGATTGGCACTAAAAAGAAATAAGTGAAGAAATGAGGTCAATTAGAAAATTATTATTGCCTGATCTCATTACTATTCTTGAGCACAAGCCAGATGAGAACACCCACAGAATTGATGTAGTTGAGTGACTGTTTTTGTATTCAGCAAGTTTGGTGCCGTAGAGGGGAAGTAAACATGACAATTTCATGGGGCCTAGCAGTGGTGGAGGGGCCCCAGTAATACAGGTTAGAAGTTGTGAAAATTCTGTGTAAGGTCCACTGTACAACAGAGGCATAGGAGATTTTAGTTTACACCAGTTACTGTACTTGTTGCGCATGGTAAAGGATGGCGAAAAATCAGGCTCTCGTTACTGTAGCTAGCTGTTAGCCAATCAGAGCCAAGCAGATTAGCATGATTGAGTCTTCCACAGGCTTTCTATACCATGTTAGAATGGCTTGAAAAATATTACCAAGGCTTTTTTTCCCCCCAAAAAAAAATGTTCAGACATTAACACAAACATAATTAAATACATGTGGCAGGGCACATTCAGGAAATGACTTTTAGAGTCAAACAAATTGGCAAAATAATAAAAGCTACAAGCACTAATTTTTCACTACTGGTTACAGTTCTAAATGAAAAGAATGTTATTTCATGTCGACACCACAGCTTTTGTTTTCCACAAACATGTTTGATTATGAGGTTTGTGAAAGTATATATATGTTGGCTGTTTGTCAACCTGTGGTTCAGGCTAAACTGTAACTGTTCTGACCTTGTTATGACAATCTTTGGTTCAGTTATTGTCAACACAATCTGTACAGAAAACTGAGATGATTTGTGGTTTAATATCTTAAAAACTGAGCAAAGCTATTATGTAAACTTTCAGCTGACTGACTGCCTAAATAACCAGTTTTGAGTTATAAGAAGAGAACATGATTGTAACAAAATACAGATGTGTGTAAACATCCTTTGTTCAGAGACTGATAGTCTGTGGATGTATAGTACTTATTCATATGTGGTTTTTGTCTTCCTAAGGTTTTCTGGTACATGATATCCCCCTGCTTTTAACAGTTTTAAAATACCAATACCTGTTAAGCTAAACACACAGCACTAGCACTAAATAAAAATCAGGAGTAGAAATTAATTGTAATGTTCTGCCATGTGCTGACACATGTAACAGACTGCTACCCCATTTGCCTGTTACATTTGCACACCGTTATTGTATGTGCACAACGTAGCTTGTTTTCCTTTGTAGATGCATGTGTACTTGTCAGCTGTTAAATATTCATATGAGGATTGTGATAATGCTGGAGTCCCTGTTATCTGCACTATGCACATATTTTATTTTCTCTTTGTGTGCATACCTTGTCTTGCGACTTGGGTGGTGAGAGAATACAATTCAACCTTCAGCTGAACACGGCTAACACTGCAGCAGTGTTTTTCTTTAGCTGTGTCTGAAGCTGTAAGCTGAAGTGAAACCGTACTTAATGTAGCTTGTAGTACATGTTTCAGTGTTTAATATATATTAATTAGTCTACATGAAAGAAATTGGATTAAGATTCTCTGATCGGTTTGAAGTCTTTAACCCTTACATCCTCCTTGGACATTTTTGTGCATTTTTCTCTTTTTTTTATTGGTTAATCATTTTGACTCTGCCAGATTTCAGCAGAAATATGTGACATTACTTTTTTAGCTGTATTTTTCTTTTTGTAAATTTGGTGTCTTTTGCCCTTCCATAATGCATTTTGCAACCTCTAGTTACCTTCAAAAAGTACTATAAAATCATCATACAGCACTATGTGTTTATGTATTTTTCTTTTTTTTTTCCTCAGGAATCTTTTAAAGGTGTCATTCCATCATTGTTTCATTAAGATTGTTGTGTTCTCCATTGTTATTGAATACATTGTGTGATGGTTCTATTTAAAAAAAAAAAAAAACTCCGGATTGCTTTGTTTGCAGCTGCAAGGTGGAAAAATGACTTAAGGTTGAACAACAGAGTTTAAATTCTATTTTGTTTATTTGAAATTTGAGTGGTTTATTAAATAAAAACACTATATAAATAAATGAATGAATCATATATATATATATATATATATATATATATATATATATATATATATATATATATGTATATATATAATTTTTTCCCCCTTGTATAATAAATAGTAAGCGGATATAACATTGGTGGGGATTAGAGCTTTGGATATGTTAAAGATTAGCAACAAAATTGATTTGATTGCGTTACTATTTTTTTCTGTAGTGTTAAATACTACCTCTTGTTAAACCCGTGGACAAAAATGCTCTGATTTCCATTATAACTACATTTTTATTAATTTAGCTTATGTTTTTCTTTAAATTTTGATAAATATGTGAATCACCAAGCAAGTTCTTGTTCTTTTTGCTGGAAAATCTCCATGTTGAACTAAAAAATCAACACACAACCTGTTGGATTGTTGTATTTAGTTATTGTTGATATATTTCCCCAGTTATTACCTATCAGTAGGTTTTTAAGACAAATCATGCACATTGACTACTCTTTTTTTTTTTTTCTTGCCACTTGCTGCTGCTGCTAATAATCACTTTAAAAACATGAGTGATATCTGTACACAGCTCATTTACATGAGTCTTTCATTCGTGTGGACAGGTGATGTGTGATCACATGTGGCTGTGGTGTAACTGATGCTCAATTGCAATCAGGTCTCATCAATGACAACACTTAAGCCTCACAATTAGCAGCCATCACAGCAGCGTGTTGGTGCTTAAGGAGTCTATGTTTGTGTGTAAAGTGGCAGCTGTGGGCTTAATGCCAACGTTGGAGAAAGGGCTCTTCTGTGGACCCACACAGCTGAGCTCGGTACATAATGCAGGACAATGTACGTGTTGGCCTTGTGTGTATGAGTGTGTCTTTATTTGCATTTGTCTCTCCATAGCACTTTGGGCTCAAATCTGTGTGTGGGTAATCCTCCATTAACCCTACAGAGCTGAGAGATGCTTTAACTATAACCCTGCTACTGAAGACTTTGTGCTTATTGAGCTTCAGAAAGTAATAAATCCTTTGTTTTGTTGAAAGACTCATTGGTAGTAAGTGCTGATTGAGCAGTGACAGGGTTCAAAGGGAAGGCTTCACCAACAAACACCTCAGCTGAGTCACAGGAAGTGGACCGCTGGAATAATCTTACCACCATTTTCAGTGCATGGGAAAATTATAAGGTGCTGCTACTAAAAGCTGTAAATTGGCTAGGGTTCATCCAATAAGGCGGGCCAGCTTGGTTTTCTTTTGCAGGGTCATTTTCAGCGAAGGGATCATACCGTAAATAAAGTCACCATTCAGAATGCTAATGCAGGGTCTGAAAAAGGGTCTGTGTTTAAAACCTTTTAAAGACTTTTTTAAAAATGGTATTAAACTTGATGCAGCACGTTTTAAGTTTCATTGCCATAAATATATGTAAACGTTTCAACTGTCCAAGGTGTGATGAAGTAACGTCATTTTACTCGGTTTCACCTGTTTCAACCTGACAGTTTATATTGAAATTACGAACCAGTTATAGCTAAGGTTACAGCCCCAATGACAAAATGACTCCAAGCAGTGAGATTCAAAGCATTGGAATGAATAAATAAATGTTCCTAAATTCTAGGAGTCACATATTTTTGCCAATATGGTTGTGAAGTGGGAATTTAATTCTCTTCTAAGTAGTCTTAAAAAGATTTTACTTGAACTTGTAGAAACCCTGTAAAGTCTCATGAAGACATTTTTCTACCCAGCACTAAAACAGTAGCACAATAGAAATGTGTGGTACGGGTCAGGTCTGGTCAGGTCTCTTCTGGGCAGCTTGTGTTTCCATTGTCTAGGGAGACCTTCAGAAGAGGTGTGCTGTTTCATCATGTCTTATGAGTGACTTGGAAATATAAACAAACACTCTGGCGAAGTAGAGGAATAACAGTCATGTCCAGTGTATAACATAAATGAGGATCAAATTACTAAAACATTTGAAATCAACAGTTTCTTCAATGGTGCAGATCATGTGGCCTTATTCGCTGCCCGCATTCGAGGGCATGGTACAGCGGTGGGACCAGGGTTCAGTTCTCTCCAAACCAGCGTCATGTCAAACTGGACGGTCCATGTTCAAACCTGTACCTCTCCCAACCATATGTCCTCCGCGGCAGCGTGCTGCAACTAGCTCAGGGTGGACCACGAATGGTCAGCGGGAAGGTGGCTCACGGGTCTGGCTGCGAGCTTTACAACAACCCCCGCCCAGACTTCACTGCACGTGAGATTAATCTTTCAGGCATTTTGTGTTCACGCCGTCAGAAAGACTCATAGAAAACAGGACCCTATGGTGAAGTCTAAACACCCCCGCAGCAAATCACACCCAGGATACATATACGTGACTTTATACAGTACAGTATAAAGTCAGTTAATAGAAATACTGCAGCAGGAGGAACAATGTGCACTTAAATAGAATTAAAAAAAAAAAACATTATCACAATTAGCTTCAGCTGATCGCTATTTCACTACAAATTAAAGCACATTAAATAAGACTGTGAATTTTCAGCAATTCAATGTGCAAATTGAAGAGGAACTGTAAATTAACGACGTTCACATGTAAACAGATGCATCTCCATAGTTTTAAAAGCAAATGCCTGCGTCATATTACTGGACAAATTAGTAGTGGGTTTCAAATACCTGATGTAATAGTAATTAACGTGGAACCTGTTATGCTAATATCGTCTCTCTACATTTGACTGTGGATATGCACTATGCATGTCTTTGATTAACTGTCTTTTATGTTACTACGTATGAAAATAACCTTTGAAATGAAAATCAAACTATAGTTGAAAATACTATGCCCTAAATATAAACTCACTAGTTTAGCAGTGTATGCTAATGACACTGATGTACCACATCCTTACATTAATGCAACACTTTCTGTAAAAAAAAAAAATAAAGCTGTTAAATCACTTCATGAAACACAGAAGGAGACCTGAATGAATGTGTTTTGGTTTGATAACACTATGTAATTTATTTTTTTTTTTTCAGATTTATATGATCCCTCTGTATGGGACAAATGAATATTAATCCTCACATCACCCAGAAGTACATCCTATTTATTAGTGATCTACTTTTAGACATTTTAAAAAGAAATGCAATATACACTTTGTTTCTTTTACCAGTAGTTTAATATTATTTTTAGTTCAATAAATATTTCATTTAAAAAAAAATTCCTGACATTTATCATTTCACAGAGGAAAAAAAAAATTCAGTCTTCCCTACAAATATCGGGCTTAGAAATATCGGCGGTCCTGTATTGGTCACTGACTAAGGCTGATGCAAAAAATCAGTTTCAAATCTAAAAAAAAAAATATCGGTCAATCACTAATATTTATTTCGGCTGCGTACCAGTAGAAAGTATTTAAATCATTCAATCATTTCATAGATTAGGGAGACAACAACTTAAAAAGAGATGTGCATAAATCAGTTATTAAGCACAAAGATGCAATAAAAATATCTGTGCTCAGTCATGGAAATGTAGTTACCATTGTTAAAGGGTTTGATAGCAAACTAAGAATATGAGTCACGCCGTCATGTAGAGAAATTCCTCAGTTATTATGCAATAGTCTGCGTGAAAACCTCATGTGACCCTCCCCATAGGGTTTCCATTTGACTCCTGATCATCACATTATATGCTGACCTACTTCACTGCAGTAAATATTGAAAGCTCTTTGTCTTCTGTAGCTTTTTGACCACCGCAGTGCTTAGATTTATATATGTAAAATACCATTCCAGCCCTCATAAATAACAGATCCACGCAGTAGCAGGAGGTAGCTGCCGCCTATTCAGAGACCATTATTCAAGCTACAGTGACAGGGGGAGGTGGAGCCTGTAGCCCCCCGTCCCTGTCCACACACAACACAAACACAAGAGGGTCTGCCGTTGCCTCTCTTGCTCCCTCTTCCTCATCCACACACACTTGCTCTACTCGTCTATATATGTGTGTGTGCGTGTTAAATATTAAAACAGCCCACCCTCCTCCTCCTCCTCCTCCTCCTTCCTCCTTCCTCCTTCCTCATCCATTCAAACAAAAACAGACTCTCGTTATCTTACGTGTTAATTCCCCTCCTCCGCTCTCCTCACTTGAAACAAACAAAAATATTACACTTTTTTTTTTTCCCCCTCTATGTGTGTTACTGTCTCCTATACACACTCTCCAGCTCTCTCCCTCCCTCTCTGTTGCACACACCCCTCCTCCCTGTGTCAGTGCAAAGTAGAGCGAGAGCAAGGAGCCACTCGCTCATTTTTTTTCATCGTCTGCTGCCTTGCTCTGTCTTCTGGCTGCACAGAGCTAAAGGGAAGGATTTTTTTTTTTAATTTTGGTTCTCCATCCCCACTGTTCCATCTGTACATTTTTTTTCTTTTTTTTTTTATTCTTTTAAGGTGGGATAAAAGATAAGCAAGTGAGAACGGACAGAGAGAGGGAGAGAGGAAAGAGTGGGAGAGAGAGACAGAAGGGATTGGACTGCTCAGTGTCGGGCTTAGAACAAGGGCAAGAGGAAAAAAAAGAGGGGCAGCAGCAAGGAGAGGGGAAAAGGAGGAAAGGGAAGGAGGCGCCATGGGTCAACTGTGCTGCTTCCCTTTCTCCCAAACCGAGGAGAAAATCAGTAAGTGTCTCCCTGTCTTCATGTGTGGGTGTGTGCATTTGGAAAAACCAACTGGATCGATCACTTCAATGGTGATATGCACCGGGAGGAACTGCATGCATGTACCATGTACCATTATGCACCGTATGTGTGTCAACTGTCAGTGTGTGCACAGACACATACATGACTGTTTGTATGTGCCCCTGCAGCTGGACATGAACGAAAGAGGGTGACCGTGTATATATGTATGCATGTAATTGCAGCTGTCATGGTCAGTCATGATGTTTAATTCAGACTCGCATTTTTTTAGAGCTTGTGCATCACTTGTTGTCTTGTTAGGAGTTGCTCAAGTGCTTAATGCTGACTGCGAAAATCAGTTACGCTGAATACGGTTATTACCACTGTAGGAAAAAAATGTTCCTTAATCACGTAGTGTACAATATAAGATGGAAATAAGTGGAGAAGAATAAAAGTCACTGAGAAAAAGTCAATATTGGTGAAATGGCATAAAATAATTGGTATGTTGTTCATTTTAATTGTGTGTTTGTTTGTTTTTTATTGCAAAAATTCACAGTGAGGAGTTGCTCAAAGTGTCTGTATTCCTAAAGGGTTAATATTATCAATATAATATAATTACTGCTCAGAGTTATGAGAATATGTTTGCGCTTGGGGAACAGCTTCTGCTTTCTTGACCCATTGTTACTATTGTGCTTCAGCACTGCCCACTGTAAGTCTCAGATCATAAATGGCCTGTCTCGGGTTAGCACACATGACCATGTGGTGCATATTATCCAGATATCTCCACATCACTACAAACTTTCTTGTCTAAACTGGTGTTGTGATGCTATCTGACACATTGTGTGTACTGCGGTCAATTTAAAGGAAATTTAAAGCGGATGGAGAACGGAAATAAAGTAAAAGTGCAAATTTGACATGGGATTACGTTGATACCAACTACTCTGCATCAGGTCATTTAAAATAAAAAGATCTCTAGTGGATAAATGCTGATGCAGCTGGTGGTTTAATTACAACTTTCAGATTTTGGTGTAGTGTAGCAGCTGTAGTGTGGGTTAATTTGGGTTCTGGATAAATTTACAGTTCAGTTTTGGTTTCACTACATTCTGTTCATGTACTGGCCACTTTTTAGTCATCAGAAACGTGCATTTTTCTAGTATAACTTACACTAGGCATAGACATTTTCAACAAGTATGCTAATATTAGGCAGGATCAACCATCCTAAACACATCACACAACAAAAACAGCATTACATATGTAATCACATCTATCTCTTATATTAGATTGACAAAAATCCAAATCAACCTGAAATGCTGCAAACCTTTCTGACATATACTGAGTTGAAATTAGTTTTAATTAACATTAATATGTCTTTAATAGTCTCACACCTACGTGCTGTGGATAGAATAACTCCCTACAAAATAAGTGTTCATGACCAGTAATTGATTTATCATAACCATAACAGACACGTTGAAGCCGTATTATAAGTCATCAGCCATCTCAAAGGCCATTTCAGGAGGGTGGGGTATATATTAGCGTTGGTGAAGGAAGGGGCTGCAGTCAGTCAATGGAGCTCACGTTCCCCCTGCGGTGTTCAGTGAAGCAAATTGGATTACTTTGTGTTTTGTTTGTCCCAGTTTTCACTCTAGTGCAAAGAATGGAAATTGATCTTATTTAGACAAACGTTAACCCCGGGCCCCAATGCAGCTGTCAGTCCAGACTTGAAATCCAAGTCGGCTACACATGATTCATTTCTGCAGCTGCTTGGTCTGTTACTGTATTTGTATAAATGTAAGGAGATGAGTTAATGATTAAACATTGGTATAGTGTAATAAAGTGTCCAGGTGATACAATCTATGTATGTATTGGCTGAAAGCAGCTGATGGTGCTAATCATCCCATCATAAAACACAGACTTTGACACCGGCTGATAATGGTGCATCTGAAAATAGTTGTTGAGTGTGTGGGTGCAGCGTACTGGTAAAAACAGATACATTAGACTGGACTGTTTGTACACACATCACTCTGTGCCCTCTCCTCTTGCTCCTTCCCTTCCTCCCCTTCACGCTCCTCTCTCTCTCTCTCTCTCTCTCTCTCTCTCTCTCTCTCTCTCTCTCTCTCTCTCTCTCTCTCTCTCTCTCTCTCTCGCCGCTTGCAGCTGCATTGCTATAAACAGTCGAGCCACTGTGCCCTACTTCTGAGCAGCAAGAGATGGAGGGAGAAGGGGAAAGAGTGATGCGGGGGAATGAAGACTAATGAGGGGAAAAGGAGGGGAGTGGGCTTAAAGAGAAATGGTGATATTGAAACAAAGACGGTGGCATGGAGGCAGACAAAGATGGAGTTTGTGTAGGAGTGAATCAGGTGCTACCCCTGTGATGTGGTGAAGGCCACCCCCATGAGCACAACCAGACACATGTATGTGTGTTTTGTGTGAGAATTGAAGCGTGACTGAAGTAACAAGGTGTCACAGCAGTGTTCACTGTCACTGCAGGTCAGACACATGCACTTCTTCCAGATGACTGAAGAGTCATCGTTTTCAATGCAGTTCTCTTGAGGGCTGGTATTTATTCTTTAGCGGAGCCGACCACTAAGGCTGGACAATTTAATTTAGCTTATAGTAAAGGTTCATACCATGTATGAAATATATCTATTGTAGGTAATTCATTTATCAGACAGGGGCAGGTAAACAAACACTTGCAATAATTTGGCTAATAGTTTGTATTTCAAAGGGATAGGTACATATTATAGAATTAAAACATAAATTGTGGCACTGTCAAAAGTTTCCTAATCAATTAACATATAATAGAATAGATCTTGTCACTGTTACAGGAACAATGAATATCCATTTTGCAGTTCTGATTCTGTTTAGCAGCGAACACTTAAAGACAAAAATTTGTATAAAATGGCACACAAAATACTGAAAATTTTGGCAATATACAACTACAAAGATAATTATTATTATTAAATACTAAAATATTACTGAAATATATAAAAGTATAGCATAACTATGCTGATATAAACAGCTACAGTAGTAAGGGAAAATATACAAGGTCAAATTAAAAACAAGGTGCATGGGTTGTGATAATTGCATAGTATTGCATTGTCAGACAACTGGGGGGGGGGGGGGGGGGGGGGGGCATTTAACTGTTTGTGGGTTAAAAACTGTACTTGAGGTGGTCTGCTCAGTATTATTGATGGGTTTTTTTAAAACGATGTTGCAAAAGCCATTGGGTTTGTAATATGAATATTGCTAGCACAGGTTACAAATCTAATGAGTATATTTTAAATGTAATATGCGTTCACTTTGTCTAGATTCTCAGTGTTACCATGATGTTGATGTAAAATTCTGTTAAAAAGCAGCTTCTAGTCATGTAACGATAAGAAAAAGCTCACACGCATGCTACTTAGACCTCCAAAAGCCAGAGAAAATTACAGCAAAATTTGTTCTTGGTCCCTCAGGGTTATTATTGCTCAATTAACTCAGGAATATTTCAGGGGGACTTCACAGCACTGACCATTTAGAATGGTCACTACTTTCCCACATTTGATTTCAGCCACCAGCATCCTCTAGCTGTAGGTACAGTTTTGTTTTTGTGCTGTACCACTAAATTCCCATGGAGTTATGGGGGGAAAAAAACCTGAAACAGATGGACCAACAATGCATTCCAAGGTTTTCACGCATAAATACAACCATCTACTCCAGTAGGAAATCAGCTCTAGTTAACAGCCACCTATAGAGTATTTCGACTGCATAAAGTATGGGTAAAATTATACAGGGATATTTGATAGTCTGTGTGAATTGTCTGATACGAAAGTACTTAATTGCCACTGTATCCATTTGTATTTCTTGGTACTTATTGTCCTGCGTATACACTTATATTGTTGCAATTGCTTTAAAGTAACATTCAGTCAGGCATGTACTAAGCCCTCTAGTGATAAGTCCATTAACCAACCAGTCTCTAATCTGCTTCTAACCTTCCCTTGACACATGCTGAGAACTTTTGAGATTTCTTGTTAATAATTAGAAGGGGGGTTGAGACCAACTATTGTACTAAATAAATAGATGGACTTTATTTTGAACACAAGGAGGCTAAAGAAATCCCATATAAGTGGAACACTACAATATATGAAAATAAAATTGACCAAAAAAGAAAACAAATATCACACAAATGCACAACTGCTTATTTGTAGCTCTTAAATAATATTTTATGTCAAAAAGGAGTAGGAAGAAACCAAGCTTATATTGTCATACCCTAATTTTACATGACTTGGATAATCAGCTAATGTACCAAGTAAAGAAATGCCAATATACTTTTTTTTTTTTTCCCCTGCCACGATTTACTGATAAGCAAAGTTCATGGCACCTACGTGTTCTTGAAGATACTGCGGTCCACACTGAAAATAAATATTTTTTTGGTGTGGTATTTATTCACTTAACTGTCAAATTTTGTTTTCTAATTGTAAATAAAGAGGATTTTCTGGCATGCGATTTCAATTGACATGTGAAAAAATATCTATCAGCTTAGAAATATCAGCGGCTTGCTTCAGGTCATTAACTAAGGCTGATATGTAAAAAAAAAAATAAATAAATAAATAACAATCTGAATCAGCCCCAAAAAAATCCATATGGGTCAATCACTACTATAGTCCATATAAAGAATCGGTCAGTCATTAAATTACACAAAGAGAAATTATTAAATACAATCAGTAACTATTACTGTTGGACTCCTGTTTGTCTGTCAGCAGCTTTATGCAAAAACTACAGGACCATGACATTTTCAGGAAAGGTGTGAAGTGGTCCAGAAAAGATGTCCTTAAATTTGGTGAATGTAGGTCAAAAAAATGTTTTCACAATACTAAGAAATAGGGCAAATCAGGTAAAATGTGTGCAGGGAAGCAGGTTATGTCGTGTCAGACATCACTTGTTGTTACTGTTGCACTGAAAAATAAGTTTTTTATGAATCTTTTAAAATGTTGTGATGTTTTCATTCACTCATATTTAGATTCAATCTTTTCCACAACGTGAAATTCATATATTTGTAAGATTTGTTCTACCCAAATGTTGTTTTTAGTTTTTTTCTGTAGTCATAACTACCCTCTCTACAGTATGTGTGAATAATTCCTTTATGTTACTTTAAAATACTCAACCTTGGCCTTGTCTGTCAATGTAATAAAATAGTGAAAAAGGATCCATGATGCAAATATACTGAGAGGAGGAAAGAAACCAGAAAGTATTCATGCTTCTGAAGCTGAGAATGGAAAATATAATTAAGCAGCTATTAAGTGCTTAACAGTCGACAGCTAATTGTTGCGGCTCCAAACACAAGACTTATGAGGACACTTAAGGTAAACATTCTGCTGGAGTCATAAAGGTTTGTTGTTATTAACGGCTGTATTTTGCAACCTCTCTGCTGCTCTTGGAGACGTCCTGGCTATTTACCAGTCCCCTTCATTTAACACACATTCTACTTGATTCATGTTGGCATGAATCACTTGGTAATTTATTGTAATATTAGTGCATAGTGGATTATGTTGTTCTTTTTCCAGTAATATTCAACCAAATAAGACCCGTCCTTCCACAGGACTAATTGGTTTTGGTCACAGGACCTCGAGTCAGTTTCTTATCAGCGTTATTTGCTCTTCTCAGACTTCCGAAAGAGACAGATTTACCTTCACATGGTGCCACGGCTTCTGTGGTGTAACAAGGTTTGAACAGCTGCGATATTACAAAATAAAAACACGGGGAATGTAGTGAACTGTTTGTCTTCACGAGAAGCTGTCGTAGTAGAGAATGGTGAACTATAAGAGGGTTCAAGTGCAAAGCATAGACCACATAGGAGGAAGACAGGAGACTGATCAGAATAGGACAAGGACGCAGCAGAGAAGAGGGAAGAAATCTATGCAGCGCTGCTTAATTCATCAACTACCCCCCCCCCCCCCTCACCCCCCGCCTTCCATTCTACCTCCTCTGCCAGTTTTCCATCTTTCATTCCCATGTGTCCAATTCCGTTTGATTGTTTGTTTGAGTTGGAAGATTTCAGGTTCACTCAGCAGAAGTTGTAAAGGTCTGTGTTTGAGTGTGATTCTGACAGCCAATGACATTTGAGTTTAACGGGTCACCGGGCAGAAAAGGTCACGCCATGCCACGCCACAGATGGAGTGCTTTCCCCGAGTCAGATGCGTACACAGATAAAGCAGGCGCAGCTGGACATACATTAAGACACGCGTGCCCTCCAGCCCGACCAGGGAGAGTAAGTAAGGAACTAGTAGTTTGTTCTGCTGAAGCAAACAAGAACAGGACAGCGTCTGCATTTTTTCCGACACAATCGATACGAGATGTTGACCTCTTTGTCTTCATGCTGTTTGACACTCTTCGTCTGGATGACAGCCAGCAGCATGTGTCGTTTTCAAAACCTAGCTGGAAACCATTTAAGTTAGACATGAGCCAGACACGACAGAGAGCGCCCTTAAAAGGGTCCAGGAAATAAACTCCCAATAGGAGGCTCTCATGGACCTAAGTCACAAATAAACGTGTTAAATGTGGAAACGTTACGAAGAGACAAACACATGTGAAATCCATTGGAGATAAACGTAATGATTTCATGCCTCAAATGTTATTAGATCTACCGTACAAGCACATGAGCTGATTCAGGTATTTGATTGCTTGTCAGATTTGGTTGGGATCAGTCGTTCTCTGGGGGAATGAAAGATGTTTTAGCCTCCATTTAGTCTATTCACACTAGAAAGGCCAGTCTGTTTTATTTGATCTGTGGTCAGCAATGTTCACAGGAGGCACACCTGTCCACCAGCACAGCTTTTATGTCTGCATGCATACGGACATGAGATTATGTTATGTTATTGTTATTTGACAGTGTTGATACTCGGGGTGTAAGAAAATATCGGGTGTGTATTTAATTGTGATATATCAATTTACAATACTATATCAATATTAAAAAGTATTGTATCGATATTTTTAGGTATTCATTCAAATGCAGACATGGTGTAGGCTCACCTTTGTTTTCTTTTTTGTTTGTTAAGCTCTTATTTATACAGCAGGATATTAAACTGTAAACTTTGTAAAACATAATTTTATTTATTTACTTTTTTGTATGTGTTTTTTGTTGTACCAGTAAAGCCAAATGGTATAACTCTATTCAAACCCTGGACTGAAAGAAGGAAGTTTTGCGACAAAGCATTTGATTATGTTCTCATCAAATACAAATGTTTAGTATTTGTGGTGTGATTACATTTTTCCAGGAAATAATCTTTAAAAAAAACAAAAAAAACCAAAGCAAACAAAATATCACCTTGTTAACAATATCGCGATATATCTCCATGTATCGTCCTACTATTATGATTTGTATTGTATCACCACATTCTCACCAATACACAGCCCTAGTCAATACTCATTAATAGAAACAAATTATGTGTTTGTATTATGTGGAAGTTTACACAGTGCATACATAAGAAAGCTTACATTCATGGGTTAGTTGTGATTTATTGAAATACTGATAGAAAGAATGTACTGTGGACATATTTAAGCAACACAAAAAAGCCCAAGAATAGCATAAGCTTTCACTCCTTTAATCATTTTACAACTGCAATCTCTGGCACTGTATTTTACACTTTCAAATTACTGTAACTCCTGAAGCATTTGTGCTACCCATAAAATTGAGACGGCATCTGAAAGATGAGATCCCGAGCTTTCCAGGATTACATAAAAGTTTACAGCAGCAATGTGGGACCGAATGTTCATAACCAAAAAGCATGTTTGAGCCAGAGTGAAATAGTTGAAAGTTTATTTCTGCAATCTGAAATCACCATTTACAGTTGTTTTTGCAAATAAATGAGCTAAAAACTATTTTTTGTTTTTACTAAAACACACTGATTTATACATTTATTGGTTATAACAATATTTAATGACCAGATATTGGAAGCTAAGATCTCCTTGAAAACAAAGGTACAACAGAATTGGCAAAAAAATACATTTATTGCAAATATAACATAACTAGGTGACCTGTTACAATGGTAGTCTTTAAAGAGTTAAAGCTATCCGTGCCAGTGAGAAGGCAAAAATTATTACCTGAAATTCTGCCCACCAAAATATTTATATTACTATGCTTACTTGGAGACAAGAAAATTTTAGTTGAGTAGTTACAGGGGAAAAAAAAAAAGACTAAGGATCCACCCAGTTTTGGAGTGGCATCTGGAACACGCCAAGTTCCATCTGAATCGCAGGTTGTATTTTCAGATAACTGTGGAACAGGTTGTCGTCTTTGTGATACTCGAAGTATAGTTATACTTCAAAGAAGTGTGATTCAAGGCCATAGTTACTTGTAATGGTTCATGACAGCAGTGCTATAGAATCGCAGGTGAATGCGCTGCTGTGGGAGGTTGATTGCAAAATAAGAAACCTGCAGAAATCCAGGATAGAAGGGTTAAAAAGGATGTTGTATATCATACTAAG
The DNA here is from genome assembly GCA_020466265.1 of Siphamia tubifer. Lineage (NCBI taxonomy): Eukaryota > Metazoa > Chordata > Actinopteri > Kurtiformes > Apogonidae > Siphamia > Siphamia tubifer. The sequence continues at coordinate 22,828,479 of CM035805.1, read as the reverse complement.
TCAAGAAAACTCAGTCTACCCGAATGTTTTCCTTCTAAAAATAAGTGTAAACATCCATAAAATCTATCTTTGTACCATTAACCACAGATTTGTCATTTGAAAATGTGTTCATGGTGTAAAACAGCATCTTGAAATGGTCTTTAAAAACCCTAGACTCACTCAAACAAAGAAGTCACAGAAGATTTAGTAGTGTACTACTGACCTGATTTTTTTTTTTTTTTTTTTTTTTTATTTTACTGTGGGGTGTTTGTTTTGTTTTGTTTTTTTTTTGGGGGGGGGGGCTTAAACATGTTAAAATGGTTCCAAAGAAAACAACAAAAACTGCTGTTTTTGTCCTAGTGGGAAAGAGTTATCTGATGGTATTAGATTGAACATATTCTAAATGTAATGTACACTTAAACTGATATTAGGTTGTTTTTTTTTAATGCCCATGTCCACAGTAGTATATTAGCCTTCATGCTTTATATTTCTTTCTGGTTCTACTAACATCCATCTACTGGAGGTAATGCACTGACTATGGATAGGTACATCATAGAGCTGCACTTCAAAAGACCTGAAGTAAGTTTTCATCCTCCATGATTTCCAAGCGCTAGTATGAAAATAGAGTTTTGATGAGTTATGCTGGTGTTCATTGCCTGAATGGAGGGCTTTATCAGCTGTGAAATTGTTGATTAGTGCACTGGTGTAGAGGAGCATGCTCACACTTAGAGCAGTACCTCCCTGTGTTGCACCGTTTGGGCAAAAAGTGAATCATTACTTTGTCAAGAATTGAATAAAAGTAATAAATTGGGTACACATTGTTCAAAATCAACAATGTTCATGGGAGCTTATGACTATCTGTGGTAACGTACATACATGAATACAAGCAGTGTTGGAATGATCATACCAGATTTGGGGGGGGGGTCAGCATTTTGGGACCGATAGTGATGACGTCACATGTTAGATTTGTCCCGTGCCCACGTACCACAGACTGTTTTCTAAAGCGGCTGTGCATGTTGTCTAACAGTCTAGTGAAATTAGGCTAAACTTAACACCTGTACTGTACATGTGACTAAAAAGAAAACTCATTGCTAACACACGTATATAAATCCAACAAACCAACAGAGTACATTGCCTCTATATTCATGACGCACCATTTGCATAGCTAGCACACAGTCCACAAACCAAACTGCGCAACACATACCATCGACCGTAGCATAAGCGTACTGGGAGCCAAGCATCGCTAAGTACAGACGTAAAATCTTCTTGTATTTAGTGTAGACCTTGCACGCCATGAACCAATTGCGTGTAAAATTATATGCACAATGAAGACACTCAAATACCGGCGGGTACACACCAATCAACACATCTGTGTGTGCATCAGCTGGTTACTGTCTATTGCTAATAAAGTCAAGATAGCTAAGCTAAATGGAATATTAGCAAACCCTAACGGAGCTGTGTGATGACAGGATTTTTTAATTTTTACCCACCTGTTAGTTGGTTCTTCTTTTATTCTCACCAGTATCACACATGAGAAGAATGCGTGAGAAACTTCAGCAGAGAACATGTGAATTTCTCTCAGGTAGGGTCAAACCATTTTTCCAAAGGGGGTTGACGGCGTTTTTCAAAGTATGTAATGATGAGTTATGAATTACATATATTTACTCTTAGTACACAGAGAGGAATATTAGATAAGGATATATTTTTGAAGGATGTAAAGTATAATTTTCATCCCATTTGGAAGGTACCAAGTCACATTCAGGGGGTTCCGTACCCCACCCCCAGGTACCTCCAGTAATTCAAACCCTGAATAAAAGTTCAGTGTTTTTGCACAAAAGGCTATTTTAGGAAGATTAATGTGAGCGCTATAGGTCTGCTAGCCACTATCCAGTCAAAAGACCATTGCTCAGTTGTATTGATCAGCCTTTTAGCTCCAGTCAAATGTTTAATTAACTGGATTAATGTCCACTGAGTGTTTTATTTTTTTCAAAGCCCTAAATACAGTAAACACACTGAAGTGGGCTGCAGTTACTATCGTACGTCTGAGCGTCTGTGGTATTTCCTCAGGAAGCCACTCTATGCCTCCGCCTCCACAGCAAAACCTCAACTGTCCTCATCTTCTTAATTCTGCCAGGTCCATTCGTTCTCATTTCGCCTCCTTATTCCCTTTTGTTATCATTCTACCTGAAAATTCCATTAAAGAAATGAGCTTATGAGGCAACTTTGTGTCCCCATTCTGCCCCTCCTTATATCACATACTATTGTATACTCTAAGTCAACCTGCCCCCACATTTACTTGTTCTTGTTCCCCCCAATTCCCATCCTCCTCCTCATCCATACATTGCTTTGTATCCCCCTCCTCTTCCTGGAAATGGTTGAATGATTTCTACTTAAACCACTGCTGCAGCTCAAAGGAAATTTGCTGATCTGAAGGAGAAATTATGTATAGAAACCGATTACTACGGCCCTATAAACATATTCAGTTTGGCCGCTATTTACAGATAATTTGATTTAGATTTTTAATGATTATTATGTCTCCTATGAAGTGATTATATACGGGCTGCATCATTTAAGTAGCCACTATCAGCTGGAAAAGAATGACTCACCCCTTCATCATGGAAAGTAAAAGGATTTGAGGACTTTACAAGACCTCAACAGAATGTCAACTCTGTTCCAACCAGAAACAGGGACTGCATTAGTTTTCCAGAGTTGCTGAAGAACAAGATAAATGTGAGTAATAGAGATAAAAGGCTCTTAAGCCCAAAGTAAATCACAGTGGAGAATGGCACGTCACAGAAGCAAAAGTAAAGCCAAGCAGAGTAGTGAAGTGAAATTAAATAAAACCCAACCAGACACATGCTGTACATGGTTAATACTGTACAGACGCAGTTCGCTGACAGTGTTCAGTCATGATCTTAAAAACCTGCATCGGCACCGACAGCCTTTTAACATGTCTGTACGTCTGAGTGGAAGCAGGAAAGGCTGGGAATTGGCAAGCAGAAGTGAGGATGTGAAAGAGGAAGAAGCCAAACTCTTTATTTAGTCACAGCAGCCTTTGGAGTGAAAGCAATAGCTTCGATTGTATTTAATGTAGATTCACCTATTCTTAAAGTTTAAGCTATATTTATAGATAGTTAGCACTTAATGTAAATGATCTATTTGGACAAAGCTGAAATATTTTACCCAGTTAAATGTTAATAATCACGTCTGATTAGGACAGTTACCTAAACAGTTTGACATTCTTTGCCTAATTAAGTTTGTAATGTAAAAGAAATGGAAAATAAATACCCGCAGCATCCTTTTGTTTCGTATTAAACCTCATCTTTCTACCTTGCATCCCTTTCATCTCTGTACTAATGAACCACAGTAAAAATGCCAAAAATAAATATCCATCAACCCATTTGCTAATGAGGAAGTTTGTTTCATGAACTGAACAATCTGCCAGACACAACAAGATACGGAATGCTGCAGTGTGGGGTTTTTTTTTTGGGTTTTTTTTTGCATTCCTTGATACTTAGTCAGAATTAAACCACATGAAAAATTATACTCACAACCCTAATGGAAGTGACACACTGACCGCTGTTGGCATCTTAAGAGCCATGCTGCTGGCATAATGAAATATGTTGACCTCCTACGTTTAAAGTGACAAGTGTACATGCTTTTGTTACTAATGAGAGAATGCAAAATGTCCTGCACTAAGCTCCTATCTTCTATAGGTTTAACCAGGATTTCTTAATTAGCTTGTGTCCTCCATATGTTCTAAGAGGGTTAGTGTGACTGTATACTCTAAATGAAGTCTGCAGTTGGATGATTGACAGCATAAAATTCTGCCTTTTCTTATGTTAAATACAAAGCTATGGGTATTGTACTACTACTACTACTACTACTGTTACTAAGGAGAAAAGCGGAAAATTAGACGTCTAGTGATATTTGAGAGAAGACTTTTGAGTCATGAAAGGTGAAAAGATGAGCTACAAAGAAAGAGGAGAAAGAGATAAAAATGTCAAGGGAGGAAAAGTCAAACATGTGAGACAAGAGGAAGACGAGAGTGAAATCTGCCCAAAAAAAAAAGAGAAAAAAAACAAGGTAGAAGTCAATACAGTGTTCTGTTTTGTTAAAAGTTGAAGTGTCTGTCTGATTCTCATCCCGTCTCCATGACAACACTAGCAGCAAAAAAAAAAAAAAAAAAAAAAAAAAAAAAAGCTAGCGAGCTGAAAGCGAGAGAGACAGACAGATTTTAAGGGTTAGGAAAAGTAAAACCAGAAAAGAGGTTGGAGTCAAGAGAAAATACAGGACCCGGGGCTGTGTGACAGTAGCGAGGTAAGCTTTGGGTATCTGCAGGTACGAGAGAGAGAGAGAGAGAGGGGATGAGAAAGAGATATCCTTGTGCCTCATCAGCCTCGTCACTGTCGACTCAGTTTATCAGCAGAGTGAAGGCTTATCCGTCTGTGTGTGTGTGTGTGTGTGTGTGTGTGTGCATCAGGTACAGGGAGCGGCTTTACTGCCATCATAAAGGCCTTCAGTTTGGCAGGACAAGATTGAATAGACAGATAAATGTTCTCACACACACACACACACTTGAAAAGAGCTAGCAAGGTCATCACGAACCAGTAGCCTGTTCATACGAGCTAATATTTACCACATGTTGCTAGATGACGTGAATGTGCTCTGTTAATTTTTTCCAAGCATCCAACAAAAAAGGCTCTAAATAATGCAACACGTGGTCATGTTTACTCCCGTTTGTGCTCGAAAGAACTTATACTGTGAGCTAAAACACAGTGAAAAGATAAAAAGAGACAAAAACGCATCTCGTCTTATTTATCAGTATGTGGTAAATGTATGTCAATTTGAAAGGGATATTGGCGTCGTGTATTTCCGTCCTTGAGGTGACAATCGGATGTGTGTTTGGAAGGCATTGCCGCATTAGAATAAATCTGGGTCTTCACTGTCGATGTCGGATCTAGATCACAGGTGTCAAACATAAGGCCCGGGGGCCAAATGCGGCCCCGTCAAAGGGTCCAATCTGGCCCCTGGGATGAATGTGTTAAATGCAAAAATTACACTGAAGATGATTAATAATCATGGAAGTTCAATTCATTTCAGGTCAATTCAATCTAAAGGGGATGAGAAAAGTAAAATACTGTCATAATAAGGTAGAAATGATGGAAACAAACCTTAAACTAATTTTGCTTTTTTTGTTTTGGTGTAAAATAAAGTACAAAAATGACTAGCCTTTTTTTTTTTTTTTTTTTTTAAGTGAATAACCTGGAATATTTGTGTAATTTTACCAATATTCAGCCTGTTACTAAATACTGTGTAAATTTTGTTTGTGTTATGTTCACGTACAGTTTGTAGATATAAACATTTTTATCGGACAATTTAACTTTTTTTCCCCACTCAAAAACACTGACATTTTTTGGTGTTGACATTATTTTAAATGTTTTCATCCTTTTATTTATATTTTCTCACTTGTGCAGCCCATTTTATACCATATTAGGCTGAATGTGGCCCTTAAACCAAAAATGAGTTTGACACCCCTGATCTAGACCAAACAGATTTGTGGATGTGTGTGTCATGCTTTGAAGACCCTAGGAGAAGAGTTGTGGTTTTTCCAAAGAGAGTCTGACAAGGAAATGTGGCCTGAATGGAGAAGATTCAGTTATTTCTTTCTTTTTATTTTTTATTTTTGAAAGGTTTAATCCCTGAGTGACCGGTGGGAAGTGCTGGAGTCTAAAGTTAAAGCTAAAGCTAAAGTCGGGTTAAACCCTGTGGCCAGTTCATCACAGGGCTGAGACTAAAAGCCATTCACACATTAGGATTCAGGTTGACCATTGACCTTATTAAGGGCCGTGGCTTAAGGAGGGGACCAGACTCCCTGAAGTAGACCCACTTAGACACTTAGACACAGTGAGATTATGAAAGCGACACAGTTGAGGCCCATCCATATGAGATAGTGCTGGGATTGAACACATTGGTTTTTTTGTGATAACGTCAGCCAACAAAGTTTATACCCGTCTTTCTAACTCCACAACTCTCACACATGAGAAAATGGAACTGGGCTTGTTTTCATGAGAGTTTTGATTCCTGTTTCATTCAGAATAAAGGTTAATTCCACTTTAAGATGAACTTTTGAAAGCTTAATTCAGATGAAAGTCATTGGTTTATTTCACTTTTCATTCTGAATTTAATCATTCCTCAGACATGGAGACAGTTTATTCCTCTTTAACCCTTTAAACTTCCACTCAATTTCGCCTACATTTTTTAATAAAGTAAATTAAATGGTGTTCTTGAACCATTTTGATAACATTGCAGTTGGTGTTTGACTATTGTTTTTGTTTGTGGATATTTACTGATGTGTTGAGGTGTTTTGGCCTACATTTGGACCTTTTTTTTTGTTTGTTTTTGTTGAACTATGACTGTGTTTGTTAGAATATGGTTCCTCTGTGCATAATTATGAGACATAAATGTTCAGATCTGCTGTTTTTCGTTTGGATTTTGAACAAATGAATGATTGTACCTGCTGTGATTATTTTATCTGAAAGTGGCTTTTTATCTTCTGATGTGTGAGAATGTCCACTGTCATACTATATTAGGTCACGTGACATTTGGGACAGGTTTGGGTGGTTTGCTTAACATTTTTGAGCGACTACTTCAGATCTATATTCGGGCCCTTGGACGTTTAAAGGGTTAATGTTATTCCCATCATTCTCCATATGCTCCTGTCACAATTATGCACATATTCCATGCTGTCTGGATTTTTGCATTGTCTTCAGATGATAAAAAATTAATTAGTGTTGATTTGGGAGAAAGTTACAAAAATAAATGCAGAAATCACACATAGTATCTGTTCTTCCATGTTGCTTGATGAAACAAAAAGAAACAGAAACTGGACGTGATGATTTTTCTGCCTGTAGACATCACAATATCATGTTCACGTTCTGCCCAATCAGAACCCTCTTTACATCTTGCTGATTTATTGGAGTTAACTAAAGCAGAATAAACAGGTTTCACATGGAAACCATTATTTGGCATCAGCATTTCCACAACAACACAAATGAAATGTCTTTAAGTTATTTTATAATTATTAACCTTTTACTGCATGAATTATGAGAACATTTGTCGAGATTTCTTTCCTGTTTTTAGTAATCGGCTTTCGGCATGAAAAACAATGTCCACACAGCTGGACATTTGCTTAATTTTTGAAGCAAAGAAAGATATACTGTATTTAAAACCCATTATGATAAAGTAAATTTGAAAAAATAATTCAGCTTATCTGATTTCGTTTGTATGTTGAATGACAATAAAGAAATCCTGAATGTTTTGTCACATTTTAACATATTCTAATACTAGTTATTACTTTAATTATTACTTCATGGAGATAATATGCAAAAAAATATATTGGTTTTGTTATTTTGTTCGTTAAAAGAAAAGTTAAAGTAAAGGTATGAATTACAGTGTATTGGACGATGCATAACCCAAAAAAACCCATGAATATACAAGAGAACAGCTGTGGAATAGCTGTAGTGACCAGTATGGATGAAAGGGCTAATTATTATAATTAATTCTTTTATAAATAACTCATGAAAACATAGCCACTGTGGCACGTGTTACATTACAAAGTGGAAATCGCTAATGTCCTGAAGAGCTAGAATGTTGTTTTACCTCAAATCAGTGGTGTTTTATTTGGTATTGACCAAACAGTAATAACATTTGTGTATCAGATTGTCTATCCAGGGTTCATACAGGTGCTAGAAATGCTTGAATTTTAATGTTGTTTTCTTTTTTTCCCCTTTTTTTTTCTTTTTTTTGTCTGCATTTGTTCTCATTGTTGTGTTTTCCAGGTCTGAAAGGTGCTTGGGATTATAACTCTGTGATTTATTTATTTTCACTTTTATTTAACTCTTCCAGGTTGGAATACAAGCCAAAGATACGTCTATAAAAGTGATAAAAAAATGTAAAAAAAAAAAACTTTACAAAAAATACAATTAGTGGGTGCGCTCAGTTAGACTCGATGTAGATTTTTATTTTAAAATACAATTGCAATTCAGTGCAAGTGTGCCTGAAGAACAATAGGTGGCTTCACTTTTCATTTATTTTATTTTGTTTTTAATTTTTTTTTTGTGGGGGGGGGGTGTAAAACGTATGTTATCCTTTAATTTTTGAACTTTTTGATAAGAAACATACTTTCATATGATTGTAGCATAACACAATGTATATCATTGGGATAAAATCATGAGTATATATATATATATATTATCCTTTAGATATGTATTTTTTCCCCAGTAATATGGTACTGTGCTAGAAAAAGGTGAAAATGACCCTTAAACCTGCTTGAATTTAACATTGAAAAATGTGTACAAACCCTGTCTATCAATGAAGGCACTGTCAATTCAAAAATGTAGTGATATACGTGTCTCCATCCATGTATTGTGATGACTTAATATAACTGACATGATCAGACAAGGTGCAATATGTGGAAAAGTCCTTTTGTACTGGCTTTATTTGTTTCCTCGTTAAATGATTCCTCTTTCTATGAGAATTTAATTTGCTGAAAACATGAGTTTGCATCTTTTTATCCATTAGTTTGTCCTCCTTTTTTAATACGCTTCCTTTCATGTAGTTTTTAGGTCATATTTGTTTCATGAATTACAGTAAAAAGTTGTTACCTGTGACTAGTTATTTGTACGCTTTGCAGACTTGTGTAATTGGTTTTGTTGCATTGGTCGTGGTTCCTTCCTGAAAAGAACACCTGCACCCTTTGTCTTACACTGTAATCTCTGAGCAGTAAAACATTCAGTGGCCTTGGACTATAATATTTTCTCAGCAGCACATTTGTTTTATTCCTTTTGTTGCCAAAGGCCCCGAGTATAATCTTTGAAATCACTATCTAGCACCAAAAGTATCTCCTTTGTGTGAACGGACAAAGAGGCTATTATGATTGAAATGTTTCATCAAAGTGTGAAATCCACGAGACTGAATTTTTTTTTTTTCCATTCTTTTCTTTTTTTTGTGTGTGTGTGTGTCTTTATTTAATGTTTTATGTTTGTGTTTCTGTTGCAGATTTGGTTCAGAACCCACTCCATGCCAAACGCTCAAGTATGTGTCCTTCTCATTTGTCTACAATCAGATTTGGGAGGGTCAATCAAAGCCGATCAATATCTGATTATAGACTGAAATCACACTGTGATTTAATCCATCAAAACAATCATATATTCATGACGATTCATGTTAATATTCAACACTGATTTAACATAGAACATAATTTGTAACCATCAAATAAACTAATATTTTTTTCTTAGAAGCTGAAGAATTAAGCTTCACAAAACTAGGGATTTGATTTATGTATTTATCTGCTGGTACATAGGCTACTGATATCATCTGATTTTGGAAAAAAAACAAATGGCCTTGATAGGACTTAGCCCTAATTGTATCCTGCACTTCTCATCTGTTATCATTTTAATGTGATTAACCAAGATGATCAGAGTAGAAGTTGCTTCAGGTTGGCTGAAAGCAGGAAGTTATTAAGTGGAATGTCCATTAATCATGTTATCTGTTTTATGGCTTTGTGTTACTAAACATTCCTCTGACATTGTAAATCTCACGAGCAAGGCAGTCCAAAGGATTATTCATCAAATCATCCTTCACTCATTGACTTAAGTTTGACATTATAATCATAAACCTACAGCTTTGTGTCCATAACATTTTAACTACGGCTGATAAATATGGCTTAAGTATTTGTTACGTAAGCGTTTTACTGCAGACATTCCACTGTTACTGTTACTTTAATAACTTCAGCTTTATAAAACATGGCTCTCACCTGTTATAACATTGGACTTTTTAGTGTAATTATTGCTCCTGTTCTCATACAGGTTATTTTAATCAGTGTGTCCAAGTGCATACTTAATTCTACGCTATAGTCCTATGGGTGTGATCTTTGTATTCTGATGTTAGAGCTGCACTGTGGAAGAAAGCCAGCAGCAAAGCTAACCACAAGGTCATACATCTGCAGTAACTTTACCCCCCTCTGAGCCCACCCCCCATATGATACTGATGACAAAAATGTGAGCCAAATATTTGTTCAAGGACATCCTTAGGACAGTCGATATATAAGACCATTTGATATGTTAGTTTGGGGTGGGATGGGGGGGTGGGCTTGTTTTCCAGAACATAAATAGAATATCAATATTAATTTATAGAATATATGATCATTTTCATCACACGCTCTTGACAAAAACAGCTATTTTACTTTGTAACACCACTGCTTAAATCAGTTTATTGTTGTGCATATGATCTCAGTGTTTTATCATCTTCAGATCCAAAGTGATCATGTGAAAACAAATCCCAAATTGTTGAAGGCAGCAAATAAAACTGTTTTATTAAATCAACCTGGTAGCTCTGAATAGAGAAATAATGTGTGGTTCACATTTTGAGTTTAAATAGGTCACATACCTCTGATTATGTATGCATTTATTTTATTGTAACTACGTTTCTAACATAGCGAAGAAAGACTGACCACATCAGAAAAGGAAGAATGATAGTGGATTTATAATATATTTATTTATAACCTGGGTAATATATATCAGTAATAGCTTAGAGCAGGAAAAAGTGCATATCCAATTACCTTGAGATTATTATCAACTGACTAATTCCTTTCATTCGTTTAGTTTAGTTTAGTCATTTAATTTCGAATATGTCAAGGACAAAAACATTTGATCTTTCAAAAGCCAATAATTGATAAAATAACACGACAAAGACAATATAGAATAAATAAAAAAAGAAGGCAAGTAACAGATTCGAAAGGGAGTGGGAAGAAGGGAAAAAAAACATTATCTCGCACCCCTATTGGACCAAACAATAATACAAATGCCAAAAAATATATAAATCTATTCCGATTGGTTTATCAAAATGATACAAAAATATCTCAGATACAAAATATCCTATAATATATATTACTACGTCTTTACACCTGTACACTCATATTCATTCAGTTAGTTATTTTGAGCAGAATAAACTTGTACTTTGTATGTTAGAAACTAATGACAGAGCAAAACCATTAATAAATAAAGATAATCAAGACGTTGTAGCAATTTCCATATACACTTATAAAAACAAAATAAGTTCAATATGTACTTCTCAAAGAAGTACATAAAGAAGTTCTTAAAGAATTGTTTAAAAATTAACTAAACATCAGACTTATCTTAACCTTTTTTTTTTTCCTGGAGCCACTATTTTTCCCTCAAAGTCAGCATTTCCTATTTGGAGCCTTAATAGCCATTGGCTCCTGTCAGCACCTGTTTCTGCCTTTACTGATAGTTGGTAAAATTTCCCCTTACCACCTCTAACAGGAAATGCACCTCATGGACACCCCTTCCTCACAGAGCATTTTACCCTTAAAAGGCAGGTTTTTGATTATAATACCACCAGCATCAATGTTTTAGTGTGTACTATAAATCATTTTTATTATATTTATTACATGGCAAAATGTGAACCAAATTCAACCATACTGTATATGCATTGAAATGTGCACTACCCATCCAGTGAAGGTGTTAGCAGGTATTTTCAGATAAAAGGGCAGCGTTGTGACAGCAGCCAAAACAGCACAGTACACACTTTTGTACACATAAGTACAAAAGTGTTAAGACACAAGAACAAAGCAGACATTAGAACAGACTGGGGGTGTGAGCTCAGTGAACACAAACACTGTCTGATCGTTAACGCCACATACACTTTATCAGGAAACGCAGTTAGAAAGCAGTTCAGCCAGCTGCAGTCCGGCAGGTAAAATACTTTATCAAATCATACCCAAAGGTTTGAGTCGCTCAAACAGGCAGGCAGACCCCAGGTAATCAAATACCATTTCAGTGCAGCAGCAGCAGCAGCAGGGCCCCTCAGGAAACACAACTCCATAAGCTATTAATGTACAACCGAGCACCATGTTACGTTGAAATCAATTTAGCATAAAAGAAAAGAAGCTGACGCTCATAAGACCACATGGTGAGCGTAATCGTACGAGTCGAGAGCACACACCGTGCCAACTCTTACAAATCCGGCGTTGTATTTAGCTCGCAGTTACCAAGTGGAATATTTGCCATAAATAAGTCATATCCATTGGGTACATGATGTCAACAATAGGACCAAGCTGCTACTGGTGGGGAAAGAGTGGCAGTGACATGCACATTCACTTAAATGTATTCCAGTATCAAAACACCTGGATGACAAAAGCATAATATGGTGTTAAAATAATTAGCCTGGAGTGTGAAAATATATTTGCACGTTATTAAATCCATATGTCAAATGATATTTTCCAAACACATAACACACCAAAGCTAAGGATAGACACTTTGAGAACTCTTTTTTTTTTTTTTTTGCTGTGCGCTGCTTCCCTCGTATCCATCCGTCATAAACAATAGTGCTTTGAAGTGTAAACAGGCCTGTGGGCTCTTTGGGATGCCGTGGGATAACACATTAGCTCTGGGATTTTCTGTTTGGCCTTGGTAATCAAACGCTGAGGCGACCGCAGTGTGCTTTTGAACCACTGCAGTAATCTTTGTGTGTGTGTGTGTGTGTGTGTAGCAGACAGACAGGACGTTTGGATGATTCTGTATTAGGGTCCGTCTCACAGCCCTCCCTTCCATACAGTCTTTCTTTCACCGTGAATTATTGAGATCCTGCTCATCTTACATTTTTAACCATTTTTTGTGTGTGTGTACGTACAACTATCCTTGCATTTTGCACACAAAATGGCAGACATTTAAAGCTAAAGCAGGAGCAGTGTGGTAAATTAGATAAGTTGTCCGTCACATCGGGAGGTAAATTAAATTTGTGTGCAAAATGTACACACTACAACAGAGAAAATGTATTTGCTCTTTTGTTGAGCCGGATCCTTCTGGTCTGTTATGTTTAGATTCTTGTTTTACTGTATTCACTTGTTCATTATCATCACATAAAAAGTCCTGATTTCCTTCTTGGCTAAAGAATTAGTCCCAGGAACCACATTAAAGAGGTTTAGAGCCGAGCTAAAATTCCATGTGGAGCTTTAAAATATGAATATGATTGTGTTCATATGCGCCGCAGGAACACAATTATGAGGCTTTTCCTGGTTTTGAACACAAAGAAGTCCAATTATTCATATCATGATAAATACTATTATCCTGGTTTGTAATTACTGAAGGCTGTTTTGAGCAGACGCTTGTGATATTTACAACACAAAACAGATCATTTATCCTGACATTTCTGTAATTGTTGGCCTGTCGGGTCCCTTTACTTTTCACTGTACCTGTTTGGGAACCAACATTCCGTAGCCTGTTGGCTGGAGGCTGGAATGTCGGACTTTCTATGCTTTTTTTTTCTCCCCACCCACAGTGCCAAGGATATTTAATTCTGTAAACACTGAAAGCCAAAACTCTTTCCTCGCTGTCATTGTTTGTGCACCTGCGGAGATGGTCAGCAGTGATCAGAAACCAGGATCAGATGTACACATACAAAAACATATCAGTTATTTTCTCAAAGCTGGGATTAACACGTATTCATTTTTCCGAAACTGTAACGTGATCAAAATCGGGATACTGCAAAGCCTCACATCCGTGCGCGGTATCATGTCTTTTACTCATATATTGGTGTTTTAACAAAATATTTTGTTCAAGCTGTATTTTTAACATACTTATTTTGCACCCAGGTGGGCGTCGCCGGTCTGAGCCGGATGAGGCGGAGCTTCTGAGGGTCAGCAAACGATTGGTTGAGGACGCCGTCAATCGCGCCTTGCAACAGTACAAACAGGAAACGCTTCAGAATGGGGGTGGGCCGAAAGTCACGGCAGCGCAGCCCCCGGGAAACACCGAGGAAGGTGCGACAAAGACGGACACTACGGCGAACTCCACCACAGACAACAGGAAGTGACATCATCGGACCACAGTGCAGAGACTGACAAACCAGCCGCCCAGAGAGAACATCCGCTAGGCCCGACCAACCAGGAGGAGAGTCTGTAAAGCCCTGGGCACGAAAGCCTGAACCAGCCAACCAGTCAGCCCAGTCCGCTGACTCGATAGCCCATCGAGCGACCACAGCGGCGAGCCAGTCACGCTATCAGCCCACGTAACCTAGCTCGACACAGCACTAGTCAAATAGATGACGGAGCTTACGATCAATGCTAGGTGACCGTCCAAACAAGCCTGCTCGCTCACCCACTAAGTCTGATGTTTGACAACTAACGACGAGAACATGTTCCCTCACACCTCACGCAGCTCTGCATCTGCGTTTCTTGCACATCCGGCCCACACACACACACACACACACACAACACTCCTCTACATATAAACACACCCACGTAGGGTTCACTGTGACCTGTCACTCACAAACTGCCCTGCTCCGACCATATGCTAAGTGTGTGTTGGAAGTTTGATCTCTAATGGATAATGAATCTTCCTCTTCTAACCTTCACAGAGTTGTTTTAGTTGAAGATATTTTTAGTGTTTTTTTTTTTAACATTTGGAGTTTTTATTTTCCATAGATGTCTGAACGGACAAAAGAATATACTCATCTGCTTGTGGCTGTGAACAGAGCTGAGTTGTGATTGGTTGGATTCAGATACAGTTTTGTTTAACCAGCCCTAGTTAATAATGAGCCTGGGTTAAAAGCACTTTCAGTTTATTCACTATTGGAAATACATCTCTAAACTTCCACTAACACTTGATTTATTTAAAAAAAATATATATATAATTTCCTTGCAGGATATCTGTGTCCAAACTGCAGTTTTTTGTCTTCACTATTTCTAGAAAGTAGTCTGAGTCCAGACATACTTGAGTTCAGTTTGTTGTCAGTTTGTGTCTTCTGCTGTGGAAGCACTGAGACAATCATTAAGTTAAGATTAACTAGTAAAATAAGCTCTGAATTAATATTTTAAAACACAAACTAAATCACGCCAGTGGTCGTGATACTCCTTTAATGCTATCCTTGCAATAGTGTTTTTTTGTTTGGTTTTTTTTTTTTAGATTGGAGACTCTCTTAAATGATCTCTTTAGCATGAAAGCATGAATATTAATACTAATACCACTGCTAGAAAACACTATCTGCTGCCAAGAAGTTAGTTTTTCTCTGTTAATGCCAAATCTTCCAGTGCTCCTTCCTGGAAATCTGTCCAATTTGGATGTGATAAAGGGGTCGCAAATGTTCTTCTGAGAATTCAACCTCTTGTCTGATCAAATCTGGATGGATTTAATAATTGCATTGTGTTTCATTTACTATGTTGCCATTGCTTTGTTTGTTTGTTTTTTCCTCAGTTGAATGAATTTACAAAAGGCCACAGAGCTGAGTTATATACGGTGTCATCCAACAGAGCGGTTTGGAGTTTGTACAGTCTTAAAAGTCTAAAAGAAGAATGTGTTAGTTTGGAATATTAAAGTTGAACTGAGAGGAGTTTTATCTGCAGTACTGTTTGTTGGAAGAAAAAAAAAATGACTTGCAGCCGACAGACCCAGTTATTCTCACGGCGACGCTGAGGTTAGCGAGGTTAACTCAGACAATCGTTGCTGTCGGCTGAAACCCTCCAACTCTTAATTTCAGCGTCTTCCATCCATTCTTTTCTTTTTCATAAACTTCAAAAAGAAATGATCCTCCCTTTGTGTGTTTGACCCCACAGCTCATAAAATCCATTCAGGCCATTTAGAAACGAACCAACGAAGAAATGAAAAGCACATTGTCTGACTTGAAAAAAGAAAAAATACAGGACGAAACATGACTTATGATGGACATTTCGGCCTAGTATGCTGGTATGTTTGGGACTGAACTTTTTGTAGACTAGGACAAATCATATTTTCACAAAATTTTTATTTGCATATAATTTTTATTATTCACTTGAACACATATTAAAAAAATTATACAATATACTCAAATTAAAGTATCAAAATTATACAAATTACATTGCAATTATATAACCTGGCATTATTTGAAAGAGTCTATAAGAATTTTACACATTACAAATGTATATAATATACTCATATCGTTAGGGTTATAAGAAAATATGAGTTGTTTGAAAAGTCCTACTCTGCAAAAAGTGCAGTAGGAAAAGTCCTACATTCGTTTTCAACAGATGACATGAGAATAAGGCGACGGTAAAGATCGAGCTGATTTGTTTACTCTTATTACTAATTTTCTTTTATCCTTTTTTTTTAGCTCTTATTTATGTTTTGCTGCTGCAGCAAATCCGCTGGTTGTATTTTGATGAATGAAAAATGAAAAAAAAAATTTTTTTTTTTTTTTTTTGGACGACTCGCTCACTGTAGTTGAAGGACGAAAAGCACAAAGTTGAGAATTTCTGTGTGATTATTGTCTTTTATGTCAATTTTCAGACAGCAGGTAAATCTCTAGATGCTGTTAAATGGAATCACCTCTGCTCAAAGTGGCCTTCAGTCACTAAAACAAAAAAAAAATTGTTTGTTTAATATGTGTTTTCCTGTAAGTGCTTAAAGGTGACAACACACAGGTAACATTTTCATCCAATTTGGGTCTTTTTTTTTTTCCTTTCCTGATGATGACTCAGCCGGTGGGTGCAGAGAAAAACACATTCACGCCTCCAAATGTTACTTGTGTGTAAAAAAAAAAAAAAAAAAAAAGCTACAGTCTTCAGTGATGCGACACTAAATATGAACATAAATCCTGTGAGATTTGCCAAAGTCTCTTAAATGTGTTGACTGTGGCTTCAGAGCGAGAGATTCTTAAGAAAATGTAAAAAAAAAAAAAAAAAAAAAAAATCCACCTTAAAACAGAACTGACCTGGTTTCTTGAGGAAATACAAATATGTTCATGCGCCGCAGCAGATTTTCAGCCATATGAAGTGTGTTTCCCTGTAGTGTGAACAGGTGTGAGCTGGAATATCTGCTGTGAAATCCACCATCACAGTAACTCATTGAAATATCAGTAACAAAGAACGGTTCTGTCTTAAGGTGGATAGTTTTGTTTTGATCTTTTATTGTCACCGGATCCTTAATCTCCTTAAAAATCCCCTTTAATACACAAGTTGTCCTGTTGGCCTGTGTGTTTTATCTGTGTGGGATGTTTGATCACTGATTCCTGTCTCTACCAATCAGTGTGTGTGTGTGTGTGTGTGTGTGTGTGAGTGTGTGAGATCATCAGTACAGATGTGTGTTTTTGCGTTCATCCTTCCATTTTGCCTGCGTGTGTATCTGACTGTGTGGGTGTGTTGTTTGTACTGTGTTGTATATCTTGTTCTGCCATATTTGAACAATAAAACAGGATATGAGATTCAAAACCAATATCCTTCTCTTGGTCTCATCCTTTTTCTATGTGTCATATACTGTGTTCAGTTATTAAATATCATAGATAACTGAAGTTATTATTGTGCCTGTATGTTTCAATAACAGTGAAATATAACCAACTATACCATTATACACCAGGGGTCTCAAACATGTGGCCATTTTAGTTCAGGTTCCACATACAAATAACATAAAAACCTATAAAAAATAAATCCATATTTTTTTTCTTGGTTTGATGTGAAAAACATTTTACATACAACTTTTTTAAATTTTAAACGAGTAAAATGAAAATATGGAAATATTTACATTTACAAACTATAATGTAACAATAAAATGTGAAAAAACTGAACAAGTATGAACAACATGTCTTAAGAAAACATGTTTTTGCTTCTTCATGTAAAAATATGTTGAAGTAAAACACTGTTAAAATTGCATTTATTTTTGCCTGGAAATTTGAGTGGGGTTTTTTTGTTATTCCCAACTTTTTTGTTTGGAAAGGTTGCAAATTAAAAATGTTTCCACAATTTCATGGGGGTGTTTTGCACAAAATCAAAGACAAAAGTTGGGAGTTATTTACATGATATTGAAAATCAAATTGGGCTAAATGTGGCCCTTGAAAGAAAATGAGTTTGAGACCCCTGATATACACTAATGTTGATTACGTCATTACAATGATAGCGTTCAATAAACCCCCTGCGCTGCCCCTTGCAACAGTTGATGCACATAAAATAAAAGTAAACAAACTCATCTTTGTGAATATATAAACCATTCTAAAGTGCTGGATTCAGTGTGCTAATGCTCTAGAATAGGATAGGTACATAAAGTGATTAGTTTTTGGAGGTCAAAACATTCAAGATGGCCAAATATTGTAACTTTTGAACAGGTGGACGGGCTGCTATAGGTCAGACACATGAACTCATTCTTTTATATTTCGGATTTAATATATAAGCTTATGAATGGGTGGTCGGAATTGGTGGAAATGATGGGTAACTGGAAGCATCACGTTTTGGGGATATACCTTTAGTCATAGATGTACATAGATGCCTCATTGACTGTGGTCGCCCACTCAAGCGGCGGGCCTGCAGGGCGGCCATCTTGGATCAGGGCCACTCGTTCCTACAGTTCATTACTTCCATAGATGAATGATGTGTTTATACAATTAAACTTGTCATAAATTGCTCAATTCTCGAGCAATTTTGATGGTGTTTGTTTGCAACAAACGCCAGACTAGATAGATAGATAGATATAGACAGATAGTCAAATATAAATAGAAAAAACAAACAAAACAGAAAATGTTGAGATGTGCTCAGGTTTTTGTATTTGCATTTACAACTTTACATTGCATTTAAGTACAAATATTAATAATTGTAGTACTACTCTATTACTGTTATTGCTATTCATATGATAATAATTAGATTCCTATAATGTATGATGTTATTTTTTATATTACAATTACTGGTATTATTATCATTGCTACTACTACTATTATTGCTATTATTTCTCTTATATTTTTATCATTATTATTATTACTACTACTATTACTATTATATCACTATCATGATCATTAGTATTGTTATTGTTGTAGCCAAAGAACTGAAATATTCAAGGAACAAGAACATACCTAAAAAATATGCTTAATAGATACCTAAAAAATGTACTTAAGTACAGTAAATGAAGTACTTCTACTTAGTTACTTCCACCTCTGGTGCAGAATGCAATAAAATCTGCAAATTAGATGAATTTCCCAAATGCATTATACATGTAAAAAAAGAAATAATTCTCATACAACTGGTTTAATATCTGCGTATTTTAGGTGGAAAATGTTGCATTGAGAGAAAGACTGGACTGTATTCTGAAGAGATGCTGACCATGGCCTGAGATCTGACTAGAATATTGAACAAAATTTCCATTTATATGAGGTTTTTCTTAACTTGAATTCTATTTTTCTGAAATATGATGCACAGTTTATATTTATATATATTGATATTGATATTGATATATATATATATATATATATATATATATATATATATATATATATATATATATACATAATGCAGGTTCAGCTACAGTATATGAGCGTGTGAGTGAATCATTCCAGGAGGATAATATATCTGTGCTGTAAATTATATGGGACTTTAAACTCATGGGATCACATGACCTTGACCTCTGATCTGTTAAATGCAGACATTTACAGGCGACTAGTGCAGATCTTGGTCAACAATAACAACATTATATGGCTGTACTAAACATTACTGCTGAGCTTTAACAGTTTTATCTAACATAGTGAACATGACTGACAACATGCTGTGTATTTGATACCTGTACATTTCACATTACTGTCATGTATTTACACTATACACATAAAATAAATACTCCCTGAAAGTCTGATGGATGCATAATAGTTACTTTTTGTATCTAAGGTAGAGCACCTTAAGCCATAGAAACCCAAATATACACCGTGACTAAAACCATCTAATGATATAAACTGTTGATCCATTAAATCCTGTCAATACAATTGGTGTAAAATACAGTTTTTCATCTTTCACTAGTCATCACATATGACTCATTTGGAGGTTCAGAGTTCCCATAGTTACCATGGAAACACTGTCATCTTCTACAATATTGTTTCACCATTAAAACCCATAGTGTTGGATCAATGACAGAGGATGGAGACACAGACTTTATGTTCAGTTAATGATCAATTTAACTAGAAAAAGTAACGTTTTCAGGAAAATACCTCAATTTCACTGAAAAATGCAACCTACATACATATTACATATGGTAATAAATCATTTGAGAATGGTTAAAATGAAAGAAAAAATTATTTGGGAACTGCCATAAAAGAAACACCAGGTCTTTATGGGTTAAAATACATAGCTTTAGTTTTTTTTATAAAGTGGCTTTAACTCATAAAGACCCAGTACTTTTTTGTGGTAATTCCATTTTGGTGACAATATAATGTTTTTAAAGCTGTAATAATTTACTGCAATAAACATGTAATAGTATTTTATATCAAATTGTTAAATGGATAACATAGACACAGAACATTAATATTGACCCAGTTATTATGTAAGAACTAGGGTTGGGAATATTAGCCATAAGGCCGATATTATACGTATCTCAATACGATCTACAATCTGATAAAAATCCTTTTGTGGCACCTCATGATATGATATGACACAATACAATGCACATCCAAATCACAATACAGAGTGATTAAGCTCATTCTGATTCAACACATTCATTCTATTAAAGAATGTGCAGCACAATTCAATGAGATAAAAAGTAAAAAATTATGATATAAAAAGCCACAATTATGAGATAAAAAGTACAAATTATGAGATAAAAAGCAAAAATTATTAGATAAAAAGCCACAATTATGAGATAAAAAGTCAAAATTATGATATAAAAAGCCACAACTATGAGATAAATAACTGCCTCATGTCCAATAATCTACTTACAACTACTGGAACTGAACAACAAGAGACCTTTAAGGTCATTTTTCTCAGTTTGATGTCTGTGCAGTTACTGCCTTTTTTACTTTGTAGGGTAGAATAGTTATTGAACACTTTGATCCGTAGGTCATTTTGGTCACCAGACACAATCCTCATTTCCTATTTATTTATGTTAGTGACAAAACAGTTTTCCTGTGAACTTTACATCCTAATATTGCTAACATAAATCGCCACATTTCCTGCACTGGTGCTCCAAGAGTCTGAGAATGTAAAATTCATGTATGAGGGGTAAGAACAGAGAGGGGAGGAACAAGTGTAGTTTGATTCCATTCAATCATTTCAAGTGGGTGCTCAAAATAATTGGATGGGTTTTTTTTTTTCCACTCTTGTTTTTTTCAACAGGTGACTAGGTTTTTTATTGTTGTGTATGAGATTCTATTAAAAATGTAGCAGATTAGCAGCATTTAAAATATATTTAATAGTTTTACATGATACATCAGAAACCATATGTTGCTTTCCTTAAAAAATGAAACGCATGGTGTCAAGCTAAGTGGATGTTTTTGAAACTCCATCAAAAATAGATTCATACGAAAATACTCACATTGGGTTTTAATAATAATAATAATAATAATAATAATAATAATAATAATACACAATGACATGTCCGAAAAGGAGGAGGATGAAGCATAAGCTTATTTAATCCTACCCCTTCTTCACTTCCCCATTAACCTGAATTCATCTTATAGCAATAGAGTGCATAGTACAAAAATGATGATAATAATAAAAATAATAATAGTAATTACAAAATTAATTAATTAAGAAAATAATAATAATAATAATTATAAATAATTGAAGTACTAAACATATACATATATCCAAAAAAACAAAACAGACAACAACAAATGAGCAGATAGGAAAGTAGGTAACAAATAGATCAATGTACACCCAATGCACTTTTTCATGCTTTAATGGAAATAAAAACACAGGAAATAAATACTAAGGTTCTCATAATTCATGCATTAAAGGGTTACTTGAATGGGATTTTAAGTAATATAATAAAAAAAAAAAAAAAAAAATGCTCTTGCACCCCACCTTTAAGCAGTTACAAAAAACTGTATTAAAAAAATCCATCACAAACTGAATATAATCTAATGAATGAAATGATAACTGAGTCACACCAAAAGCCAAATCTTTAAACTACAGTTAATCATTACTATTCAAATCACACTTAGTTTGTGGATACCATCCTTGATAAGACTGCGTGGGCCTGTGCAGACTGCTACGTTGACATTTCTCTACCGCTTTACTTTTAATCTTTAATCACCTTTCATTTTTATCAGTAGATGGACCTTAGTGACTTCATACCACCCACTCACACACACACGCAGCTGACTTCACTGTGGATAATTAGACGTTTTGCATTGCGTATGTGAGTTTGACTGACTTCCCTTTCATTGTGTCTCATTATATCCGGACAAATGACACCTTTGGTTCAGTTAATTGGTGATCTCAGTAGCTCCACCCACCTTCATCCACATTGACTTCATCAACCGTATTCACCAGGAGACACAGTTCTAGTAAATAAGTCACTAAAATATGTAAATGTAGTCTTTGTGTCATGACTCCTAATGACCAGCAGGGGGCAGATAGGTGGAGAGTGATGCATCAAGCTGAAGATCCACAAGTTGTTTCACATCTAAATATCAACACATAATCAATGATAACATTTCCAACAAACAGCACACTGTAAAAAATTAATTGAATCGACATCAAACGTAATGAGACATTTGACAAATGATTACGGCCTTTCGTTTTCCTCATTCTGACAGGAGGTTTAGAGCCGAAGCTACGACCAGATCATCCCTTAGCAAAAATAAATGTATTGAAGTATACTATGAGTATTCTTATTTTATACTAAAACTGAGGAAGTATACTTGAAGTTGACTTTTTATAAACTATATTTTTATACTTAAAAATAGCATAGTAAAATATACTGGGTGAAGTTTAAAACCAAGTATATTAATACTAAGACTTATACTTTAATACTGAAACTTATACTTACACTTTAGTATATTTTTTACATCATTCTGCTACAAAGTTTTACTAATACTTCTTCTAATACTCTAGTACATCTTGCTCCAAGTACATAATAAGGTCAAGTCATTGAGTCCTAACATGACTGTCGCCAGATGGTATCTCACAATACCATCTGGGACTCTTCCACAACCGATCTGTTTTTAAAGGAGGGGCCTTATCTAAAATCCTTGCATGTGATTCGATTAAAAATCTGTCCGTCTCTTGACTGACGCGTTGCTTCAGCCACTCACATTGAAGTCAAGCCGCTTAACTGGCGAAAATACATTTCATCAGGTATATACACATCAACAGAAGGGGTTTAAACTTACCATTTATACGTGACATTTATTTATAACAATGCCCACTAAGTTCTTCTGGTAAATGTTGTAGGAAAGCATGGTTCTCCATTTATCCTTCAGCCATTATTCGGGGCTACGAACACTAGCTGCCAACATTTGTTGCAGACGTGGTTGTCATTTCTTCCATTACTGTCAGCCTTATAGTTTACCAGCCACTTTGACTTGGTCCTCTACCAAAACAAACAGGGGGGTACCGCAATAACCATGGGCTTCTGCACTGGTACTATTTTTTTATCCACCAGTGGAGCCATCTGATAGATCAAACTCTTGCCAAACCCGTCTATTACGATACAGACACTCAAATACTGAAGGCACGCTGCCGTCTGAAAAGACACAGATGCTTAGAATACCACATAACTTTTCAATGGCAAGACTACATGACATTTTTATACTTGTTTGCACTGGTGGATGACCCAAACCTCTGACATTTTTATTTAGTATTTCTTCAACTTTCTGTTTTCCTTTTACTGAAGTAAAATTCTTCAACAAAAGTTTGAACCTTTTCATGTTTTGGGTGTATTGTGTTCTTCGCCCTTTCTGGAAATTCTCTCCACAACAGAAATGTTGTGACTATTTGTGAGCGGACATACTGTGTTCCATGAAAATACTTCATGAGGGTGCCCATATTGGATTCAAATGAAAAGGTTGATGTGGCTCATAATGGTTTGACACTTTAAGCAGTATGTGTTAGCGAGTGGATATTAAAAGTCATGTTGCTTTTCCCATACATTCTTTGGAACACACTGATTATTTTTTTTTTAGTGCTAGCTCTGCTATTAAGATACTTTTGGTCATTATGATATCCTGAAGCAATGTACATATGCCAAACACCAGTAGGAACAAATTATTCCAAAATCTTGCAGGGACTATGCCCTTCAGTACAGTAGAGAATAGAAAAGGAGACATGCTTGCTACTCTAAAACTGTATAGAACTTCCTTTCAGTCAGTGATCTTGGTGTCCTATTAATCTAAACTGGTGATTTGACTTTTACAAGTCTCCTATTAAATTCATCAATCTCTTTACCCATATACCAGGGGCAATCACTGTTGTATCAAATCACAGTGTAGAGAGTCGTCGAGTGACTCCAAGGCACATGTTGTGTTGATATTCAGGAATGAAGCCATTTATCATTTCGAAGTGTTTAAGCTTTGCTGAGGATGCTGCCCCCGTGACCCGGACAGGGATGAAGCAGGAGACGATGAGTACAAGTGTTTAAGTTGCATTAAATAAGATGACCCTTTGACTTCATACACTGGCTCATCAGTTGTACCTGACATTGCATGATTGAAACTGATCCCTCTCATTTCTAAGTGTGGTTTCAGGTTGTTCAAATGGATACTATTTGCCACTTCTGTGCAAGCAAAAATTACAGCTGTAAAAACCATTGAACCATTTCATGTTGCGAAGCAACGGCCGAGCCACAGAATCTGAGCTACAAATCAGAACAAACACTTTGGAAACATGAATGTGTCCTTGTCTGTCTTGCCAGTTAATACCTTCAGTCTCTAATAATGAAGCTTTTTTCACAAATGGTGTCAGCAATGTAAACATAGATGGTTTTTTTAGGCTCAAACCATAATACTGGCATCAAAATGTGATCTTTACTTATTTGTGGATCCAGTTCAATTATTTAACACTGAATAGGCCAAATGCTGCATTTAGACCTTTTGAACACTGGTGCACCATCACAATTCCAAATCAGGATCAAATAATTTTTCCAAGGACTCCAGTCTCCAGCCTGTATTTCACTAAAAACACCAAAGGATCTACTTTTTTCAGTAAGACTATCAGTAAGAAGACTGTTCCTGCAGAAGTTACCAGAAAATAGAATCTTTTTTGTAAACTTGTGTTGGAATCAAATACTGTGTTGCAACTGGTACAATGAGAAGGACAGTGGGAACTAATGCTAATGCTATGCTAAACATTTTTAACAGGGCGGCTATGGCTCAGTTGGTAGTGCGGGTCGCCTAATGACCGAAGGGTTGGCAGCTGGCTCTGGCTGTCCTCCTTGGGCAAGACCAGAACCCTTAGACTGGGCAGTAGGACTGACACAATCTTACAAACCTACTGGTGTATGAGTGTGTGTGTGAATAGGTGAACGTGAGGCTAATGTAAAGTGGTTTGAGCACCATGAAGGTGGAAAAGCGCTATATAAGTGCAGTCCATTTACAATAAAAGTGAACTTAATACTGTGATAAACTTACAAATTCTTTATGTGAAAGGTAATGTGAAGGTGGAATCAAATTTGAAAACATTAGTTTGAACAGTTTCAGTAAATAAATGCTTTGTCTGTTAAGTTGTTCTGGAACACATAGGACATTAGCATCAATAAATGTTCTCCTTTTAAAACAGCCG
This sequence comes from Siphamia tubifer, assembly GCA_020466265.1. Lineage (NCBI taxonomy): Eukaryota > Metazoa > Chordata > Actinopteri > Kurtiformes > Apogonidae > Siphamia > Siphamia tubifer. The sequence continues at coordinate 22,802,984 of CM035805.1, read as the reverse complement.
TACCAGGATATAGGGGATTACAATAACCTAATATTCTTATAGCCTGTGTAGATAAATGTTCTTACTTCATATATTGGCCAGTATCTGATACCAGACCTCCAGCAGGTCTGGGTCAGACGGAGGCATACTTCGTCAACCCAAGTATATTGACTTTGAGAACCCTGGAATATGTATTATCTGATCAAAACCAGAAGAAAGTCATGCACCAGAACACACTTAAAACAATTCCTCCTGTCTTTCCTTTTTTTTGGGGGGGTGGGGGGGGGTAGTAATAAAAAGAAGAGAATAAGATATTCTATTACAGATGACAGTTTGAAAGTAACTATTTTGTTTTTAATACTCTAAGGTATAATTTGCTGATTGCACTGCTCTACAGTTTTGCTCCTACAAATCTTACATACTTGAATGAGGTGAATCAGAAAACAAATGACAAAAGTGCTGGTTAGCTCATGTTATTAATATACATGATGGTGTGTTATTCCACATATATGGTGGTTTATGTACATTTGTAAATATTCCACTAGAAATAACTTATAAAGTGAATGGATCATAATGTGCAGATAGCATTTTGAAGTAAATCTGGTAGAATCAAGATTTAAATTTTCTTCACATACGTGGTAAAATTTCATTAGTTTTATTCTGGAAGCATTTTACTCGTAGACCAGTGTTGTCTCTATTTGAATTACCTTTACTCATACTACAGTGCTGCTTCACTGTACTGTTTCTACTGTTACTATTACAGTGTCTTCTTCCACCACTGTGTGCATTTCAAAGTTTTCTAATAACAAGCCCAGTTACATAACAACATTGAGAAACAAGGTCACAGGGTGTTACCAACACAAAACTATGCAGCCTTTTACTTCACAGCTTTGCTGATAGTGTGAGGATCTGTTGGATGTCATGGAGTAAAGTCAGATCCCTGATGACTGTGATTTAGTCATCAGATGACCTCGGTGCGATGTAGTCCCTGTGATTCGCTGTTTTTCACTGGTAATTAACAGCTTGACGAGTGACTATTGGGCAAAGTGATTTAACCGGAGAATTGAGGTGAAGCCTGGATGGAGGCCGTTTCCAAGGTGACTGTAAAAGCCTGGGACAGATAGCAGCGTTTTATAGTCATCGTCTTACAATTTGGTGTCTCGTTGTATCACATTTACAGCTTTATCTGGAGTCACATCTCTGTGTAAATGTGGATGAATGCAGCCAAGGCTCTGCTGTATTCATGTCACATGTGAGACTTGGCAGAGTTTAGCTTTTCTACCTTAGCAGTCACATCAGATTCCATTTCACATTTCCTTTGGGAATCCGAAGGTGCTTTAGTGTACAGATTCTGACAATACCTCTGGGAATTTTCCAAAAACTGAAGGAATATTTACTTATGATCCTCCACTGTTAAAAAAAAATAGTCTGTTGTTTTTATGTAAAAAGACTGGTAGCCATGGTTATCAGTACAATTTTGTAAAAAAACAAACAAACAAAAAAAACCACATTGAACTGTAAACATATTTGCAGAGTTAAACATTTATATTAACATTGAATGTAAATGGTAAAAAGACTGGACCTCACATAGACCTGCATGATGCCCACAGTGTTCTATAAAGACACCAGGCCCAAACTGGGAGATAGTTAGTGTTCAATGTGTTCAGAGATTTGAAAGGATACTTTGACGTGTAAACAGTTAGAGCTAGGATTCAAACTACCAACCCTTTAGTCATTGGACTGCTCTACCATCTGAACCACAGCCACTTATTACTTTACATAGTTAAGATCTTTAATTGTTAAATGTTTTGTTATGACCCCTGGTTATTTTGTATATTTGTTATGTGGCATGTGATGTATGCTGGACACAGGGTGGTGTTTTCCCCTGTGTGTGTGTGTGTGTGTGTGTGTGTGTGTGTGTGTGTGTGTGTCTGTGTGTGTGTGTATTTCCTGTGTTCCAGGAATCACCTAGTAACGTGCATTTTAAAAGGGGAAAACAACAGAGTAGCAACAGTAGCAAAACAACAGACAGCGCTGTTACGATGTCCTACGAGTATTTTCTTCCCTCCGCAAAAGACCAGTATGAACGGAAATTAACAGGGATCAAATGGAGAGCTGTCCATATAAATTACCGACAGGTTCTTGCCAAAATGACCTCAAAATGTGGCCTAATATCGAGTTGCGAGCTATCTATGACTATCTCGTTGAAAGTCCTGGCCTATACACACTAGAAAAAGTTGCGAACTTATAAGAGCCTGAAAGCATATGTTTTGTTTGAGGTAGGTTACATAAATGTATTTGAAATACTTTTCTGCCCCTCACTCACCCAGCCTCCAGAGCACTCCACCACTTTAGTTTTACTTTCACTTTGATTTCGGACTCCAGGGTTTGCCATCGACTGGGGATATTCTTCTCAGCGCCTGAAACCATGCTGCACGTTTTTCACCCTTTTCTGTCGGTCACGGAAAAAAACAGCTTCTCTTCCATCCAAGCATGATTATTGCACCCTGAAGGATGCACAAGATTTGGGCATTTTACATAGAGTTTAAAGCGTGCAGGACGGTGCAGTGCAGTTCATGCAGTGGTTGCTACACTGTTGTTTTCCCCTTTTACTAGCGGAAGTGACGTCACCGCGAAGCTATGTATATAAGTGGATATATTTACTTTTGCGGAACCACTCCCCTAGCTACCAAGGTTACCTGTAGGTTATTTGCCAGTGCCGCGATATGTAATTGAGACCTGCAGTGAAACCCTTGTTCTTGCTACCTCCAAGTTGGATCATTTATATACATTTATTATGTTGGAGTAAAGGACAACACATTAGAGTAAATAAATCCACTTATATACTATATTTAGAGGCTTTAGTAAACACTGTGTCACCAGGTGCTTCATTAAATTAGTCCTATTCCAGCCTTCACATGTAAATGTCTTTAACACCTGTAGCATTTGGAAGAATCTGGAACTTCTTGTGAACTGTAACTGCACGGTCTACCTTTTCACCACCGCTGTTTGTGCGTTTCTGTTTAACAGTGGAGAGAGGGTGTAATTAAACAACAGCTGTATATGTGTGTGTGGTACCAAAATATTGATCTCTCGCTCGCTTTCTGTGTGTGAGCGAGAATAACAGAATTGTGTAATTTTGTCATTTGTGGTGGTGCACCACAAATTACACTATATATGGGAAAAACTGATCATTTTTAACTAGAATTTTAGGTGTTTACATGGTCATCTTAAAGCGAAATAACTTTTATTTGGAATTAAACTCCCATGTAAACAGTGCTAGTGTGTACATAGGCTGTAGATTTCAGCTGCACGTGTCACTAATAAAGACATTGGACAGAAGAGGGTGTTTGTTGTTCATACATCCACTGCGTCAAATCATAAGCGCAAAGCATCTGTTACTATGAATATGTATGACAGTGACAATAGCACTATATTTGTTTCATCCTCAGACATTGAAGTGTCACTTCTATCGACTTTCATTTAGCATAAATCAGTACATATCAGTCTGACCATTTCACAGTGAACACTAACTGCAGCTCCTATTTTCCCTCTGTTCATTGGAATCATCACACGATGGTTCTTTTCACACATCCTCCCCATAAATCTATCATATCAACAATTACAAATCAAGAAACTGAATTGTTGAGCTAGCTTGTTGGCTCAGTGTTACAATGGAGGTCTTGTAGAAGCTGCTATTTATGGGACATGGTGAAAGGTGGCTGGTAGTCAAATTCCTCACATATTCACATGATTTAAGATAAGAATCAGCTTCTTTCCTTTGATGAACACAAAGTCAGTGGGTTTGTGTTGATATGAAAGTATGTCTTCCCCTCTCCTTTGCTGTGCAGTGAGTGAATTTGGTGTGCATTCGCTCTCTGAAGCCCACAGGGTTGTATGCTGCTTCTGTTCTGACAAGACACAATATCCTCCTCCTCCTCTGTTTTTTTTTCTCCCATTTTACCCTCTTCTTTTTTTTTTCTATTTTCATCTCAGCTCATACCATCTGCCTTCACTGAATACATGTTTATGTGAGAAAGTACATATGTGCTTAATTGTGACATATTACAATAGGCAACAATTCACACTTTTTCCCCTATTGCAGCACACATTTGATGCCAGATTCACAAAACAAGTTAGAATAATAGTCATAAAAATTCAGTAGACATCATTCCAACCAGGCTGTGGTCTGAATGCCTGCTGTTACCACAATAATAAGTCTGAGAAATTGGGGAATGAGGTACAATTATTTGTGGTGACGAGCCTCTGCTGTAAGGTGACACAATCATGACTAGAATATGAACAAGCTCACAGCCCACAGCGCACAACCCCCTCCACCCTTTCTCTCTCCCCCTCTTGCAATGGACAGCACTTAAATAGTAAGATTTTAGGTTAATTTACAAGTTCAGTAAACACATGGAAACTAATGGAAGGAGAAGTGGCCACCCACATTTATTTGACTGTTCCATTGCTCTAACATTTTAAGTGATGTGACCAGTTGTAAAGCTAGCAACATTTTCCACACATTTTGTTGACTTACTGTATGTGCTAACATAACACATTACAATGACAGTACCTCAAATACGGACATCTATCCTCAGTGTTCAGCCAGGGGCAAGTTTAATTTATTTACCTCTGTTTCTTCTTTCTTGGTTGGTTGACATGCTTGTAGTTATTCTGTATATTCCTTTGTTGGTCAGCTCAACCGTTTGGTAGAGGTAAATTTGAACCCTGATATCTAATCTAAAATTAAATATTTTGACACCAAACTTCTTGGGCAGTCTCCCACTTTTGTGAGAAGCATGTAATGCACAAGAACACCTCTGGGTGACACTGTCAATTATATATTCAGGTGACGTTAGTATACCACCAAGGAAGAAAATGGTAACCATGACAACACCTAAGCTATGGTCAAAATTGCACGCAAGTTCAAATTTTTTCATGTTAACTTTTACAGAGTCTATTTTACATAAATAATCCTCATCATGTTTCAGAAATACTTTAGTGTTCATGTAATAATACATTTTTGAAAACATGCTCAACCAAACAGTAGAGATGATAAAGAGTCATGAAATGCTAATGCTAATCGCTAATGCTAATCACTAATGATACAAACGCAAAGAGTTAATACATCTAACTTGAACCATGTCACAAATTACGTTGGTAAAGGAATAATGTTTGCATTTTAATACTTTAGTTAAATTTAGGGTCAGTAAAAAAAATTAAATCAATGTTTTATATTATAATAGTCCCTGTGAGGTGGAAAAAGCAAAAAAAATATGTGTCATGATGACGTCATTACATTGTCAGCTGAGGACCAACTCAGACAAACAAAAAAAACACACGAACACACGTCTGTCCAGCAATGACCAACTTGTATTAAAGTTCACTGCAACGTAACAATGTCCACTCACAAGACATAAGCATCAACATTTTAACCCCAACAAAACAAAGGCTAACGTTAGCAAAGAGTTTTCTGTTAAATTTAAGTGAAATACATCAGTAGGTGAACATATGTCCACATTTTGTCTGGACCCACGGCTCTAAAACCAAACTGTCCGGACGTCTGTCACGGGTCCTCACTTTTTATATTAAGTGTCAAAAGTTTAAGGCAACAGCCAAGCCACACACCACACTGTCCACATCATGTGTGGAAAAAACATGTGCGCTGCTACCTAGCTAGCGGATGCTGCTTATATCACGCAGATTAACTAGCGAATGCCTCTTGTTTTTAAGTAAAAATTTTTTGCAAATGTTCCCATGTTATTTATAATTTGGAAAATATGTATTCGTTTTTGTTCATTTTGTTGCTCATTTTGTTTATTTTCCTACATGTTTCTTTTTACAACTGAAAATACCTCAGACTTTTCCCATCTCCATTTATCAATTGATGCAGTTAAAATGGAATTTATCTGAATTTACTTGATTAGGTGACGAAAAAAGTTAACAGAATGCCTGATTACAAAAATATTTGATAGGTGGTGAAGTGGATAGCACTCACGTCTCACAGCAAGATAAATCCAACACCATACAATAGTGGGACCTTTCTTTTTCTCTGGCTTCTCCAGCTATTCCTTCCACCATTCAGAGTCATGCACTGATTGGTTTATTGGTTACTCTAAAAAAATAAATAAATTGCCTATAATTGTGAATGTGAGTGATTGTTCGTCTCTATCACTACTGTGTTGAACTGGCGACATGTCTGCTTTCACCCTTAAGTAGTTGGAATAGATTCCACGCGACCCCCGTGACCCCAGTGAGGATAAAGCAAGTTCAGAAAATGGATGGGTGGATGGAAATCAGATGACATTTCTTGAGTAAAGAGACTCCAAAAACAACCTCATGAAGCAATGTTAGTTCATTGTTTGATTTTAACATCCTACTGCTTTAATGTTTTGATCCACTTTCAATCATTTGTCATTTTACGCAGCATGCAGATGTTTTAAGAAAATAATGTCATTGTTTAGTATTTGAAACAACAAACAAACAGTAACTAAAATGGATATAATATCCTCCATTTGAGGTGAGTGAGACCAAAACATGAGTAAAGATTGGATTTAACAGACAGAAAATAGAAAAAATATGTAAATAAGGAAGAGGAGTCTGTCAAATACGGAGTTTGCTATGCTTCAGAATGTCTAAAAGAATCAAATATTAGCAGAACATTTTGATCGTACTGTTTCTTCCCTTCTCATGCATATTCCCACATGGTTTGGGATATGACTAATGCATGAAAACATTTCACCAAGACTCCCACCTATTTGTGGTAATAAAAAAAGAGTTGTGTTTTATGGAGCAGAAATAAAAAGCTAAATGATGCACTGTAGTTTATTAAAATGAGTGCCTGACAAACAGTAAAAACACTTTCCATATGACCTCTGGTACTACTTTCTTTTAATTAACTGAAACATACTTACTGCCAGAGGATTGTAAAAATGGAGACTCTGATTTATGATGGGTTTCCATAGTTACCATGGAAACCTTGTTTTCTTCTACAGCATTGATCCACCAGTAAACCCAATGGAGTTGGATCAATGATAATGGATGGATATGCTTGTTTTATCTTCAATTAATGTTATACTTGCTGAAAAAGTCACATTTTCTTTGTTTCTGATATTATGACAATGAACTTTAACCATTTTATTATGTTGAAAATGAATTACATGGCTATGTTAATGTAAAAAAAAACAAGAAAAACAACATTTTTATACCTTTTTTTAGAATTCTTTTTTTTTAAAATGTAATTTTACAATACTGTGCCTTACAGGGTTAAACCAGTAAAAAAGCAAAACAAAAACAGGTTAATCGAATAACTACTTTATTTGAGATGATATAAACATTTAGCAAAGAGACATGCTTAACATTTTTTTGTATTATTTCAACATTATATTTAAAAAGTAGTTTGTTAGTCTTTTCGTCTTCACAAACACATTTTTCTTTCATTTTTCTTTCTTTTCATTTTCACGTGTTTCCACTGGATCCTCACTTTACAGTCTACACCTGCTTATTCTAAAATACAATCAAAATACTAATAATTTGGTAATCAAAATGTAGTAGATCATAAAGACATGTTTATTTTGGATATGAAAAGATAATTACCCATATTAAAGTATCTGGGTCAAAGTGACCCCTGACATCATCTTTGTATACAAACTCTGCACAGATGTTCCACTACACACCAGAGTGTTCAGAATGTATCCGCCAGTTCATAATCCTAGAAAAGCAAAATGTCACAAAATGTCATAAAGAAAAAGAAAAGATAACTAGTACTTTTGTCAACACGAAAACTGAAATGGGTCAAATTGAACCTTAACATAATACGAGGATTAATCTGAGCTTTTGTTAAAATGTACATGATCAATAAATGAATATGACAAAATATGGCTCAGTTGGTAGAGTGGGTTGTCCAGTAACTGAAGGGTTGGTGGTTCAAATCCCGCTCTGCACTAGTCGGTCTGTTGTGCCCTTGGACACTTCACCCTCACTGCCTCCAGTACTGGTACTGGTACTGGTACACTGTATGAATGTTTGGCGGTGGTCAAAGGTGGCTATGTACATAGTGTACCACCAGAGGATGCATGTGAGAGCGAATGAATAATGGGTAACTAATGTGGCCTATTCATTATTATAGAAAATACCTTATTTTTATTGAAGAAATGTAAAATACAGAGGATGATATTCTAATAAATAGTAATAAATCACTTAAGAAAGGTTAAATACATAGAAATAAAAATGATTTGGGAACTGCCACAAAAGTTACAATGAGTCTTCATGGGTTAAATCACTATTTACTAAAATGATTAAATCAAAAACCTCAATTGTGTATTATTTCATCATTGAAACAGATACAAATTCACACCAGCACGCCTACCTGGAATTGTGTGCCAGGGGTTAAAGGGTTAATCATATTACATTCCCATAGATACTCCATTAAACTGAGAAGTCGTGTAGAACATTTGTAGCTCAGGAACACTCTACAGAACCTAACGTCTGAAGTTCGCTCAATGCTTTCATCATCTATTAGTCTGTTGAAAGTCCTCATATTTAATTCATTACAACATTCATTGGTCATGTAGAGTTAGTGCATTTCAAAACACAAACACACTCGTTCTTGATGTTACAAACCTGAGCTCGCAGACTGTTCATCTCCGCAGAGAATCAATGTGGATGCTTTTTACTGAGGCGCCCAACAGTTTCGATCAGCCTGACAATTTAGGCTGAGATTTATTGGTAACACAGGTGCATCTGGTGCCTTTTGCTCTTAGTGCAGCTTGATAATCAACTCATCTTCAATCACAGACTCACCGAATGGTCATACACATATGACACACACAGCGGTAGTCCATTACACTATGCACAAATGCACTATAAATTAAACATAAAAAGGCGCATCAGTGGTCAGAGCTGCATCCATGTGAGGATTGACATACAGATTTTATTTTAATGAATTAAATTTCCACCCAGCAGAGGGAATAAAGCTATTTCTGAAGCAGGTGGTGTGTGTAGGCAGCAAACTGTGCTTTAGAGTCTCGCACAGGGAAAGGTTTTATCAGGGTGAGAGTCAGAGCTGCTGTGTTAAATAGATCCAGAGGATGAGGGGATGCTCTAGGTTTAGTTTCTTAACATTTTACAAGAAGCTTTGTTTGGCTTATTTGTTTGTTTTGTTTAGTTGCCTAGGGAAAAGCCTCTGTGTTGGTTTTTATTTACTATGTGTGTGGCAAGGAACATGACTAATAAATATTTGTTTTGTGTGTGGACGGACAAATAAAGAGCCAGTTTACCTGTAGAAGTAGTGATTCATGTCCTTATATAGCCTGGAGGAACAAAAGAGTGACTGGAAGGGAGTCTGTTTCATTAGACAGGTTAGGGTGTAATTGATGTGGTTGGTATGTGGATATGCACTTAGTGCCTGGAGGGAGAAAAAGAAGAACAAAGGTTACAAATAAGCCATTTAAATACTCTTTCTGGTGTCACTCACATTTATTGACTTGTGGAAGGGGGGAAAAAATAGAGTTCAGTAACAGCAGCAGTCACATATAGACTCTATTCTTTAAAAAAAAAAAAAGTAAATATCCAGTCTATAATTTTCATCAAATTGTTTTCTTTGAATTTTCATGCTCAGTTTGGTTATTGATTTCACATTGATTTCACATACATCCAGTACCTGCGAAAAGTGTCAAATCATACAGTCTTTTAGAGGCACGTGACATCCCTGATTATATGTATATATATATATATATATCCTCGACTTGCTTTTCATTAATGTGGTATTTTAAGCTGGAAGTGCTTCATTGAAAACAGAACTCCATCAAAACACTTTGTCAGTTGATTGCTCTGTGTCTGTCTGGTTTGTTTTGTACTCAAATTTCCCACAAAATACACAAAAATACATTAAGAAACAAACACATGCAAAGAAAAAAATATACAAAACATACTAAGATCCACAAAAATTCACAAAAAAACAAACTAACACAAAAACGTGATGAAATATCCAAGATATATTCATAACCTACTTACCTACCTACCTATCTATCTATCTATCTATCTATCTATCTATCTATCTATCTATCTATCTATCTATCTATCTATCTATCTATCTATCTATCTATCTATCTATCTATCTATCTATCTATCTATCTATCTATCTATCTATCTATCTATCTATCTATCTATCTATCTATCTATCTATCTATCTATCTATTCATTCACTCTCACTCTGGTTTGTAGCCACAGCTGTCCAGGGGTGTGGCTTCCAATTGGCGCCAAACTGCCCCTCTGACCACCACCAAACATTTATACACCAGTGTGAGGGGCACTTAAGAGGCAAGGAGGGTGAAGTATCTTGCCCAAGGACACAACAGACTAACTAGGACAGAGCTGGATTCAAACCTCCCACTCTTCAGCTATTGGCTCCTACCATCTGAGCCATGGCCTACGCGATGACATCAGCTGGATTGATGCCAAAATAAGGTACAATAAATGTGAGGGGTGGGGTATGTTGTGTCTGGAATCATTTGTTATGGTTTGGTGCTGTAATCTGTGGATTAAAGTCATCATTAGTTCAGTTTTGTTGCTTTATTTAGCACATAGTTATTAGAATCGGGGACATTTTTGGCAGGAAAGAAAAGAATCAGGCATTTATTGATGAATCACTTGATGCGGTTTATGATGGCGAGTTCTTTGTTCTGCCTTTTGCTCAGACAGAGGATGGATGTTGTCGCAGCGTTAATAGCCATGACAATTTACACTGTGGGGAAATGTCACTAGCAAATTGGTTTGTGAATATGTAGTGTGTGTTTTCTGTTCGTGACCAGGCGTGTCTGTGGGTGACTAGATTAAAGTGTGTGAGTACATATGAATAAGTGTGGAAAACACACACTGAAAACAATGAAAGCAGCTCTGTCTAGACACCAAATGAATAGTGAATAATTCATTCATTCTGTTGTCTGATGTTGTGTTGTATGCTGCTTTAAATTGAGTGATTTACTTTCATCTGACGTAATAATCCATCTTGGCTGTGTTTATCAATTAGCAGGAAAAAATCAAATAAAAAAAGACAAACACCCACTCTGACCAAAAGTCCCAGATTTGTAAAAGCTGCTTAAAGACTTTGTCCTCAGTAGCAAGACACACACTTCTAAATACACCCAAACATTTCCACCCACACAGTGCAGAGAATGTATTAGTAAATATGAGCTACTGCCTGAGTTTGGACACTGCAGAAGAAACATGTAAAGCCACAAATGGGCAGAGTGCACCCACAACGAATGTTTACTAAAGTCCAGCCTGCTTCACAAACACACTGACCAGCTGGATTGTGGGATCTAGAAGACTCAAAGCTCCTCTGAACAGACAAACACAGATTGTTCAGGCCGTGGAACACACTCTGTTCAGGCCAGAGAGAAACTATATTTTAATGGAAAGTCAGAATGGTTTGGAAAAGGATTGTCTTTGTTATTTTTCAACCAATATGTTTCTAACATTCTACATTGTTGGTTTGTTCTCAGTGTTTAATTTGTTCTCAATGCATCTGTTAAGTTAAAGACATTAGGAATTAAACTTTGTGAATTAAACCTGAAATATGATCACTTTTCCTACAGTAACCAAAAATAAGTATAAATAAAAATAGTAAAATAGGTAAGAAATCCACCAGTGTGACTTAAAATAAGATAAGATAAGATAAGATGAGATAAGATGAGATAAGATGAGATGAGATGAGATGAGATGAGATGAGATGAGATGAGATGAGATGAGATGAGATGAGATGAGATGAGATGAGATGAGATTAGATGAGATGAGATGAGATGAGAAAGGTTTAGGTCTGTCTGTCATTGCATGCAGACAGAGAGAGAGAGAGAGACACAAAGAATAACATGAGACTTGTCGTTAAGTCGATTTTTTCTCTGGGAGTCATAGTGTCTGTTAATGCCTTAATACTTGCCTGGAAAAAAGATGTAATAACACATTTTGACATACATATATATATATATATATATATATATATATATATATATAGACTTACTCTAGCCTTACCATTTGAACAATGAATTTTGGGGACAGGAATCAAAACACATGGAAACACCCCCAGACACGTGTCGAGGGCCATACATAATAATCTAGACCACTTTTAAACCAGATTTGAGATATGGTCCAAATTTTTCCTTTTTGGAGCCCTTACTATAGCCTTACCATTTGAACAATGAATTTTGGGGAAAGGACTCAAAACACATTGAAACACCCCCAGACATGTGTAGAGCGCCATAAATAATGATGTAGACCACCTTTAAACCAGATTTGATAGATGGTCCAAAAATATCAATGTTTTTTTTTAAAAAAAAAAAAACAAAGGTAGAAGTTTCTAAGCACAAAGTTTGCTTCACAAGTTATGTTTTTGTTTCTTATCAAGTTCATTTTATTGGCTTTTCTCAAGTTCATTGTTAGGACACACATTTGTGGTCCTACCTGGAGAAGTATTCCAAGGTTTGAATCCTGGTCTCCTGGAGGAAAGTTTGTAACTGGAACCACTGGAACATCTTCAGTGCTGAAGGACTATTGCACTGCTCAGATGCATGAGGTGCTGCTTAGGAGGTCAGAGGTCACAGGGTTCATCTGAAGCTTTTCCTGAACAGGTGAACAACAGGGAAGTCCTCTGGTAATTCAGTGGGTTAATCATCAGATGGGTAACTGAGAGGTTGTGGGTTCAAATCTAGTCTAGACTCTAATATCAGATCTTTAATTAAAGACTTAAAACACAACTGGAAACATGTCGATGGACTGACATAATGACCTAGATTATTTTACATCAGATTTGAGGTCCACACATAGTTGGTTTAGTAAGAACACACACACACACACACATGGTTCAAAGCATAGATTTCCATCTTTATGTAAGTGTGGAAAAAAATATCCACATTGCAGCAGTCTGACGGATGATGTTTTTCATTCCTTACTCATCGCTGAAGACGAAGCTGTTGTCCACTGCCTTCATCACCACAGCACCATCTGTACACACATGCACCCGCACGCACACACACACACACACAGCAGGTGGAACCCCTTCAAAGTGAATAAGTAATAGCTTTGATTTGCAGGAATTAGTCACCAGTGGCTACATTAAAGATACAACATTTGGAATTCACTTTAGTGTCACCAAAGCTGTGTGTGTGTGTTTATACCAGATACAAATGTGTCTTATGATGATTAAAACACTGATAGGAGCATTAATCCAATGCTAAAATAAAGCATATCCCATTTGTCCCCTCAGTCTCATCAGAGTGTTGAACATCAGAATGCATTAATGGGAGTTTTTTTTGTTTTTGAAAAGTGAAAGTTACTGTGTAGTTTTAATGGTTTCTGCTAAATTTCCTAAAACTACTACAGCCCTAATCATCAGGAAACATGCTGCTATAATCAACGATCTGCAGAGCGCACATGGATCCAACTGACAGACAGACAGACAGAAAAGGATTTGTATGGAAATCATAAATCGCCCCTTCTGCTTTGAATATTTAGTATTTGTAAATTCAGAAAACTAAATCTGTAATAGTCCTATTCAGTCATGTGTATTTGTTTATCTCTTCAAATTACAAGTTGTAATTATGTAGTTTTTAGTTTAAACCTTGAATCTTGTAAATAAATATAAATAGCTTTGGTAAAATGCAGTTTCTATATGATCCATTTGGACATTCATAGGCACCAATAATGTTTATATGTAATTTTTTGTATGTTTAGTTAATCATATTTTGCATAAATCCCATGTTATTCAATTTCTCTGGTTTGATATAATAACATTTATATTTACTGTGAGTTTTAATGAACATCCACATACATAAAAAAAAATTAAACACTGCAAAAATCTAAATCTTACCAAGTGTATTTTTCTTAATTTTAGTCAAAATATCTCATGATACTTAAAATAAGACATAATCACTTAAACAGAAACTTTTCAGTGATATATAAGAACTTATTTTCAGACAATAGCAGCAGCTACTGTGGTGCCGTTTTCTCTTGTAGATGCTAATGCTAATGCTACTTCAGATTCGCTGCAAAGGAGGCCTGGTTTAACCTTACGTGGGTAACGCTAAAAACCCATCTGACGTCACATGGACTGGCTTTTTCTGGGTCCCTCATTCCTCTTGGCATGCAGCCAGTGGAGGAGACACCACTTTCAAAGGCAGCACGTCCCATCAGATTCCAAAAGGAGCATGGAAAAGTGTTTCTTTTTTTGTGGAATGACACCTTTAAAGTAGATCTAGTAGATCTGAGAACAATATTCCTTTGGACTAAAACCTATTCTCTTGTTCAATCTAAAAATTACACCAGAATTTTTTTTGGAAACTTGAGCCAACAAGCATTTAAGACTTGAGATTTCTTTATCAGTAACACCCATGTGGGAACATTGTGTACCATTTTTATTTATTTATTTATTTATTTATTTATTTATTAATTAATTTATTTATTTATTTATTTATTCTCCTCCTAGAGCAGAAAAGAGGTCCCTACTTTGAGGAATATCATCTGTATTTGTGTTCATTTTTAACCTTCTGCTAGTTTTTCCTTTCATGTCTCTTTCATGGTATTTGTGACGTGGCGTACGCTCTTGCTGCAACATCTCAGTCTGTTCCATGTTACGGAACAGAACTAGGAAAACAAATTTCCCCTCGGGGACAATAAATCATGAATCTGAATCTGTAATTCATGCATGAAAGGGTTATTCTGAATATTCTCCTTTTTTTTTTTAGCGAGTCTAAATAAATATATAATGACCAGAACAACATCATTTTCCTTCTTTGTTCTTGTCTGTCCATCCCCTCCCTCTAACGCTCCTAATTATCTAACAGTTAAGGCCAATTATGTGGATGATTACTTCCTCTCTGGTCTCATTACCCTCCACATCACACACTCTTCCGCTTTATTTCAACGAATCCCATCTCAGGTTGATTTAAGAGCATCTCCAACATGCAACAGGAGTATTTTCTTTCTGATTGTGTGCCAGGAAAGACAATGATCACAGAGGACCAACACCTTATCCTGTCATTTTTGTCAACCCGTCACCTCCGTCCTCCGTCCTCCCCTCATCTCTGTCTCCTCCGTCCTGTCGAAGGGATAATATCCTCCGACAGGATTCAGACCCACAGTGTTAGAGATCATCATAGGCACAGATACTTAAGTTAGAACGCCATGGATTCAGCAATGCTCCCCTCCCATACTCAGGATAAACTGGTTACCATGGCGACCCCAGGTTCTGCATCTGTGTGTGTGTATGTATGCATGTGTGTTTGGCTCAGAGCGTCATATTTAGCAGTAATTGAAAGTGAAGGAAGATTTGACTGTGCATACTGTTTTCTGACCATGGTAGTGAGCTGGCAGGCAGAGTGTGCATGTGTGTGGCTTTTTTATTAAGTGTAAGGAATCAGTCAACTGCAGCAAAGAAATGATCTAAAAGTGGTAATTGTAGAGTAACTCACATTATCATGACAGTGTCCATTATGCAGTATCAGTAGTATGAGTACAGGATTAGTATTTATACAAGATAATTAATTTATAATGTACTCCTAGAGATAGAAAATATGCATTTATTCACTACAGTGTGGGATCAATTTGTAGGATGCAGTTATTCTCAAATGTGTGGGGTTTTTTTACCATGCAGGAAAATGTGTGATACTTTGGAACCATTAGTAACTCCGTTTGTTAATGTCATGTTAATGTAATGCAATTTTAGCTAAGGGTGTCAAATTAATTACAGGCAGAATTAGTGTGGTTTTTTTTTTTATTTCATTAATCTACTTCTTATTCTAACTTTACTATATGCACGTATGTTTCCTTTTTTGATGTGCTAACTTAAAGCACTGATTGATGGGTCTGTTTTATTTATTTTCTATTAATCGAAGCACAGGAAATGCAACAAGTTCATTGTTCAATACTTGTATTTGTTCAGAAAAGTTGCCTTACCGTTTTTTTGGCATGTTAACTTACATTGTAAAAAGCACAACGTGGAACTGTTCATTCAAGCTAATAATTAGCATTGAACACAATGTCAAATTATTGATTTTATTCTGAAACTATCTTTTTGCATTTTGAAGTGTCAATTTTGATTCAAATTGAACTAAATACAAATGGACATGAATGAAAAGTTTTAGTTCCTCTCAAAACATACTTTTTTTTTTTTTTAATTTTGAGTCAAACATGAATTGTGCTTTGGGTCAAGTGGAGTAATATGATTCATGTCAAAATAAAAGAATCAGGTTGTAACAAGTGACTTAATTTAGATTCTGTGAAGTCACATATTCTGAGCGAGGTTACACTTTTTCAGTGTACAGCACTTTATATGGACCTGATGTTTTATTCTTATTTATTTATTTAAATTATTTGGAGATTGACTTAACCTGATTTACGTCATCTGGCTGCGTTACGCTGCGCTCACATAACCATCTGAGTATCATGGGAATCAAATCTACTTCAAAATAAAGGAGCCAATCAGTGAGACTACGTTGTGGCTGGTGTGACGTAAAGCAGAAGCGATGGCAGTGTAGTCTTTTCAGATACACAACAATGGCAGCGTGTGTTAGGTATTAGAGGGTCCATATAGACTCGGCTATTTCCATTGTTTTGTCTACTCTACGACATGTTCATTCCTTAAAAAATGAACAGAGGATGGTTTTGGAAGCACTTGTTAATGGAAATTACATTTTTGCTCTTCTTCTGACCGGGTTTGGCAAGAGTTTGATCTATCAGACACCTCCACTGGTGGATAAAGAAATAGTACCAGTGCAGAAACCCATGGTTATTGTGGTACCCCCCCCCGGTTGTGTTGGTAGAGGACCAAGTCAAAGAGGCTGGTAAACTAGGGCTGACAGTAATGGAACTGGGAGGAACAAATGACAACCACATCTGCAACACATGTTGACAGATGGTGTTCTGTAGCCCCAAATAATGGCTGAAGGATAAATGGAAAACCATGCTTTCCTACAATGTTTACCAAACTAACTTGATGGGCATCGTAGTAGACGAGGTTATAAATAAACGTCACGTATAAATGGTAAGTTTAAACCCCTTCTGTTGATGTGTATATACTATTTTTACCGATTAAGCGTCTTGACTTCAACGTGAGTGAGTAAAGCGGCGCATCAGTCAAGATAATGGACAGATTTTTCATCAAATCACATGCAAGGGTTTTATATAAGGCCCCTCCTTTGAAAACGGATCGTTGCAGATGGTATTGTGAAATAACATCTGGTATTAGTGGAAACTAAAGGTTACAGGCAAATACAGTGGAATGTTAAATGGATACAATTGCATCTGTTCAAGTCTGTTAAAAACAATAAATGACTTTACAAAGCAATGTTTTGATTTGCCACAATAATGTAAGGAATGGAAATAAAAAAATACCTCAAGTTGTGGACTTTCATCAGCAAATTTTAAGTGAGATTAAAAAAAGAAACTAATCAGATATGGGCAAACACATGTGGGGTCACCATGGAAACTGTGGACACACCCACATGGGATACTTATATGCCGCTCAAATGTAACCCTTCTGGGGCCCACACGGACATGCTAACTCCAGGCCTAATGACACTTGTTATTTCTGTCTACATGAATACAACTACTAACTTCAGTACAGTGGACTGGGGTTGGATTCTTGCCTAGCAACCGTACGTCCAATAAATTAACTGGATGCAGGAGTCACACCAGCTTAGATGTCAACAAGGTCTGTGTCAGGTGTTGAACAACAATAACAACATCCACAGCAACACATTCATGGAGAAGAGCAGAGGCTGAAGTGATGGAGTCCTATTTTATATGTAAGTACAGTCAGAAGGCTTGAATGCAGAGGAGGTGAGACCTATTCAAACTCCTTTATGTTCAATACAGACACTATAGAAATACCTACAGGCTCAAAAGCAGCATCAGGAAGCAATTGTTACGAAAACCTTTGCAAAAATAATAGTCAGTGTAAATATTCATTGCTTGAATATGAGTCCCCTGATGTTTTTTTAATTCTCTTGTGCCAGAAAAATACCATACCATACAAAACCATACCATACCATACCAAACCATACCATACCATACCATACCATACCATACCATACCAAACCATACCATACCATACCATACCATATCATACCATACCATACCATACCATACCATACCATACCATACCATACCATACCATACCATACATACCATACCATACCATACCATACATACCATACCATACCATACCATACCATACCATACCATACATACCATACCATACCATACCATACCATACCATACATACCATACCATACCATACCATACATACCATACCATACCATACCATACCATACCATACCATACATACCATACCATACCATACCATACCATACCATACCATACATACCATACCATACCATACCATACCATACCATACCATACCATACCATACCAAACCATACCATACCATACCATACCATACCATACCATACCATACCATACCATACCATACCATACCATACCAAACCATACCATACCATACCATGTAATAAAAAGTACTAAAACTACACAGATAAAAAATTATCATACAATAAAAGAACTAAAATCAATGAGTCACTGAGTCGAAGGCCAGGGAGTAAAGATAGTGCCAATGGTCCTGTGCTCACAGCTGGGATGTCTTGCTATCAACAAAAGGGAGTCATTCAATAGATCATAAAATCAGAATTGAAATATGTTGAGAATTGAGGGAGAAGCGATTTTAGTGAATTGTGGATGACAACAACGGACACTGACAATGGATGGGCGAAGCGCAATGGCAATAGCTCATCGCGACTTCGTCCCGATGAGCTTTTAAGACGCGTTTTAAAATTGGACAGTGTAGGTGGGTAGGTTTGAAATAGTTTAGTTTATTCCACAAGCTCGGTGCAGCAACACAAAAGGCTCTCTCCTGTTTCTCAGAAAAGGCTGAAAAAAAAAATCAGTAATTTGACAAAGAACACTGATATAAAAAATGATGTAATTGATATAAAGACTTCATTTGTCTGTATTACATTTTTGAATCAGTTTTTTTTCTTCTTAACAATATTACTGTATATATAAAAATAAATTATAAAGACTATTCCAGACACGTACCACCTCTATTTTTTTTTTATTTTGTCTTTAGTTTGTTTTTGGACTTCTTTTGACTAAAATACACTTCACTTCTGTAGATGCTACTGACATTCTTATAGCTGTTTAGTACCACAAGGGCTCGTTGAAGCACATTTTGTAATAAATTGCCAAAATATAATAACTTTTTCATTTTATTTTGTGATAAAACTGCATTTTGTAGTAAACTATCCCAATGCATTTTGTGATATATTTGGTTTCATTCCATAATCATTTATTATTGACCTATATAATTCCAAACATCAAATAGGCAATGTTAGATTTGGTGTATTCTGTCATACATAGATTTATAATTTATTATTATTAGCTACAGTATATAGCTAAGAGAATTTGCATAAAAATCAATAAAAGTCACTCTTGTCTAAATTCATTGTTTAATAAACAACAATAATAGACGATGTTATTACATTTTCAAGAAATTAAAAAAGTTGTAAGTGCATTTTGCCATAATCTTCTCAAAATGTAATAACTTACTACATAATTTTGAAAATAAATTATTACATAATGCTTTGGCGGCAGTTTATTACAAAATGCAGCTCAACAGGGGCTGCAAAACTTTCACACACACACACACACACACTGATCACAACCAAACTTCTATCACATGTTTCTTGTGCCAGTATCAACATTTCCTGGAAATGTCAGCCAAATCCGACCATTATTTATTTATTTTTTTTACTTATCTTGCTACGAATCACACACACATGTCTAAACTATGTTTGAAGACAAAGAACGGTGTCGTCTTCCATAATTTTGTTGTGACTTAAACAAACTGGCTATAAGGATTTTCACTGAGTTACATCATGATGTTCCATTCTGCCTCCAGAACATCGATCCTCCAGATAGAACTGTGGGTCCTGATCCTCTTCATTAAATCTTTTGGCAATTACAAACAAAAAAGTGACCTTTCCAGTCCTTCAAAGGTCATGTCTTCAGCTTTGTTCAGAGTCTCTGTGCAGCCATGGCCTTTGTCTTACAGGTGACTTTTGACGATGTTTTTACATGTACAGATTAAAATGTTAAAGATGTGGATGTTCTTTTATTTGCTTAAACTGTCAAGTGTTATTAGCATATACACAATGTGCGGATGTCAGGGAATAAATAATAAATAAGTCCCTCCAGTGTCTGAATAACAATGTTCTAGTTGTTGCTTCTGATGAATTAAATAGTCCATTAGATTCTGCTGTCTTTAAAAAATCACAATTTAATATTATGGTAATCTTAAATTAATTTTAACATTATGATTCAATAAATCTTAATGTGCAATTTTCCTACATGGGTATTTTATCCCACTGTCAGATATTTATTTTTATTTTTTACATCACATGTTTAGGAGCACATGGATGTCAAGGCAAGGACTAACTAAATACATTTATAAAGTAGACAAGTAGTTCCAGGCACAACA
Organism: Siphamia tubifer; assembly: GCA_020466265.1. Classification (NCBI taxonomy): domain Eukaryota; kingdom Metazoa; phylum Chordata; class Actinopteri; order Kurtiformes; family Apogonidae; genus Siphamia; species Siphamia tubifer. Next base: position 22,782,457 of record CM035805.1, on the reverse strand, counting down.
AACCCTAGTCCTCAAATATATCGTAGCTTATTTTAGCATTGATCCAGCTGATGTCTATATGTGTGCTAATGTTAGCAGATCAATTGCCTCTATATACTGTATGTGCCAAGTTTGAAGTAAATGAAAACATTTAATATTAATGTAATGTTTTTTTGTAAGCATTTAGCCCATTATAAATAAAGGGGGGAAAGAATAAAGATTTGAAAAATTCTTAAAATATGATGTGATCTATTCTAGATCACTTATGATCGATAAATCAAATATGGTATGAATCCAACTAATAGTTTTGCTTCCAAGATATTAAAAGAACAAAGACACAAACTGAAACAAAAATAATACTCCTTGCCTGCTCTTTTGGAGGGGGGTAATAAAAAAAACAAAAGAAACCCCAACCTATTGTTAGCCTCATTCAATTTCCATTAAAAACATTTAAAATCTATTACATTTATTGTGAATATGCAACAAATAAAAACAACAATCAAAAATAAATAAATGTTTAAAATTATATATATATATATATATATATATATATATATATATATATATATATATATATATATATATATATATATGTATATATATATATCACATTAAACTTTTGTTGCTTATTTTTTATTCTCTTACTGTGGAACTGCTAAAGTCTCAGGAGTTAAAGGGTTAAATGGTTCAAGAACAGCATTCAATTGACTTTATTAAGAAATTTAGGTGAAAGTTTAAAGTGTGCAGCAATTAAAAGAATGCAGCAGCGAGGCTACCGACATCCAAAATTAATCTCATGAATCAAACCTGATGATTCATTCACACTTGAACACTAGTCCACCACCTCACAATGCTATAGCTTTGCTAAATATAAAACTGTACCTCCCACGCAAAACCGGGAGCTGGAACAGAAACACACACATATGGACCAAAAGCTTTAGTCGACCATAGTGTGATGGAAAACTCCCTGTGCATCCACATCCTGCCGCTTTCAATCTCGGGTCCAGAGTAGAACATTTTAGCCACAGGCTGACAGCACATACACTGACCTACATATTATAGCCATCATTTGATGAGTCACACATACACAAGAATGGGATTAAACAGCCATGGTACACCGCATTGTGCTGGGATATGATTAAGTCATGGTTGACCTGGTAAGCATGAAACTTTAATGAGGAGGAATAATGATATCAAGAAATATATAATCAATATTTCTCAACATGAGCAGCTTTCCTCTGGAGACACAAGCAGCTACGAGCCGTGTTTGACTGGAAATCATCATTTGCATAATGTAGATGTCAGTTACAGCAGTGTAGATGTGGATGTGTGCATGTAAAAAGGAATGATTATCAGTCTACATTTTAATGCTCCCCCCCCCCCCAGAGTTTCATCACGATCACGGAGACTAAAAACACTGATCAGCAAATAGACTTCAGCTACCCGGGTCGGACCTGATCACTTAATAAGGGGGTTGGATTTGCTCTAGTCTAATAACCGAGTCCCATTCCATCCAGCAGAATTAGAGGAAATGGATGTAATTAATCTTAAGTATAATATAAAGTCAGTAAAACTCCAAAATGTAACTAATATAAAACAATAATTAATCATTGCTTCCATTGTTCAGCTTGGTGAATACCCAGAAGGCACTGCTTTAATTATAATTTGATTTAGTGACCCAACAAATCGAGCCTTTCTCGTCATTAGTTTCATTGCCAATTGGTAAATGGCAAAAATCCCAGAACCAATTCACAGCCAAAATTCTAAGTAGTCTTGGCTCAGAGTTTGGCTTTTCAGTAAATATAATAGATATGTGCTCAGATGTTTTAGAGATATGCCACTGGCAGAGAAACAGGGAAACAAATGAATAGGTTCTGTATTGTATGATGTCTCTCTCTGCATCTAAAGAGACTCACTGAAGAGGAAGGCCACTGAGGGTAAGTAGTAATGTTGGTCTCCCCCTGCTGGTCTAAGGCCACTGTTTTATCACGTGACACAAAATAAAATGTAAAAAAAAAGAAAAATAAAGACAAAATGATGACAGACATCATAAATCGAAAGTAACTCAAACTTTTTGCTATAAAAGGTTGTTCAATGTTTTTCAGGATGACATTAAATTATAATGTGTAATTCTATCAACAAATTATATGAAATGTATTCAATTAACTAATGTTCATGAAATCCAAGTGTCACTGAAATCTGTTATCATTCAGTCAGATCACGACAAAAAAAAAGTACATGAATCTATAAACTATTCATAAACAGAAATTAACTCGAGATACCAAAATCTTTTTTTATTCATGAGGTAATGTACAATAGAAAACTTGCCTACAAACAGAAACATAAAAAAGTGTCATGACAGTAAGAAAGGCTGTTTAGTGGCAGCAGTTAGCGTAACGATGAAAAAGACAGTTATGACCGACTACAGAACACACCCCTGACCTCAAACAATCTATTAAATACATCAATAGTATTGTTTTAAACTGGTCTCGAAACTGTTCTGATCAATAAAATCAACTTTGGCATTTCACGTTATAATGATTTATACAAATGAGAAAAATATTTATACACTGGGAGTCAAACACGTGTTCAAAATCCACGCCAGAAACGTATTCGTTAGTCTGCGGTCTGGTCACCTGTGTGTAACTTGCACCGTTACGTCTGTACTTCCATGGGTTCTCTACATCGGTGTGTGTGTGTGCTGTGAGGAGGACGGTGAGGCAGCAGAGGACGATGACGACAGCGAGGAGGGGGCGGGCTGAGAGGTGGGGGCAGAGGAAGAGGAAGATGGGACTGTGGTGGAAGCAGAGGCGGCGGCGGCAGCAGCAGCGGCGGCGGCGGCGGCGGCTGCAGCAGACGTGGCCATCTCCATCATGCTGCTGTGTGTGATGAAGCGCAGACGTAGCTTCATGGCCGGACGCAAAGTCATGATGATTTTCTCCACCTGAGAGAAGAGGCAGGAGAAGGAATGCATTCACTGCCTCTCACAGGGTCACTTTGTTCTGTCATTTTATGTCTTTTATGTCATGTTTGCTTTGGATGGATAGATTTTAGAGACGCTTATGCATCTTACACAATCGGGGGGGGGGACTAAAAAAAACCCCCCGAAAAAATAAACAGTGTGCTGGCATTTGAGCGGAAGCTACATAGTTACTATCGTCTATGTCGTTACCATAACAACCCATACAAATCAATATGTGATGTCCGGACACGCAAATGTGATCTGACTGGAGTATGTGAGCATATCTGCTTAGTTTGTGACTAGAAATACAGATACATTAATAGTTGTCTGCACCTCAAGGACAAAGTGAGGGTCTCACTGCCTCCAATTAGCTGTGACACAGCAGGGGGTGGACTGGGCTGCACAGGAGGTGACAGACTTCAGGGTAAAATTGGAAACAGAAAACGCCATCTATACAAAGCGCAAGACACCTAAAAAAAATTCATCCAAAGTGTGGATGCATGAGGTACGAAGGAACCTGGCTTATTTACTGAGGATAATAGGTAGGCAGATACAATTTATTGATCCCAAACTGGGAAACTAGTGCAGGAGCAGCAGGAGCAGCATGACAAATGTGTGCTGTCAAACGATTCACATTTTTAATCCAATTAATCACACAGGGTTCCGATGGATTAATTTTGATTAATCACGCTCACTCGCTCACTCGTCATCTGAACCTGCTTTATCCTCACTAGGGTCGAGGGGGTCACTGGGGGCCTAATCCAGCAACAATGGGTGAAGGCGGGGTACACCCTGTATGAGTCGCCAGTTCATCGCAATTAAATAAACTCCTTTTTAACCCAAAATCTTGATGTAAAAAATTAAATATGCATTTTATTTTTCATGAGCAAACAGACTCAAGAATGAAGGGAATGTATATGCACTTGATATTTAGCCACTTAGCTAGGCAGAATGTTAGCCCATGTTCTAGAAGAACCCCTGACCAATGTCCACTCTGCATTAATGTTGTATTTTAAGATGGACTCCATTCTGCAAAGTACATGTCTAATACTTTTTTGCTAATCGACTGTTCCGTCTTGGGGTTTTTTGTATTCAAATGTCATGCTGTTTAGCATCTTCCATCTGCATATGTACAACATCAAGTACTTTAACAAACTGCCTGAAATGTGTTAGCAGAGATGTTCAGATTCATTCTATGCTGCAAATGGGTTAAACTGCATTAAACATTTTTAATCAGATTAATCATGAAGATGTATCGAGTTAATTTTGACAGCCCTGGTAAAAACAGAATAACAGCGAAAGCAAATAAATTAGAAGTAAAATCTGGACAATCAAATAGTAAAGTGTCATAATAATCTGTGACTAAATGTGCAACATAAAATATAATGTTTTCAGTAAGATGGAGGTGCATTCAAGTACATAGTGGAAACAGGTTTATGTCCAGGAAATACACTGAATATGGTTAATTGGTTATTGGCTTAAATGACACTCAAATGTGGTTGATTAAAGTTCATTTTGAATTATTTGTTAGTTTTTTTGTTGTTATTAACTCGCGGGTAAAACCTTAAGCAGGGACGACCGAGAAAAGATCCAGTAGACTTAAGAAAGACTGCTGCACAAAATGACCAAGGAAATGTAAAGATTTAATTCTGGCTAAATCATTTTAAAAAAGGCTACGTGTTTTGACCCAGAACTGTCATCAGTCGCATTAATTATACAGTGACACCAGCCAATGGGAGGTAATCATGTGACCACAACAGGTGAATCCAAAACCAAGAAGAAATGTCAAGTCTGTAAAAGATGTAGTCATTAGAATAAATGCTTTTTACATTCTGTCCTTGTCTGGATCTTTCCCCAAATTTGTCTTTGTACTCTGTTGTGCAGGAGAACCCAAATGATCGTGACTCTAGAAGTTATTAAAAAGATAAAACCAGTCACCTCCTCCTTTCCTGTAAAAGCCTAGGAAAGCATAATTGTTAAGATATAAAAGCCCACCTGCTCCTTCACACTGTCTCCTGTGTACATGTACTTAATGTGGTACAGGAAGTCACAGATGGGGTCCATGTAGCTGAGGTGTTGGCAGTGCTGGTCCACCGCCTGCAGCATCTCATAGAAGGCGACGCCGATCTGAAAAATAATAGAATACATGAGCAAAAAAATATCACATTGTTCGATTTTATGTCAGAAAATTATTCTATCGGTCAGTCTTCACATTGTCCCAATGATTTTGGAAATATTTAATCAATGAAAAGTGTTGAAAACAGTTTAAGACAAGGGTGTAAGAAAATCTCAGTTCTGCAATGTATCGCAATATGTCATTTTACAATACTATATTGATATTTAAAAGTACCGTATTGATATTTTAAGTATTTATTCAAATCCAGACATGACAGAGATTTGGGGTTTTTTTCAATATATATTTTATTCATGATTATTCGACACTATTTTATTAAATAATTGTTATTTGAAGCATCCTAAAACCCCCTTTTTACTGTCTGAGAGACGTTTGTTCCTTTGTTTGGATTGTACAAAAATAATGTTATAATGTTAGTTATGAACTAATAGAATATTAACATATATTAAATACTGAACTTACACTGTAATGTCTGTAAAACACAATTTAAGTTTTTACAGAAGAAAATGTGTTATAGTATTAGATCCTGTTCTGATCAAATACAAATGTGTTTAGTGTTTGTGCATATTTTTGGGTTAATTAAATTTTTACAGGAAATTACCTTTTAAAAAACCAAAGGATAAATATTGCTTTGTTAACGGTATTGTGATATATTGCAATATATCATAGCATAATCCTGGCATTTTGATATGTATCATCATACGCATCATCAGATTCTTGGCCCAACATTTCTGTGCATATAGTGTGTGACTTAGACAGTTCTGCTTTGACACTAACGATATGTACCTCCAACATGCAGCGTGTCCTCTCCTGCTGGAAGCGCTGCAGAAATGGCCCGACCAGATGGTACACGTAGAGTAACTGGAACTCCGTCTGGACGATGGGCTTCAGGGTCTCTGACAGGAACCTACAGTTTATGATGACAAGAAATCAGAATTACTCCGGTGGGAAATTTGAAGACGGTAAAACCACAGGAAATGGAAGAGAACCCCCTACTTGGGAATCAGAGACAGCTGTCCGATGGATGAATGGTGCCACACGGCATGCGCTAACGCCAGCACGTAACTGCAGTTCATTTCACTGTAGCTCTGATGGCAGGCTGTGAAGTCCAGCAGGGCGAAGGGGTAGCCGGCCCACTCTGTCTCTGATGTTAGCACTGGAGAGCCAATTACAGACACAATACGGTCGTGGAGAACGATCCAGTATGGCTCCTGCAAAACGACAAAGAGGGCGTGATCAATACTGTGCGAAGTGAAAGTGTTGATGATGTTCTGTGCATGTTGATGTCTTACAGGCAGTGCAGTGATCACAAGTCCAATGGCGTTCATCCAAGCTGTGATATTTTCTCTGGGAACAAGAGGTTGGCTAAAAAAATGAAGGGGAAACAGTGTGTAATTCATCAATAAGTCACTCACCAAAGTACAAAAACTCCAAAAGTAGGACTTACACAGCTGAGTATTACAACCCAGAATGCTGTTAACTATGATTACCAAAAGTACGGTTTCATTAGCTACTCCTTCCAAAACACTCGGAGCCATAAAATATTTAGAGGTGATACAGCATGCATTTCATTGTGTACCTCTTCAACACAACGTTGAGCAGGGCATTGCCTACTTCTTTCCCTGGTACTGCCAGAGCCATCAGCTCCACACAGGTCACATGTAGGGCATGGGCTGCAGGGTTGGGGAACTCATTGAACCTCCAGTCACAGTTGGGGAAGGGGCCTGGAGACTTTCCAGCCATCGGTGAAATGGAGTTAAGGATCATAACATCATACGAGAAGGATGTTGTTTACTATGGGAATGGAGTTTAAACACATTCATTCAGTGGTCTCCAGCCAACCACTGAAAGAAGTCCAGCAGAATCGTTGCCGTTTTCCTTTTCTCGTTTCCATTTAACATCACCTTAGCAGCAGTAAAATCAACTGCCATTAAATTAAGTTAAGATGAATGAGTAATCACTCCTTGTTTTATTTGCATTTGCCTTTAAGGTGCATTAAGGGACAGCAGAAGTATTGGCTTTGAGTTAAATGCCCCAGAGATGCATCACTTTTCATTATTTAGCGGAGTAAAGTCATTAGGGAGCACAGTGATGGATCTATCTGCCAACAGGAGAAGATTAATGAAAGGATATTGTCCACCAGGCGCCCAATCAGCTTGCAGTAGTAGGTGTCATCAGGAGTCCACACATTGTCTTCTCTCGGATTCATGCCGCACTTCAGATAGGTTTCACTTAAACACCATCCTGGAGTACGGTTGTCCTATAAAAAAAACAAAACAAACAAACAAAAAAAATATTATTGTATAAAAGTTGATATTGTGCTTGTCTTAACAGAAGAATTTTGTCAGAAAATAGGTTTATTATTTCTCTTTGTGTTGTTAAAAAATGAGTAAGTGTGATAATTTGTCATACATTAGCTAATATCTTTGGGGAATGAATCAGTAATTGGACTTTGATCAAATGATCCACACCAAACAAATAGGGCGTAATATGACTAACAGTGTAACCACCTGCAAAACAGGCTATACATGTATTATCGTTGTTATATGAAGCTTCCTCTTTGCATACCTTCAGTGAAGACATGATGGCATGCACCAGTTTTCTCTTCAAGTTGGTCCGGTCTCTAAGATGGCGCTCATAGTAGTGGAGGGTGTTGTACAAGTAAGTAACGGGGCGATCTGCACACAAAGTAATACATCTACAGTAATCAGTACAAATAACTGATTTAAAACTGCAATCAACATTCCTCTATTCCAACTGTCATAGTGATAACCGAGTATAAACATCCTTCCTTCTTTAATACAATACAGGATGTTTAATTAAAGAATGTTACGAATGTTAATTAATACTTGTATGTTTGGTTTCGACTGAAGATGGACAGGCCCTTAGGTTTTAAGATAAAGCCTTTCTTAATCAAATCTCCCACTCCAAATTGCAAAACAGAAGAAGAGGACATGGCTTGGTCAATGATTTATTATTTTTTCTCTTAAAAACACCATAAGGCAAGTCTGGAATTGATCAAACTTTATGACAGTAATGTAAATTTCATCATTAACTCAGTTTTGAAGACCTGCCTGGGGCTAATTTAAGGCCCTAGAAGCTCAGATAATTGGATTGTAGACATTTTAAGGTCCTGTGGAAACACTCATCTGTCTAAGCCAGGGGCATCAAACTCATTTTAGTTCAGGCGCCGCATTCAGCGTAATATAACCTAAAATGTGCTGGACCAGTAAAATAATAATAATAATAATAAACTTTATTGCAGACACAAGTCTAGATAACAGAAAACTATGACATACAGGACATATTTGAATGAAAAAGATGAAACTTGGGCTTCTATTACATGGCTTTCTAATTTAGCCAGGCGACACATAAAACTAAACGTCGACCATCTTAATAGAGTGCCTCACTAGTTAGCACTCCTGTGGTTACTTCCTGAGGCAATCTTCAGTCTCTGCAATCTCATTTTCTTATAGTTTGACCACAGCTGAGCAGTCTATAATGGTGTGATGTCGAGTCAGAACAGACAATTCAATGAATCAGGGCACATAGAAAACGTTCTTTTCAACATATTACCTTGATAATACATTTCACGTCGCTGTCGATGGACGTCACAGGATAAGGCATGATGGAGGTATTTAATTTCCTCACATACATCAAGAAGACGGTGAGCCAAATAAAAGATTGGAAAAGTTGATTTCCTGTCTATGATTACTTGTCTTATTCTTAGCATTATACTTTATGTCATGGTATATGCTATACTGAGAGTACACCCTCAATGTCTGCTGCAGCCCAGCAATATGCAGACAGAGCATTATTTTTTTTTTACCTTGAGATCATATTGGTCTGTACGTGCAAACTGAACTAAATTATTTTGACACCATTGAGTGTTATTATCCTCTATTACTGTTATTATACCTTGTCATTTTTGCATTTTACAGACTGATCCCACGGACTGGGTTGGACCAATTAGTGGGACAATTTTAGCACAAAGACCTTATCTTTGACACCTGTGCTCTAAACCTTACCGTGGAACTTGTACAGCCCCCCCAGATGATCCAGCAGCGTCTCCAGAGACTTGGAGACAGGAAGCAGCTCCAGGAACCGATGGATGACAATGTCGAAGACGGGGAGGAAACGCAGGCACACGTTGCCAAAGTAGATGGGCAGGTACTGAGGCTGGAGCTGCATGGGAGGGTTGACCTGATCTGCTAGACCCTCAAAGTACAACTTCTCTGGGTATTTCTGGGAGGACGAAGACAAACGTGTGTGAATCTTTCCTACTGCCATTTTAAACATCCCTTTATTATGTAGAAAGTCTCACAGTCTCTGTTCATAGTTAGGTTAACTGGACCTTTCTGTGGTAACTACACTTCTCAGCCTCTGTAATCAAACATCACTGATGTGCAAGTACCTTGTGGTAGCTCATGTGCTTGTTGTGCCAGTCGCTCTGCAGCCAGTGCTCTGGAGAATTCTCCTTCACAAAATCATTGACTCGGTTCCTGAAGTCATTAGGCTTCAACAGCAGCAGTTGGATGATGAAGTAGCAGACTTGTGCCTCGTTGCCTTCATGGCTTCGCATTGCCTGCAGGGAGAACAAAATAGCAGTGACATCTAGACGTTGTCATATGTAACAAAGAGGACTGACTGGTATACATGTTCTGGAAAGTTTATAGCATGGTGGCACCTTTTAAAACAACTCAAAATCACAGTCAGAAATACTTTTAATGTTGGAAAGATTATGAATAGTAAGTAAAAATCAAAACTGCAAGTAGTCTCAAAGGCCTTCGCCGTCCCTCGCGACCGCCTCCCCATGCGAACGCCTCCCCATGTGACGTCCAAGTCAAATTTCAGCCAGATTGGTGTTTGTAGGTGATTTTGTAGGGGGCACTATAGAGCAAAATCACAACTTCTATTGATAAAACTGGTATAAGACCGAGAGATAGACATCTGTGTCAATTTTCAGGCAAATCTGTGTTTGTATGTCTGAACTACAGCCATTTTAGTGAAGGCAAATTTGTAGGGGTCGCTATAGAGCAAAATTTAAATTTCTATTGATAAACTGGTGTGGACCCGGGAGATAAAATGAGCGACTTCATGTGATATGTTCCCAGTTAGATGTTGTTTCTTTATTGAAAGTAGAAACACTATTAGATGTAAAAATTGTGTGTGTTTTGTGTAGTCAGTGTCTTTACCAAGCATAAAATGAGCCTGTCCAGAGTGACAATGTTGTACTTCCAGACCATATCGTTGAGAATTTCTATGCACTTGTTGAGCTGCTGTCCTCCAGCTGATGTAGAGAACTCATAGACCAGGAAGTCTGCGAACGTGCGCACATGAGCCACCAGTGCACGGGCCCCAATCCGCTCCAAGACTCTGAGGGGAAAAACAATCACGCAGCCATCAGTGCACCATTCTACAACAACACCATTACAGTGTTCTCCCTCATCATCAATTAGCACGGTGGATGTTGTTTAGAGAGTTAGGAATGTGCCCCAGTAGACCAATTACTTAGAAATGCCAAAACCCAAGAAGTGAAATGCATCATTATCATCATGTGCTTCAGTAAAATACACTCAGTGGTGTTGGACTTATATGTTCTTGCATGTAAACAAAGATAATGGCATGTGTTTTCCATTTATGAAGATTAAATCATCAAAGGCCTTGGCTAAATTACTTATGTAACTTTGATATTGTGGCAGTAAAATTGGGGAAATTAATCACCATTATAAGGGGTTCTCTGTAGAATTGATAATCTAAACTCTCAAGGGGACACCACTTAAGACTAAGAAAACCACAAAAGACTATCTACACTCTATCACTAAAACTCATTGTTCATTCACATCTGTATTATCGTTTCATTACCTTTTGCACTTCAAAAAAAACTCATAGGCAGCTAATAAAATTACGACAGCATCTTATAATCACCATGTTACATCAGCTGATCGTTTAGATTATAGCTCTGTTATTTTGTTCGGTTTTTAGACTGAAAACAACCACAGGAAACCCAGAAATCACCTCTGTTTTCTGCACAGTTTGTGTTCTCAATAGCTGCATGAAAGATCTGTTTGGATCAGACCTGCCACAGTTTATTCCCAACTGTGGATCAACTGTGGAGCAAATCTAGCAAAGATAATAAAATCCTATTATTTTATGCTTTCATAAGCCTCAAAATAAAACACAAACATGTTAGAAAAAAATCCATCAAACTCAATTCTTTTCAATAAAAAAACGAAACACTGTTGTTGATCACTATATCACTTTCTTTGACTCCAAAAGATATATCTTAGTGGTTTTGTCTTCCTAACTTATCAATTCATTTTAGTTTTCCTCACTGTGGAAGATGGGCAGAGTGACTCACTACTCCTTCTAGTGGTCGCATACATTTGTCAGACCATCAATGCAAACATATTCACTTCATATCTTTACAATCCAATACATTGGCATCTTTGGCAAAACCTCAGAGCTATTTCATCTAAACACTCTAGTAACGATTTCAGGTATTTTTTTTTTTTTTATTTGAAAGTAGAAATACTACACAGAGTCTTTTGAACAGCACTGCATGTCCACTATGTTTGGATGTGACTGTTAATGATCCTGCAAATGCATATGAATGTTTCTGCTGTGGCTTAATAGAGAAATAAAATTACAGAAGCGCCAGACCTGAAGCCAATCTGGTTAATGTGGTCTGTCTCCAGCAGCATCTTCCACAGCAGACAGAGGAACAGTGGGGGTGAGCCTTGCATGGAGAAATGGGTAATGATGTCATTCTCATTGGCCATGGACTTCCACTTCCTGTACTCTTCTTCCACATTCTTCTTCAGGTTGAAACGAGACTCCTGGGGAACGTTGTTCTGTTTGAAGAATGCCTGAGAGGGAAGGAAAGTGGATGATGGGGGAGGCATTTTAACAACACAGAAGGTTATAGAAACACTAAAGAGTTAGATGGTGCACCTGTAGTGGAGCGGGGAAGCAAGATAGAGTGTGTGAGGCCCAGTTGTGAGGTGTGAAAGTCATGATGGTCTGAAGAATGTCTTTACACCAAGTCCCGTGGATGGAGTCGGAGCCTGTGAAAAAATCTGTACAGACAGAACAGGTATGTAAAAATGGGCAAATACATGTACTATAATAAAGACAGCAGGAACAGAAAAAAGGAAAAGAAGAATGTCCTACTGTGGTAAAACAAAACTGAGCATTACCGGTGACATGTGTTGCTCTGGCCAGGGTGAGGATCAAGGCTCGGTTCAGCTCCTCGGATTCTGCCGACAGAACTGTCTTTGGGTCATTGAGGAAGCGGGTGAACTGGGGCTGCACTTCAGAACTCCCCAACGCTGTGATTAACCGCAAAGCCGTACTCTCAACGCTGCCAAAAAGACACAACCTCTTCACACACAATGGTTCTGCAGTAAACCCACTTGGGATGACTATTTTTGCCTAGTAAACGGCCTGTGCACTTGTACATGTGGAGTAAACATTACCATAGATGCAGCTGATTCTGGTTGGTCTGAGGCACGGCTGCCAGACTGTGCAGATGACTCAGCAGCTGGACTCTGTAGTGAGGCTGTATGTGGTGCATCCTGTAGCTGAACATCTCCAGTAAAGTGTGAAGAATTCCCCAGGCGTGAGATTTAAACACATTGGGTAGCAACTGGCCTGAGAAGACGAATTTAATATTATTCAGGATTGCGTCTAGTGAACCCACACAGAATTTGTGTTTAACAGAAATGTTCTGAGTCAGTCTGTGCCGAGTGCAAACCAATGGACATGGTCGTGAATGAATATTAATGAGAAGAGTTCAATGTTTTTCTAACTCACTGATGAATCCTTTTATGCCCAAAGACTCAATCTCCATATACACCAACAATCTGCTGTACGTCTCCACCAGTGCAGGGGCCAGGGCGTGGGGGGACTTTGCGTGGGCCAGTTTTATTACCCGTGTTGCAATGCTGTGGATTAAACTGGACAGAGACGTAAACAGAGAAAGACTTATTCATCCTTTACACTTTATAAACATGTCAATATATTTTACACGATTTCAATTTGCATTTTATCAAGCCAATAATAAACGTGCAGCTCACGGTCCAAAACCATACCGCAAAAGGTTTCAATTTGGCCCACAGGGTCAATTAACAAAGTGTAAAAATTAAACTGAAGATATTAACAGTCAAGTCAAAGTCATTTTAGCTCAGGTTCCACAAACAGACCAGTGTGGACAGAGTTTATTTTTGATATGTATAACATTTTTGTGTTTTGTGCATCCTTAGTCAGACTTTATTTTGATGATTTCTTAAGTTACTTTGCGGAGTTTACAATGGAATTTATTGTCAGTAAAAAAAAATAGCGTAAGTGAGTGGGAGTATGTAAGTTGAGCTTCTGCTCACTTCTTTTTCAATAATTTTTTTTTCTTCTTTTTATAATAATAATTGACTGGATTTATATATCACTTGTTTGGCCACTCAAAGCGCTTCACAGTAGTGACCCATTATTCATTCACTCTCACATTCTCCCTCTGGTGGTGGTAAACTACATTTGTAGCCACAGTTGCCCTGGGGCAGACTGACAGAGGCGTGGCTGCCATTTTGCACCTGTGGCCCCTCTGACCACCACTGAACATTCATACACCAGTGTGAGTGGTGCTGGAAGCACTGACTAGGACAGAGCACCAACCCTTTGGTTATTGGACAACCTGCTCTACCAACTGAGCCATAACCAACGTTATATTATTTTCCTTTGTTGCATTGGTTTTAAATGTTGGTATTCAAAATAAACAGCGTTATCTTATGTAAAAATAATAACATAACCTATAAATGATGACTCCAAATTGTCTTCATGGTTTAATATGAATAAAATTATATTACATTATCCCTATAAATAATGACAACTCAATTTTAGTAAACGAAACCAAAAGCATTACATTGAAATATTCACATACAAACTTTTGTTTAACCGTTGTACCTTTGAAGATGAGATCAGTAATGCACATGCATAAATCATAAGCTGAGGTACAATATTGTTAAAATGGCTTTTATTTTTTAAAATAAATGCCTTTTTTTAAGGCTATTCACATCCTTTTAGATTGTATAGTTCGTAAATATACATTTTCATAATTGAATGTTACTTTTTTCCACTAAAACAAAGTTAAGTTTAAGTTGTGTCATCATTTCTAGGCTATTTATGACTATTCTTTTACTGGATATAAAATTGAGCTGAATATGTCCTCTGAAAGAAATGGAGTTTAACATCACAGTTATAGTTAACCATCCAGAGTATGTCCCTCAGCTGTGGATATAATAATACTGACAGAAGAATGTAAAAAAATGGAAAGATTCAGAGAGATAGTTTGAAAAATACATTAAAATTAAGGTAAAATCTCCCACCTCATCTTTGCATGCACTGTGAGAGAATCCAACAGGTTCATGGGCAGTGGAGTGACAGATCCTGAAGCCACGCAACTGGTGCCGGGCAGGTTGATCTTCATTGTACCATTTCCATAGATTGTCTCAACGAGGACACCCATGGGCAGAGTGAAGCACTCAGAGTTGGTGCTGTAGGCGTTACACAGCAGGGCAATCTTATAATCAGACATACCCAGGGTCTTATTACGCAGGGACTGCTGGAGAAACCTACAAAAGAAAAGGAGGCGCAAATAAGAAAGATGGACAGTGTTTCACAGGGTAATTACTTCTGAATATTAGTAAAGTAAACCTGGGTTTCATTTAAAGGAAATTTAATCACGGTGGTTTGAAACACAGACTTATGATGCAACAATGATCATCATAATCAAAATTAATAACCAACTGAATAACCACCTCCAGGCTAATGGACAATGTAATCCTCACACTATCTACAAAATCACAACTCATGCACCTTGTGTTTAATTTAACCGTATACATATCTGATACTACCGATATGTCCTTCATATATTACATTTCAATTATCTGTAATATAGAGTTGGCTGTTCATATATTATAATATGTCTTTGCTGTTTTTTGTATAATGGCAATATTTTTCTGGATATTTTTAGTCTTTAAAATATTTTTTGTCTACTAAACTGATTCCAATTGTTCCCCTGACAGTGACAACAAAGATCGATTACATTGTATATTATATATAAGATTAATCCATCCACCCACCCTACCACCCATATGTGTATAAATGTATCTGCAATTTATTTAGAAACTAACTTGTAATAAACATAATGTACAATAACCTTATGAAACTGGTGTGTGGAACACCTTTGTAAAAAATTAACAAAAATGACAATTTCTTCCCTTTTAAGGTATTTATTAGTTTGCAGTGTGCATAGATACATACTCATGATGTAGTTTCAGAGAGTGTGGGATGGGAATCTGTAGTTTAGAGTTATCATTCTGTGCTTTGCGGTTCAGGTGGATCCAGATGCAGGTCATAGCAAAGGAATGAGTGGACTGGGGCTTGTTAATGTCAGGAACAGGAATGCACTGGAGAGAGAAACAGAGTGAGTTTGAGCGAAGTACCTCATTTATTACATAAATCTGTTATTACAGTCCACAAATGGGGGGGGGGGCATAATAGAATGCTCGATTCTGCTACTGGAAAAGATGCATACCTCTTTTTCTGGGTAAAGTAGGTCAAACAGCTTCATGACAGGTAAGAAGTCTGCTAAGGCATTCTTCTGAATGCTTCCTGATATAAATTGGAGTAGGACCCACATCAGATGATCCCTTCCTTTAATGAGACCTCTACCTGCAAGCTACAAAGAAAGAAACAATGGACTTGAAATGAATGATATATTAAAATACAGAGCTGTTTCTTGTGAAGTGCTTTTAACCCATAAAAACTCAAGCAATTTCGTACCAGTTGTTATGGTAAATTGACTGAGTTTGTGGAGAACATTCTATGCACCTGTAAGGATTTTTGAGTTAATTGATTGGAAATTGTTGATCGGGTACCTGAAGCACTTTACAGTTTCCTCGCATACACCCATTCTCTCTTTCTCTCTCACACACACACAGCACTGAAAGGCCTACTGGGAGCTATGTGGGGTTCAGTGCCTTGCCCAAGGACACTTTGACATGTGAACAGTGGAAACCAGGATTTGAACCGTGGGATTTTTGGTCATTGGACGACCCAACTTATCATATTATTTACATTTAGCATTTTTTAAAACCTGGAAATCATGTGTATATGTTATATTTACAAATATTAATATAATTGTTCATGAAAACTTTTTAATTTACTCTGAGTTATTTTAAAATAAAAACATGGGGATAAAGCGATTTTTTTCGGCAAAGATGCTGACAAAGAAATTGAATATGTTACATGTTAGGGTTCTCATTTTAACACGCTATCTGCTGTGGTCAGTATACCATCACTGTAAAAGGAGAATGCATACATAAGCAAAATGTAAAACTAGCCACCTACAATTGACCTTCCGTGGTGATGATCCAGTGTTTTAAAACCCTTGTACTTCTGTACTAGGAAGGCAGCAACAAGCAGGACTCTGGAAGCGTGGTCGGTTGTCTCAATATATTCTTTGCATGTGTAAAAATATACTGAAAATATGACTTGTGTTTTGATTGAAAATGCTAGAAAGTGCTAGAAACTTCCATGACAATATCAATAATTGAACATAAAAAGTATCTCCATCAGCTGTTATTTATTAAACTCCGTGTGGTTTACTGTTGAATCAATGTTGTAGAAGACGACAGAGCCTTTAAATGTCCAAATGGATCATATCTGATGACCATCAAACTGTATTTTACAAGAATTATTTACATTTATTGATAGGATAAACTGATCAGTGGTTTCTGAAATTTTAAATCGGCAGATGCTTTTTGTCTCCAGTGGATGTTTAGGTCTTTATGGGATAGATAAGATCTTTTTTTTTTTTTCATTTGGAGGATCGCTACCTCTCCTGGCCTTCGACCTTCTTTCTCTTACCTTCTGATGTAATGACAACACCATGTGAGGAAAGCTTGCAAACTGAAATAACACAAAGAAGATGAGCTGAGAGGACAGGTGCTGCCACAGCAGTTGACTAGTTCCTCCGATATCGGCGTCAAAGTGTTCCTCTGTCTCTGAGCGCTCCATGGCATACACCACCAGGTCCACCAGCTGCTCCTCCAGCACCGGGCAGCGCTGCTTTTGCTGGTGGGGGGAGGAGGGTAGTGTTACAGGACAAAGAAATAGCAGGTAGGAGAGAGAGAGAGAGAGAGACAAAGAGAGAGAGAGAGAGAGAGTGAGAGAGAGAGAGAGAGATAGAGAGAGAGAGAGGGAGAGGAAATCAAATGTGAAAAAGAAGGGGACAGACGACAGAGACAGAAAAAGGTACAAGAGAAGGGAATAGAGGGAAATAAAAGGAGAAGCAAAACAGGAAGACAGAGGGAGGGAGAGAATAAGAGAATCATAATTAAATTACAACAAATGTACAACATTGATGCAATTGTCAGGAATTGTTAAATGTTTTTGCAACCGTCATTCAGTATTTGCAGGACTTCATCTCCTTCCTCAGCATCTGTTGTCTGGGTTGCAGGGCCTGATGCCAGATTCATATAAACCTATAAATGTGACACACTCAATTCTCCAATTCCCATAGGCTTGGTAAAATGTTCTAATCTAAAAGTATTTTTTTTCTCCTTCTACTTCTGTTTAGCTTTTCACAAGTTTATTTTCTGATCATTTTGGAGGGTGCACTTTAGGTCAAGTCCATCACAATTCATACAAAAGCAACTAAACAGGACATCTTAGTAGGAGGATGAGTCACATTTCCTATGTTTAAGAAAGCGTTTGATAAAAACAGTGAGGTAGTGAATGGTAGAAAATGGATCGAGATACAATCAGGAAAATAATAGAATGGGGAAGATGCAGAGTAGATCGAGACTGGAAATAGCACTGTCGCAATTATTACATAACAACCGTCTCTGCATTTAATCTCCACCTTTTCTTTTAATGAGGTCATGGAGTTGCACCCATTTCATTTGTTATAGTTTAATTAGTTATTAGTGCTACTAGACATTTTTCTTAGGGTGACTGACTTTAATTGGCTGCCGCTGTTACAGGGGTTTCTTTGTATTTCACAGCAAAGGGATGTCATGACTGTAACTGTTTCTTTATAAAGTTTTAAAAGTGAAGCAGAAATTTATTTGGGTATTTTTTCAATTTCCAACAAATGGTTTCATGTTCTGTTATTGTTACAGATGCTAAGACTGGGAATAAAAAAACAACAACATTCTTGTACCTGTGCCTGTACTTAGGACATGGCTTTCCCATTTATTTTGACAAAATATTCTGTATTAATATATGTTTCAGTAACAATGTACTGAATAAAGTGCATCAAAGATTTAGTTGCATAAACCATGCACTGGTGCTTATGATATTGACTTCAATGGTACTGAAAATTGGAATAAAATGAGTATTCCAAGCATTCTTTTAAGACTGCCATTATAAGAGGTCGTTTAGGTGTCTTCATATTTTCTTTGCAGTCAAAGTGTCTGAAAATGTCTGTTTCACCAATTCCTTTGCAACTTTGTTATCAATATCTGGCTAATAATTATCATTATTATAAAAATAAAGAAGAGTGTGTTTTAGTGAAAAAGAAAAAAAAAAAAAAGGACTTCTAGCAAATGTATTATCAGAAATATCAGTTCCTTTCTACTTGTAATAGAGTCCCGCATTCCTGCTGTTAAGTGTTCGATGGTGTTGGAAAGCTCAGGATCTCAACTTTATGGATGATGCAAATGGTCCAGGAGTTAAGAGTAATTGTTTGCTGTCAAGTACAAAATGAAGTACTGGAGGGATCGCTGCCATTTTGTTTGAACCAGATGGTAAAAAAAAACTGAGCAGAAAATTTGAAACTTCATGACAGTTCTGACAGGAAAATGTTTGCTGGATTGGTGTAGTATGCGTCTACATTCACAGTGTGTCTTAAATGAACAGTAAGGGGATTATTCTGGGCTATGTGCCGAGTGTAGAACTGAAACCATTTTGACTCATATTGTCATGAAGGATTATCTACAAAGCTAAACTGATTTTCAACAGTCACATCACCAGGATTAACGTAGAAATAAGGTTTGATCTTTTCTACATTGGTAAACCTGCCCCATATTTTTTTTTTTTTACTTATACCACCAGTGACAACAGAGCAGAAAGAGTGAGGATCCCCGTAGAAGCTGGAGTTAAATAACCCAGTATTTTTTTTTTCCTCTTTACATAACGGCACAGCACAACAGCACAGCACTAGAACACTACACAGCCGAAAACATCCAGGCATGCGGGGTTTAGGAGGGTGAGGAGGAGGTGGTGTGATTGGGAGGAAAGAGGAGGAGCTGTGAGACTGATGCTTTGTTTTATTTCTTTTTTGTGCACTGGTATTCAGTACAAGTTCTCCTCAAATGTCCACCCAAACACACACACACACACACACACACACACGCACACAAAACACACACTCATGCCCACACAAACAGAAAGAGGGCGAGAGAGAGAAAGAAAGAGGTAAAGATTGAGAAAAGAGAAATTACAAGCAAATCTCTGGTCTGCAAAGAAATCTGCCCGAAAGATTATCACCAACAACAACACAGTCAATGGGTCATTACATTAATACTAATTTTATGTGAAATTATGTTTTCCAGGCCCAACTGTGGGAAAAACACCTAATATAACTTCACCTACTCTTCACAGTGTTTATGTCCTTACAGGAATTAATCCATAAATCAAACTTTCTCTGACCATAATTAAGTGGCAATTACAACAGGACATGTCCACCATTGTAAAACTGACATATTTTCATCTTAAACTATAGGTGTAGTTTATTCTAGGGCCCCCAATCAATCACTTCAACATAAAAAGGCCAATATAAAACAATCAATAACAATGTAATGTGTTCATATGTCACATACGCTCAAACTCCGTTGAGAACTGTGGTTCAATAACATTCAAAGAAACTCAAACAACCCAATACAAAGCACCCTGGGGCGAGGTGAATATCACAAAACACAGGTTAAAGTTTACGTATCCAATCAGAATCACTCGTTAGCTAACCTGGGCAAAAAAATGGAACATTTTATAACATGAGGACATACGATTTTTTGTTGTTGTTGTTGGTTGAAGAAAAAAAAAAATGAGAAAGACTTTCCTACAGTTAATTGTCAAAATATGGAAACATTTTCTGCATCAATGAATTGGCTCCAAAAGAACAAACCTTTAAAATGCGTGAAACTTGTGTTGTACATTTAATTCACATTTCACACACTGTTGAGTCAATGTAAATGTCTCTGCATCTCATACAAACAAAACGTGCCGCTAAACCCAAGGCCCGATTGATACTTTATGGATAAAAATGTAAATGAATATGGTGTAACGGTATTGCTTCTATAGCTGTCAGACCGAGCGCCCTGATGAGTGAGTGAGTGTTGAAGTTTTGCCCAGGTCAGCACCACAGACAGCTGCAGCTTCAGGTCAGACACAAGAGGACCTCGCTAACAACAGGCAAGGACCAGACTACATCCACACATGCAGGGCAGCAGGACTTGAAGTGTGTCAACAGCAGGGTTTAAAGATAAAGGCAATCTTAATGACACCTACTTAGCTTTCACTAATTCACTAATGACAAAGGAAACAATCCAGAACATTTTAGCACATTTGATTGACTTTTTATTAATATTTATTTTATATAATATATGTGGTTAAGTGAAGCTTTATGCATGTGCACTAAAAGAAAGAAGATATTCTGACTTGTTGATCATGTTACATAAAAAGTGCTGCGAGTCAGTTCTAGCGTCAATTTCCATACACATTTGTTTGTTATAATTTTTTTGGGTGAACAGCAATAATTCTCAAACTTCCCTTCGTAGCCAAACAAGTGGAACATTGTGTCTGTAAAGATCGTAATTGGAATCATGTGAATTTTAATACAAATATCTAAGTGAATTGGGATCTTGAAAGCAAATACATGCAAACTTATGGTGTTAGTGTTTTGCAAAACAATCTATTATCAACCAAAGATACTACATACAAACAGAAAATACTCACTTTGATGAATAAATATGTAATTGCAGATAGTTTTAACAAGAAAACTGAACAGAAGAAGCAGAGTTAGTAAATTACTGACAGCGGGTTATTATTTTACCTTCAAATACAGATTGTGGTTTATGTTTCAGCATCTGCCACCACTCACTGTATTGGTTCATAGTCCCTTAAAGCTTCCATGTATAACTGTTTATGGCGTCACTGGGCAAGGGTGAAACAGCATCATCTATATTCATATGGATTCCTTCGATTTAGTTTAAGAGGAGAGAGCTGCAGAAGACAGGTGAATATTTTCTTATATTTTTCCTGCTTTTGGCTCCAGACTTCATCTACCAGCACCTGTTCACCATTTCTTGCCTGTATTTAGCGATAACCATCTCTAACCTCAGTCTATCTCTATAAAGCCCTGCTGTGACCATCTCAAGCTCTGTGCCATTTCTCTTTTCTCTATAATCTTTTTTTTTTTTTTTTGTCCAGTTCCCCATTTCTAGGACGGTGATGACATCATCAGCATGTCTACAAAGCTAAGCGTCCAATGGGCTGGTTAGTTGGCGGGTCAGGTGACCAGGAGGAGGAACAACGACATACCTGGGCAATGTTCAGAGTCTAGAGAGCGCATGGTAGAGAGACAGACAAACACAACACACAACCAGAGGACAATAGAGAGAGAGAAAAAAAGAGAGAAACATAGAAAGAAGCAGAGAGAAACACAGAGGGGGAAAAAAAGAGAGACAGAGAGAGAAAGTAGTGACTAAGGAGCTAGGTTGTTCACTGTTTGTTCAGCACAGTTAGCATCAACTCAGCCAATTCACACATATAAACTGGGTTTGGACTGTTCATATTAAAAGAGGAAATGTACAAGTCTGTCCAGCAGTGATCTGCTTTTGATCTGGACACTGACAAATGCATCAAACCGTGTCTGTGGCTGTGTTTGATGAGCTGGGCTGAGGTGAAACTGCATGAACCCAACAGGGCAAACTAACACCAGTGCATTATGGGTCAAGCTCACAGCATTGGTTTGCTTTACATATGGTTTTAAATAGCTGTATTAAAAGAGCAACAAGAGAGAAGAGTGGCATCAAGGGACAAAAAAAAAAATTGGGTGGATGAGGGTTCAAAGGAACAAAAAGGGAATATACAAGTTGAGGACAAATAGCATAAAGTAGAAAGATAGTAATGATAATTGGATAAAACAAATGAAGTAACAAAATGAAGGTAGATAAGAACAACGAGAGCAGGTAAAGGAAGGATGCAGACAGAGTATGTAAGACAAAATTAATAAGGGTAAAGATAAACAAAGAGAGCGAAGGGGGACAGCAGTGAGGAGCTGGTGTGAAAGGGGAGAAGAACAACAACACTTACCTGTTTGTTGAGTCCCAACATGTTGCAGACCATTTCTCTTGAGTATGGCTGTTCTAGGACATACCGCAGCAAAACTGTCTGTGGCTCAAAAAGGTCCTACGCATATATATATTAAAAAAAACAAAAACAAAAAAAAAAAAACATTCTCATTTGTATTGTTTTGTGTGTATGTGCATGCACAAGATGTGAGCAGTGTATGCATGTTACCTTATCGAATGGCAGCATGCCTCTCAGTGGGAAGCACAGAGAAGTGGGATCTAATTTCCAGGAGTTACAGATGGCCCCACTGTTATTCACTACTGGCAACAAGCTACATCGACCTGCAGCACATGTTCATATTCACATCAAATATTACTTGCAAGCAGGTTGCACATGAGAAAAATTATAATCTCTCCACAACTACTATAAAAGGTGAAGAAATAAAGGAATTTATGGATTTATGTGCATCTTACCACAGATAGAGTTGATTCTGGCTGTGGGTCTGAAACTATCCACAAAGTCTGATATGACACTGCCAAGAAGCTTGAGACAAAAAAACAAACAAAGTTGTGTTTTTGTTTTATTTTGCCTTCATTCTGTTTTTTGAATTTCAATGTAAGTTTTGTTTTAACTACTTTTCAAAGCAAGTTAATTAGTTTATAAAATGTCTGACTTTAGTTCAGTGTCTAGTATTATTTCTTAGGTTCAGTCCTTTTCTATAACATGTGGCATTATAATCATTATCCTGCCCCCTGAACAGGAGAGGGGTATTGTTTTTGAGTCCGTTTGATTGTAAGCAGCTTTACGCAAAAACTACTGGACCAATTTCCAAGAAATTTTCAGGAAAGGTGCAGGGTAGTCCAGAATAGGTCCCATTAAATTTTGGTGAATGTAAGTCAAATGTCAAGGTCACAGTCGCCAAAAATGTGTTTTCGCAATAATAAGAGATAGAGTAAATCAGGTCAAATGCGTGCAAGGGGGCGGTGTTTGTTGTGTCAGGCACAACTTGTTGTTCATTACTATCACTGTTGACATTCTGTTGTCTCCAGCTAAAACATGGACACACCAATTAGAATAACTGAGCATGAGTTTAACAGTTAATCATGGCATGGCCAGGAAGACTCGACACAGTAGCTTTGAAAAACATGGCGGCTAGCATGGGGGAGACTGAACTCAGTTAGAATTCTGCAATTTCAACGGTGTTGTCGAAACCACTGCATATTGATTCTTCAAAAGATGAACAGAGAACAGTTTTGAAAGAACTTACTGGTGGCAAGGATGTTATGGCTTTTCTCCCAACCGGGTATGATAAGAGCTTCTACTTCTATCATCTACACTACAGGCTGCATCCGATGTGATTCGTTGAAGTGGTACGTAATAAAAAATGACAAGCACCTGGTTTCTCTAATCAGGGCGAATGATGTCGATTGACAATCCCGCCTTACCAAAGAGAAGCGAATGGTGCTTTCCCAGATGTAAGATGTGGGCAGCCATGCAAAGTGTCTATACATCTGGCATGAGTCAGGTTACTGTAAATTACCATGTGATATTAAACACAACTACAAGTGGTTTCCCACTGATGAGATAAGGCACAAAATAGGCAACAATAAGAGACGAATAATTCTGGAAACATTTTACATCTGTTCACATGCACACAGGGAAAAGCATCCACATACCCAGTGTGACAGCTGACCCTCTGGATACATTTTTCTGATTTCTGTGACAGCAAGGTATGCTGGTAACAGGCAAGCATTTCTGTCTAGGATGTACTCAACAACCTGGAATGCACACAAAATTAAACAGAAAATACAACTGTCTGGTGATGACTTATTTATACAAACATTCCTTCAGTAAGACAGAAAGACAAATACCTTCGTGGCAGCGAGTAGCTGTTGGACTACAGCTGAACTGACAGTGGTAGGAATGGTCTGAATTTTATCCAGTATAGTCTTCAATAAGTCCCGAACACCCTGAAATACATATACACATTTTACACTGTGATACAACTGGAGATGGGAGAACCACATTAAAAACAGTAATAAATGATAAAAACAGTTTAATATGCTGAAAGACAAAGGCATTGGCAAAATGTGGTGACATCATATGAAGTCTGGAAAGAATGTTGAATTACATATTGAACCTTTACAAAATCTAGAAAAAAAATGCATCTGTTGTCAACTATCTCTAAAAAAATACAATGCATCTAGACTTTTGTTGTTTCAGTATGAATTTCTAACAAAATTTTTACAAAATGTGAAAGACACTTGCATTTTAATTTAATTATGAAATATTTTGGCACATGGCAATATGTACAAGAGGACAGGTGTTTCACAAACCTTATAGTCCACTCCTCCAATAATTTTACGAATCAGTTTGAAAGTTAGTGCCCACAACTGAGTCCTCTCCCACTCCAAAGAGTCTGAGCTTATGAGAGCTCCACAAACCATCCTAGACACAAAGAGTATGACATTAATGCAGATTTAAACAAATTCATTATAGACAGTGAGCATTTGGCCATAATACATCCTGCTGGAGTTTTCACTTGTTTTATTTTTTAAGTGTGTAACCCTGATGAAATACACAGCATTGAAAGGTGTAAAAACAGCTACAAAAGGAAGGAAACTGGCAAAGCACTTCGATCCAGGACCCCCTTCCTGCTGTTACCATCAACACCTCAGCTCCACCACACCTCTCTGGGACACCCTTTCATATCCCTGCTCCATTAATCTCTCCAGAACAATACCCCTCACCACCACCACCACCTCTGCCCCTCACACACCTTCCTATGCCCCCTTCCCTGCCACTTGTTGTATGTTGCTACTCTTAACTGTAAAATTCCCCCATCTTACTTTATCTGATCAGAATCATTGCAGGTGCATTTTAGTGACAAATACCTGAAAGACCTATAGTTAAATAATTACATTTAGAAGGAGAAGCACCCTAGCGCAAATAAATGAGGGGATATTAAAAAAAAAAAAAAACAAAACAATATGCAATAAATATATATTTATCCAGCTGCTAAGATATAGCTAGAATGAGTAACTGTAATTTGTGTACCTTGGTGGTAACAGGCTGGTCTCCACAGCCATCGCAAGACAGTCGTAGAGGAATGATATTCTTTTAGGACTGTGCTGGCTGTGTATGAACCTCACTATCCACTGCACACACTGGTCATGAGATTCCTGTAGAGCATCAAGAAAAATGCAAAAAGTTACAGGTGCATCAGCCTTTCATCAGCCTGAGATTGTGTGTCTTTGTGTGCATTCTTAAACCTGTGGTAGGGTTCCCCAGTACTGCCGAAAAGCACCAAGACAACTGATAAGTTTTGTTCTCTCATCTTCTGGTGTGTCCATAAACATCCTAAGAGACAAAACATTCTGTAATTAGCCAGAACCCTTTAAATAGAGAAATATATGACACATTTTTATGAATACACATATTGGAGAAAAGCCTGTTAGATTGCAAGAGGATATGGAGTCATCTTACCCCGCAAAAGCCTCTTCTATCATCTCAGTTTTCTGTAAGATAAAAGAAAAAAAACGACAAAGTGAAGAAAAAGCGTCTAATCTTTGAATTTCTAACTTAAAAAAAACTGGTGAGAATTTAACTGTAATGCTGTTGATGTGACGCTGCAAGAACAGAGCCATTTTTGTTGTTTTTTTTTCTATAAAAAGTATTATTGATAAACACGGTCAGTACAGGCCATTATTTCAAATCAATAAAACGATGAAGTTGCATTTTCGACTGCACCGTGCCTGAAACAGATGATCCTTTATTGGCCGTTTTACTTTTCAGATAGGTGTAAAACAACTGTATTTACCCCAAAACATGCATTATGAGATAAACCGTTACAGTGAGGTCACATTATTTCATTGCAAATGCGACTGAGGCTCAGAAAGTAAATGACACATATGACAACAACAGTGCCGTTTTATGGAGAAAAAAACTAATTATTTTTCTTTTTAGCTTTAAGCAAATGAAAATTATATTCACCACAACATCCTCAAAAATGCTCTGCAGCTGCGTTTCCATTGAGAGCGCCATGTTTTCAATAAAAAACTGGCAAATATCAGCGAACCATCACACAAATTGATACATTCCTTCCGATGAGCGCACAAATGCTATCAACAAGCTAACTGCTAATAGACACCGGAAGTAATGCGTTTGTAGATGTGCACTCGTAAAAATAATCCGGGCAGTAGTAAGGACCAAATTTTTTACAGTTCCGTCTGCTTCACGATACTGTAAACATGACCAAGTCTTTAACTGTAGCTAAATGAACAAATTATAGATGTTGAGTCTTAGTGAATTATAAATACACAATATAATACAAAATGTCATTAAAATAAGAAAGAAAGAAAGAAAGAAAGAAAGAAAGAAAGAAAGAAAGAAAGAAAGAAAGAAAGAAAGAAAGAAAGAAAGAAAGAAAGAAAGAAAGAAAGAAAGAAAGAAAGAAAGAAAGAAAGAAAGAAAGAAAGAAAGAAAGAAAGAGAAACATTACATTCGGTACACATTTTATTTACATAATGACAGTGTCAAGTTATATTAAGTTACGGTGGTATTTATGTGCAATTATGGATAACAAGTGTTCATTGGACTCAAATGCATTCAATTCATAAAGATCCAAATCAGCAACAGTGACCAAATGCATATATTGATCTAAAATGTTTATTACCCCTTATTCCATTAATCATGGTCATCAAATATGACAAATTTGTACGTTCAGAGTGAAGCTCGGGATGGTTACCTTTAAAAATGCTACTGTGACTTGGAAAAATTTCCCATCTCTTGTGTGATAACTTTATTAAATTACATACCAAGAGCAAAAAATAATGAATTTATTGTATATTGGGAATTCCATGAAGCCTACATCAAATGCAAACCTAATACTAAGGTACGCATACTTAATTAACATGAGTATTTCCAGTTCATATTATTCCACTTCTATACTGTACAGTATGTGTTGGACAGATTTTCCCAGTTGTGTACATGGCTTTTGCCAGAAAAACATCCTAATGTTGCTGGTAATCAAGCAAATTACTTCATATAGCTCAGAGGTTATAGCACAAGTCTTTTATCAGTCAACCAGTAAATGAGGTCTAGAAGTTCCAAATTGTTTATTGTATGGTTTGTTCTTCTTCACTTCCCACATAACCTACATAGGCTGCACGTGCACAGGTGGGTTGTAAGAGACATGAGTGTTTACAGCTGTGTCTATATTTACATCAGTATGTGCTGGAAAGTGTTTACTCAAGTCAAATAAGAATGAGAGACTCAAATCAGAAACATAATATAAGTAATTTATAATTTAATTAACTTAACAAAGTTTTTATACAATAGTTTTACTAGTAAAACCAGTATAACTAGGTATTGTTTTCATGCTCTTCAACATTTCTTTGTCCCTCCCCACCGGAACTATAGGCTGCACCTGCACAGGTGTAATGTGTGCAAACAAGTGAGATCACATTCCTTCCTGCACGGATCCTTGTGCCAAAGGTGCCAAAGGATACTGTCAGAGAAATCTTAATGATAGAGGGAAAATATACTTCAGTTATTTAAACCTACTTCCTCCTTTACACGTTTGTTCTTCAATGACCTATTTAGAGGGACATAGAGGGGAACTGTTGATTATCCGGAGCCCATGTACATTTGGAGCAGAGACTGGATCGTAAGTTTAAAATGTTGGTGTTACCTGTAAAAACATGTGGAAGTACTTCATTTTTCTGAACATCGGAATCCTATATTGTACAGGTAAGATCCCATAAACTACAACTGCTGCCTGGTTATTTAACTACTTTAACTAGTATGGGTACTGTAACAAATTAGGTAGGTACATTTGATATGTGTTGTATAATTCAACAGCATATTTAGTTTTACTTTAGACATTACCTCCTCTTTTCTAAATGTTTTGGGGGGGATTTTTACCAAGGACAGCATGACTTAGAACCATAATAATCATTATCTCTCACTGAGTGAGGGTTTGAGATTTATGTGTCAGCATTGTAAATCACATTTTAATCAGTATGCAAGCACAAAGTGTAACCACACACAGATGTCCAGGTTGTTTATTAACATGTTGGTGTTTATCCAAGAAAGTTTAATCATTAAAAACTGTTTGATCCCAGCTTGGGTAGATTTGTAGAATTAAAAGCATCGGTTAAAGATCAGTTTCTCAGTAAAGCTCACCAGACACAGTGAGATATAGCTTATTTTCTTTGTGATTTTACTTTTTAATAGTTTAGTCATCAGTCCATTAGTCTTAAATAGCAGTATACTTGAGAGTTGTGCAGCACATGGTTCATTTTCATTGTTGGAACTAGCAAAGAGAATTAAATGTATTGTCTCATGTGTCAGATGGTATATGGGCTAAACTGAAACAATGTGTAGCTTTCAGTTTATAAAACATATACTGTAGAGGAAGACTTAGAAAGAGGAAGACTGATGGTCAGTCATAATGCCTGTTAAACTGACTAAACATGAAATAATTTTACCAAAGGTAGGAAGAGTATGACTAAAAACAAAATATGAGTCTGATGAACTCTAGGAATCTGGGAAATATGCCTCCGAAGAAATCCCCGTCGATGGAGGAAATTGAGCAGATTAAATAGTCTCTCCATTTTATCACGGCAACAGCAGAAGAAAATTATGGATTTAGTCGGGAAAGTTATACAATTGCGAGTGAAGAAAGCTGAGAAAGACAAGCGCATTCAACATCTGGAAAACCGTGTCGCACACCTGGAACATTTACATCAGAGGGAATGATATAATTATCACTAGCCTTAAAATCAAACCCCTAGTCATACGCGCGTGCGAGGAGGAAGAGCCCGGTGAGGTGGATGCTAATGCTACCGACAAACAGGTGGCTGAATTTCTATGAACCAAGATAACATGGCTATGCTAACAGCACCACTGAGTAATGTGTGGATGAAGAATAACAACATTTTACTCACAGGCGTAACAGACATTTAAAATGTGGGGTTGTTCTAGGTTGTGGCACATGAGAAAAACATTCTGAATTTATTATCGGAAAATTACCGAACAATTAATGGAATCCATTAATGGTTACATTTTTATATTAAAAAAGTAATATATGGCCGAAAATAATAACAAAAATGTGGTTTTTTTTCTCAATTAATTTATTCAATTCATAAGTCAAAATAATGAGATAAAAAGTCAAAATTATGTGATAGAAAGTTAAAATTATGAAATAAAAAGTCAAAATTATGTGATAAAAAGTCAAAATTATGAAAAAAAAGTCAAAATATTGAGATAAAAAGTCAAAATTATGAGATAAAAAGTCAAAATTATCAATCAATCAATCAAACGTTATTTATATAGCACTTTTCATTCATGGTGCAAGTAGCACAAAGTGCTTTACATCAGATCCCCCATTATCAAGTAATTGTAGGACAAGTTAAAAGATTTACAGAGGTAAGAAGAATAGAATAAATACATAACTAAATAATAGTAATAAAATAAAAGTAAATACATAAAATAGCAGAATAAAATAATGTTAAGCTTAAAATTTAACTAAGCGCTAAGTTAAAAAGTTAGGTTTTCAGTTTACCCTTAAAAATGTGAATATTCACAGCGGACCTCAGATCCTCAGGTCGACTGTTCCATAGTTTGGGGCCATGAAAACTGAATGAGGCCTCACCATGCATTTTAGTGGTAACTCTAGGGACCCCCTGAGGACCTGAGGGTCAGAGAGGGCTCATATGTTAAAGGCAGACCCGATAAATAAACAGGGCCACAACCATTAAGACTCTTAAAAGCACTTTAAAATCAATTATGTGATAAAAAAAGTCCAAATTATGATATAAAAAAGTTTGGATTTAAAAAATCAGACTTTTTTCTTACAAAAATGTGTTGTCCATGTCAGGGGAGGCGACTAAAAATATGTTTCTCAAGGGGAACATCACTGAAAAAAGTTTGAGAACCCCTGGCTTAGGGTATATGTCACAGAACAAGACATAGTTTAGTTAACTTAGTTTAACAACGGCAACATTCCTCATTACTTACTGGTTAATGACTGTTAGCTAACACCGCAAATCAATTATTCATTTTAACAGCAGAAGTTTCTATGCAAACTTCAAGAAAATTAAGGACTATTTAAATAGTTTTGCACATCCTTTCAATATCACTGCAATTTCAGAAACATGGATGAATATGGTAAAAGGAATAGATTTTGAAATGGAGTGTTATGAACTCATATATACAGTAAAACAGAGAAAATAAAGGTGGTGGAGTAGCTATATACATTGATAATATATTAGACTTCAAGGTTATAGAAGAATGACAATTGTGGTGAATAATGTTTTTGAATGTGTCTCAATTGAAATCTGTAAGAAGACTTCAAAGAATATCATTGTTAGCTGTTTATATAGAACACTGGACTCGAACATTGGAAAGGATGTTTTCAAACAAGAGAGTTTTTATATGTGCAGATTGGAACATTGATCTCTTACTGTAAATGCTAATAATCATAAACCTACAAATGACTTTATTAATATAATGTACAGTATGAGCTTTTTCCCCAGAATCACCAGACCCACTAGAATTACACCTACCTCTGCTGCACTCATTGACAACATTTTCATAAATGATACTAATATTGAGGCAATTGATGGATTGTTAATAAATAACATTAGTGACTATCTCCCAGTATTCACAGTTAACAGTATAAAGCTGATGGAAAAAATAGGGAAAAAAACAGAGAACATAGAAGAGTAAAGATAGAGGAATCCATAAATTCACTAAGAAAGGAACTGTTGGAACAAAGTTAGGGAATAGTATACAATAACACTAATGTTGACCAGGCATATAATCAATTCTTAAAAATATTTAGATCATTATATGACAAGCATTGCCCAATTAAGATGTACAATAAAAACTCATTTTGAACATGCATGTGTTGTTGTTTTTTTTCTTTTTCTTCTCCATTTTTTTTTTAATTTAAAAAGACAAATATGAACTAAACTACTGTATGTTTGTTGTCTTCAGCCTTTTCCCTTATTCCAAGCCCCACCAATGTCACCTTCTCTTCAATAAATCTAAGGAATATCCTGCGGTGGTCTCCGGGAAATGGAACACCACTGGGGGCACACTATACAGTACAATATGCCATGTAAGTAAAAGTTTTAGAATGCAAATAAATACATATATACATACACAGTATAAATATAAATATATGTATGTGTGTATCTTATTACAGCTTAACACTGTTTTTATGTCACTTCCCAAATTACATTTTCTCTATATCTAACCTTTCTCCAATTATTTATCACGGTAGCTACAGAGCCTCCGAATGTCCAAATGGGTCATATCTGGTAACCATGAAAAGATGATGAACTGAACTTTATACAAATTATTTACATGAATTGATAAATTTAATGTATCAGCAGGTATCCAATAGTTTAGATCAGCTGATGCCTTTGGTCTGTAGATGTTTGGGTCTTTAAGGGTTAAATTTCAACATTGCTCATGACCATCATTTTGGACTTGTCTTTACATCCAACTGTCTTTTGCAACTCACAAGAGGATTTCCAAAGAAAAAAGAAAGGACCTAACAACAGCCAGTCTAACTAGATCTGTCAAATGTAAAGGCTGCTGTAACTTGAGTTTCATCGCTCAAGGAGAAACTGAACAAATGGAATCTGCTATATTGTTATTTACTGTACATTTTGTTCTTTACATTTTGTCTTCCATAGCTATGGGGACAGTGTTCCAGGAAGCAAAGGAAAGCGTGTGAACTGGAGGTCAGTGCGGCTCTGTACGGAGATTGTACGGAACTGGTGTGATTTAACCAATGAGACGTGGGATCTTGAGCATGGTTACCATGCCAAGGTTCGAGCTGTGGGAAGAAAAGGAACCTCCAAATGGGCCCTGACACAGAGCAGATTTGATCCAAAGACTGACAGTAAGTTAAAAGTCATGTCATCTCCAGAAATGTAAGTGCAAGAAAAATGCAGAAGTTGAGTTACTCATTATCTTAATCTTTAAACACCTAGAATTATTTTTTTTAACTTTCAGATGAGTTTTGCTTCTACCATTAACCTTTCCCAAGTGATTTGTCATCATTTACCATAAAAGCCAACACCAAAACAAAAAAAAAAACTAAAGAAAAAGTGACTTTTAGCAAAATATACTGTATAATTAAATCAACATAAGAACAAGTGTCTACAAACACTGTCATTTGTTGAACTACATGGGTTTTATTGTTTTATCTATTTTAACCTGCATTTTACCTACATTCTTAGGATTAATGATTAAAAATAATTCTATACCAGTAGATAGTTTTGGTTACTGATGCTCCTTTAGCTCTCAGAGGGTAAACCTTTTTGGTAACTTATGACATACATTTAAATTTCTGTGTACTGTAACTAATTAATTTCTGCTTTTTTTCCTCATTTATCTTTGTAGCTGACTTTGGTCCTCCACTAATTTCTGTGGAAATTGAAGACAACACTGCCATCATCACCATGAGAGGACCAATGAGATATCTGCCTAACAACCAAACTCCTACAGTTCCCATGGCAATCATTTACCCACAAATGACCTACAACCTCTCTGTCCTTAACACCCATAGTGATCAAATTGTGAGTAGAAGTATATGACGGTCGTACATGAAATGCTTTCACTAACCAGGTTAAACACTGAACCAGGACAAATTTGTTATTTCTGTGCAGCGTCATTTTTCGGTGGTTTCCCACAAGTACACATATCACCTTTTGGATTATGGTACAGAATATTGTTTTTCTGCCATGACAAAGTTTGTTGCCATGCCTACCCGCTGTCTACCCTCAGCATGGCAATGCATAACAACACCTGAAGGTAGAGTTACACTGTCTATGCGTGTGTATGTGTGTGTGGTTTAAAGACAATATTTATCTTGTTTGACAGGAAGAAATGAATGAAATGTGATAGATTAACATGAGAGATGGATACACAAATGGATAGTTTTGTGTGGTGCCTGTTATCAGATTAGTTTATCACTTTGTACTTTAACTTAACAGTGTTGGTATGAATAACTGACCTGATCTGAGTTGATTATCTTTTTTTTCCTCTTGACTCTCATTCCAGACCCGGTGATTACCCAACTGAAGAGGATCATTGTGGGAATTGTTGTTCCATCAGTGTGCATATGTTTCCTGGTGGTGGGTGGCTATGTTCTGTATCACTACCTGATGGGGACAGATCAGAAGAGCCCTCTGGTAATTCCAACATACATTACATTAGACACACACATTTGCTCCTGTAACTTTGAAAAAAAAAAAAAATATTAACCTTTATTTAAACTCGGAAATATATTGAGGAATGCACATATCAGAAACACCAAAAAGCAAAAGAGGCAAAGATTAATCAAAAACAGAGAAGTCTACTTAAATACAGGAACAGCTGAAGATAAAATAAGTTAGAAGTATGAATTTAAAACAGTATTTTTGAAACATACAATTCCATATCAGATTTAGCAATAAGTAAAAGTGATTAAGATGGACTAAAAACAGACATCTACTGAGAAATAGGAGCAGCTAGAGATTAAAATAAGAAGTAATTAAAGATTTACATTGTCCTAAAGATATAAGTGTGGTAAGTGTCAGATGATTTGGGATAGTGTTCCAGGTTTCAGCTGCACAGTAAGAAAAACTGGACTTTCTTAATTCAGTACAAACTTGCTTATTTTTCCTTTCTTATCCTTTAGCAGTTCATGCAATAAACCTTTCACTATACACACACACACACACACACATATATATATATATATATATATATATATATATATATATATATATATATATATATATATATATATATATATATATATATATATATCGCCAGTGATGGAGTAAGTTTCTAAATCATTGACTTAAGTATGTGCCAATACCTCACTTGCATAACAAAAACGTCATTATGAGTGCAAGTTTCATTCACAATCTCAACTAAAAAAGTTGAGATTATAAAATTTTCTCTTGAATTTTCCCTAGAGACAACAAAAATGCATTGTTATAATATATTTTACAAGCATAGAAAAACACTCCAGAAAAACATACAAAGATTCAACTTTGAAGTCATTTTTGTGCCTGAGTTACCTTTGATAATCATGATATTCTACATCCTAATGGTCTCCCTTGTCAACCTTTCAGGACCCTCCTCCTTTTTGCCCTCCCCCTTCGATGTTACTTGATAATCTCAAATTCTCCCCTATCGCCCCCATTGA
This sequence comes from Siphamia tubifer, assembly GCA_020466265.1. Classification (NCBI taxonomy): domain Eukaryota; kingdom Metazoa; phylum Chordata; class Actinopteri; order Kurtiformes; family Apogonidae; genus Siphamia; species Siphamia tubifer. The sequence continues at coordinate 22,747,816 of CM035805.1, read as the reverse complement.
GGACAACTGGCTTTTGGACACTAACGGAAAAAAATCAGACCATACCCCCATTGGACAGCCTCTTTATAACCTTGATCCTCCACCGAGTTACGTCCACCAGCACCCTGAGACACCCCCACCACCAGAGGACCTGCAGGATGAATGGCCTCTTGAATATGGATGTGTTGGAGCAACTCCTGAGGTGATTATTGGAGGAGAAGAAGAAAATTTTATAGTAAGAAGTGAAGGAGAAGGCAAGGCTATCTTAAATAAAATAGATACAGAAAACTACAACAAGCAAGAACAAGATGTTAAGGAGGAGATCTCTAGCAGAATGAATGTTCTGCAACAAATCCCTAACTGCTCACAAATGTCATCACACACACAGCTGAGCACTGTTGTACAGGCACAAGCATGGTCTCAGATGAATCCACTGTTACTGAACAACACAGTAAGTTCTTTTCAGGGAGCAAACAGAGGTGCTGTAGATCAAGACAGAGAAACATACAGTGGTTTATTCCTACATAAAAACACACAAACAGGCCTATTTGATTTAGCTGTAAATTTCCTAACATGCAGTGAGGGTAGTATGGAGGAGGAGGTTAGAGGGAAGGTGATGGAAAGAAGAAGGACAGATGGAGCTGAGGAGGAAGGAGGTGAGAGTGAGAAAGTAGTCCTTCTTTCTGCTTATGCTTCACAGAACATCAAAGTTACGTCAGCTCAACACTGTCACCAGCTTTTACCATATGACCATAATGTCCTGAGATCAGCTGAGATGCAAGAGACAGAAGGTGAGCGAGCTCTTGGCGTTAATAAATGGGATCCTGAATCCAGAATAGTGTTTCCAAAGGTGGATTTCAGTGAGGAGATGGGATTGGAGGAAGAGGGAGTGAACAGTGAGCTGAAACTGGAAAATGTATTTATCAGGCAACAGTCAAATGAAGAAGCAGGGGGACAGGTCACCAAGGACACAGGTGAGGAAGATGATATTTTGACTAAATGGAATTTAGTAATCCCAATGGACTAGTAGATGATATTCATCAACAAATGTACCTAAAAGATACCGGGAAATAACACAGCACTTTTGTAGTGTCATGAAAATCTTAACCCTTTCAGACCTGAATTATGTTCTTAGGTTGTGAAAAATATAATACTTACTTTTTCCCCATCCCTATGCAAGCAGAAATGAGAATCAATATTTAAATTTTTTTTAATCAAAACTCTTTAATTGTTAGATATTGTGTCCATTGTAATGGACATTGGGTCGCAACAGTTGTTAAAATACCAACAATGTCACATTGACATCACATGGCAGAGACATATCATGCTATAACTCAATGAATACTTAGATATCACCAGGAAATTACAATGGGCATATACATATAGCTAACACGCAACGATCCATTTGAGTAAAAGGTCAAAGGTCAAAGTCATATTTAGCAGAAAGGTCAAAATCACATTACTGGCTGTAATTCAAGAACGGGTTGTCATAGAAACTTGAAATTGGCACAGAACAGGGGTGAGATTAGGTATTCTCTAAAAACTAGTTTTATTTTTTTGTTTTGTTACAATTTACCCCCCCCAAAAAAATTCTAAATTCGTTCACTTTAGCCTTATTTTCTGTGGATTTTCTGGAAATGTACAGCTTGTTGTTTCCAACTCTTGTAAATCTATTATAATCTCCATTCTTCCTGATCACTTCCAAAAATATCAATATCAGAGATATTTCCATCTCCAATCAGTTCAAGGGTTGTATATTCTGCATATGGAATATTTTTCATCGGATTATCAACTGATTATCTTGTTCTGAAGTACTGTTTTTATTATAATAAGGTCATTCATCAATACTGGATCATTGAGTTCAACAACATGGTTTCAGACCCATTGTCTATTGTAATGGACAATGTTTGAAGAAATCCTGTGTAAAAACTTGCACTAATATATTTGATATTACACATTAAATCATAAATTCCACCTTTCAATATTATATCAAAACTATGAAACCTTGGCACAAATATCTATAAATGTGAATAAAACTGTTGAAAACAATCCTCACTTTGCCGTGTGGAGTGTAGCACTGCTGTGCGTCTCTTCAATGTGGTGGATTTGTTTCATACAGGAACAAGCAAAGCTATACTGCTGTTTGATTGGTTGGTAACGGTCCAATTAAATTGACTTCAGGGTTCAAGTGGGCTAAATGGTGCAAAAGTAAAGAAAACAACAACTGTCATGTGATGTGATGTCCATTGTAATAGTCTGAAAGGGTTAAGACAAACACCAATAATTAGCTTTGACCAGAATACACAGCATGTCATAAAATGTGACCTTTTATGTCTTTTAATGTTGTCACTTTGAAATGGTTATGAATTACATATTGTATCAAAGATGTCAAATCTTCAATGTGATTTACTGTCATATTTAGTTGAACATATTTGTGCTGGAGTCGTAACTATATTTTTGTCTATTGATAATGAATGTGTCAGATCATTAATTAACTGTTGAGCACAAAGTAATAACAGGAAACCACTTTTAATGTTGCAATCTAAAACTATTTACGACAATAAAAATACTAACAACACACAACTAGCACATTAGATCTCAAACCATCACAGCACTTTTTTTTTTTTGACAGACTAGAAGTTGTTCCACTGGAAGAGGAACCATGTTTGTTTTTATAGCCATGTGTTTACCGTACATGATAAGATGTTTGTACTTGATAATGTTTGCTGTCCATGTGTCTTTGTTTAATTACCACATTAACTCTAGCACTCGGCCAGTATGTTTGTAATAAATGAAGAGCAATTGTAAATTATTCATGTTCTTAAAGATTATACCATCCTTTTTATACCCATACAACAATGAAGGAAATGCATAGATTAAGAGCTTTGGTACTTTTTTTGTGTAATATGTGAGACAAAATGGCACTTTCATCTAATCTGTATCTGGTCTGTGTTTTATTTCAATATTGTTTTTGTCTTCAACCTGAAAAATGTCATAAATATGTTTTATAATATTTTATACAACAAATTACATTGCTACAGTATACAAATATAACAGCACTTTTACTATTTCTATTTTAATTCTGTGATCTAGGTAGTTTTGTTGTAATCCCTTATTTGTTTTTGCTACCACAAAACAAGCTTAAAGTACCAGTAATATGTAACTGACTTTCAGTTTCATCTTTTTTTACACATGACTCATGCAGAAATGATGGGAAATAGTACTACTGTATATGCTATTCTTATTTTTCTTAACAAGTTACACCCACTGAAAAGTTAGATGAAGGAAGTTATGTTGATACTACTTGTAAATGATTCAGGTTCTCTGTACTGTAATGTGGGGGATTTTTGGAACTGCATTACTGCACGGCACCTTCCTGTAGCCTGGTATGTGAGTAAGCATATGATAGACAATTATAAACTGTGGTTTGTTTTTGGTTCATGCTTTATAACAATATACAATAATGTGTATATGTTCAGATTGATGATAATAAATGTAAAATGATTGAATTATCTTCTGTTGGGTTTAATTCTAGATGTGTAAAGTATATAAATTTTCACAGGAAAATATCTCCCAATATTTTTTTTTTAAATAGGGACATCTGCTGGCCAATTCTCAAACACATTACAACAACCAACCAGCAGCAATAAATATAGCCAGGGATCTGTATTGGAGGAGTTAATGAACAATTCATAACTTTCAATGAGTAACAAAAATTAATTAGTTATAAATAGCATAAAAATGGATTGAAAACCACCTGTTTAAGTTCTTATTTTCCTTTTTGTAAATTTAATTAATACATCTTTGTGTCCTTTTGGCAACAGAAACAAATCATTATGACCACAGATGCCATAAAACATAGGCCTAATGGCAGTTCTAAGAGCTCATGACAGACAGGGGCATTATGAAATAATAGAAAAATTAATTAGCTTTTTGATTAAAACTATTAGCCTAGTCCATCAACAGAATATGTGTTTGACAAGGAATTAATCAACCTTTTTGTTTTGTTTTTGCATTTATTCTGTTTTGCTTCTGGAATATAAAAAAAATAATAATAGAAAATTCAATTCAATTCGAAATTCAGTCAGACTCTACTGACATCAAAAACTAAAAACACATTTTAGTTTATTATTATTATTATTATTATTATTATTATTATTAATAATAATAATAATAATAATAATAATATCTATTTAATGCATCACTGCCTGTTTTAACTACTGTTTTCAAAAATTATTATTTTCCTATTTCCTTTTTAACCTTTCCAGTGATGTGCTGCTCAATAAAGTGTTATCTATTATAATCTAACATAATTTAATTAATATACATTAATGTAATATAATGACATATTGTAGCGTGATATTAGATGTATTTGTATATTAATATTGTATGACCAATATTGCTAAATTAGCCTGGCTTACTCGCTATGCTAAGCGTCATGTTACTGAAACTACTTTGTAAAACAAAGGTTGACGTCTTTTTGCATTCAATTAAAAGACATAAACTACCTATATTGTAAATTAAAACTTAGTGACATGTATCATAAAAGCTCATAAGATGTAGAGGCTTTCCCCTGTCTTTCCTCTAGGTGGTGCGCTGTAAGCTAACAGCAGCCGGTCTTTCTCCTCATCCATCATGGCGTCCTCCGGGCCGGCTTCAGCCTCTGCATCACTGGGCGGGACCGCGGAGGCTCGGCCTGCCAGGCGTTGGGCACTTCCGCCGGGCTCGGGTTTCCTTCGACTCGGCATTTAAATTGAGCTGCAGTACATCAGCTGCTGCTACATTCAGCCCTGTGCAGTGACAGAAAATAAACGCCAACATACAGGCTCGTTTTATTATTATTTTTTATAGACTAAATCCACCAGACTCACAGCTGACTGAGGAGGTTTGGGCTGTTTGGTGTCGGGAGGAGCGGGAGCAGTTGAACAATAACGGTGACAGCAGCTCGGTGCATCATTTTTGGGATTCCTCCGCTGTCTCTAGGACCGTATTAAATAGCGGTAACGTGATGTTGTGCATGAGTAGAATGATTTAGGCTTTTCTCGGCGGTGTTTGTTTGCTGTGCAGATCGGTAAACAAAAATAAACTCCTTGAATGCAGTGTTTTGTGGCCCATGAGCACAAGTGGCCTGGACTTTGGAGGACCGATGGACTCTATGAGAAAGCATCTGCAGGGATAAATTAGAATTTTAATAAACTCCTAGGGCTGTTTATGTTGTAAAATTGCATTTATAACTACAGGCAAGTTCTTAAAATAGCTCTGAACTGTGCTGAAAATAACAACAGGCCTTACCTCAGGGTCATCAACAACAATATCAGTCACCACCCATTCAGTGCAGGACAGTCATAAGACAACTGTATATTTTGAAGCACACAAAACAAGAATTTTAGTTTATTACCAGGTAATAACATTTTTAATGCACAACTAGACATTTTATTTGAGATATTATTGAATTCTTATATTATAATTTATATACTTTTAAGATTTTGAGATCCAGTTTCTACAAGTTTGTAATTTATCAACAACAAATAGAATTGTTTTTAACCAGTTACACTTATTGAAGACAAGACTCCTAACAGACAGCCACAGCAGTCATGTTCAGCTGGCTTGGAACCGATGACAGGAGGAAGAAGGAGCCTGAAGTCTTCCAGACAGTCAGTGATGGACTGAAGAAACTCTACAAAACAAAACTACTACCCCTGGAGGAGAGCTACAAGTTTCATGAGTTCCACTCTCCAGCCCTGGAGGATGCAGACTTTGACAACAAGCCCATGGTGTTACTGGTGGGGCAGTACTCCACTGGCAAGACCAGCTTCATACGGTGAGAAACTCACACAAATGCAAAGTGACACACAAACATGTGAAACTGGGGCCATTGGGAAGATAGAAAGGGAGAGGCCGACACACCCAAACTGACAATCCTGTCTCTTTCAGTCTCAGCAGTGAAACAGTTTGACAGCAGAAGGGAGGGCTTCATGATGATGCAATCCTCAAAGGAACACATGTGATTTGGCACAAACACAGCAAATATCAAGCCAAAAAGGTGCAGAAACAAATGCATAGTCTCACAATTCTTTAAACTTTCCCAACCCCATAAAAAGTCCACACACACACACACACACACACACACACGTAAATCTGATGCACATTGAAGCAGCACTGCCCAGCACTGCAGCCTTCCCTGGTCTAGTGTTTGTGTATTATTTGCATGTGTCTGTGTATGCTTAATCTGACTGACTGACATCTGTGCCTCGTAACTAAACTCATTTTCTTCTCCAGGATGCGGGTTAATGCCAGTTTTTTTTCCCCCCTCTGCTGCTCTCAGAAGTATCGCAGTAAGAATGTTGTTTTGAGGATCAAGCAGAAAGCTGTGTTTGTTTGCTTTGTTCTACTGACAAGCATGTTTGGTGAGCTACGGACAGATGTAAAAGTATTTAGACCATATCCGCCAGGTTAGTTGTAGATGCAGGGGTCCGCTGTCTGATCTCATGCAGAATTGTCAGGCCCTCAGGTGCAAGGTTTCTTCTTCTATGTCCTTTAAAATATCCTCTTTAACTCTTCTGTCATTGTGAAGAACATCTCCTTCTGTATTGCATTTTACAGGGACTTATGAAGTGTGACCGCTGCAGATATTAGCAGCTTGGTGTTGGACCTCTTTGAAAGTGCAGGGCTAATACTAATGACCTCGTACTCACACACACACGCACACGCACACACACAGTATTGGATGTAATTAGTCTGGTTAGGCCTTTAAAAGCCACAGAGAGGATGCTCTAATTCACTTCCTGTTATAAGACAGGACAGCAAAGGAATCAGTATTTACTCTCTCTTCCTCGTGTGTATCTTTATTCTTTTCTGACACTAGTTTCACTCTTCAGCTTCTGCCCCCCCACCACCCAACCCCCACCCCTCCCCCTTCCAGTCTCACCCTCAAAACCACCAACATTGTAACAGTCAGATGTAGAATGTACAAATTGCTGAGTAACCCTCGGTCACTCAGGACTGCTGCTGAACATGTCTTTCATCTGGTCTCAGAAAGCGTCCTGGTCTTTGGCTTGTGGCTCAGTGATCTCCTGGGTTCACTGATTTGTTAGTCTCTTCTAAACTACAAGGAAGTGGTATTTTATGACTGCTTAGTGGGTTATACTTGGCTTCTATCACTGTATTGGAAACAAAAGAGGGTTTGTACATTTATTCAAACAGGAGCAGTTAGAGTAATGAATCTGAATCAGTAGAAGCGTAAAGAATTAGAAAAAAAAAAAAGATGCAGACAGGAGATGATGATAGTAGAATAATCCAGTCTTTTTCTGAGTGATCTTTTTTTGGATAATGTAATTTCAACAGGTCTTCATTTTTGGGCAGAATATATTGATTTTCATATCTCATCCCAAACTTTATCCCAAAATCATCGAAATATAAGTTCTTCTTCAAGGTGACCGTCTTTGTCTGATGAGTCTGATGAAAAAGCTTATGCAGTCCGTTTTGAAATGCTTCATAAGTTGATTATTTAAGGTTAAAGGTCAGTGAAAAGTGTCTTTCTGCTCAGAAAGAATACATTATGTTCTTAAAATCTTTGAAATTCAATGGACAGAATGATACCTGCACTGTTTCCCTGATATCTACTCAAAGATAAGATAAGACAAGATAAAACTTTATTAATCCCGGAGGAAATTGTTTTGCCAGATTGCTGAAAACATTACAGTAAATATAGACAATAGAGCATCAGAATAAATAGCATCTAAGCATTGGGAAAAATAAGTGTCATTAAAATAAGTATGTGTACATATTGCACCTGGCATTGATCTTAAAGTGGCCTATGGTGATGTTGGTATTGCACATGATGATGTAAAAGAAGATAATAAAAAATAATAATTTAACATGATGTTGAAAGTAGTATTGCACAAACTTTCCAATATAAGCTCGATTATCTCCCCTTGCCCATTGTTTTAACATCAAACCTTTCAGTTGAATTGATCATATTTAAAATATTTTGATGCAAGTTTAGGAGTAAATTTACTACTTTTACAAAGGCAGTGTGAATCCTAAGCAGCTGATACTATAGTACATATCAAGTCAAATTTGACTCTTTAGCATGTGGTTACTGAATGATAAACTTTTAAAATTAGCAAATAAATAGCATTTTAACAGCTGTTTAAACAACATGACTCCACAGAATATTATAAGTGAAATTGTCCTGTGAGTTGACATGACTTACACATGCAAATACATAATATGTCTATGTTGCCAAACATGGACTCTGATACCTTCATATAGTTGTACATATGGATTGCATAAACTTTGCACAGACAAACACTCACCACACAGACACGTGTACAGAGATGGCTCTACCAGGCACTGCAGTCTCCTCTGACCAAGGTGTGTGTGTGTGTGTGTGTGTATGTGAATCATCCTTACATCTGTTTGCAGTTAAAATGTATACACATTCCACACTCACACTCGCAAGATTTATGGGCCTTTTAGTTCTGACTTTTTCCTAAATCTCTTTTTTTTTATGGCTTGTGTCACATTGTCGGAGTTGTGAAACTACACACAAATGTGCTCATCTTCACTAATAACATGTGTGGTATTAAATTAATAACTGTTGATTCAACCTTTCACGTCTAAAAGATGCATATTATAACTCAGCTGTTCAACCATAGTAACAAGTAGAAATGGGGTCGAAAGTTTCACTTGTGCCTTCATTGTAATGTTGCCTGTCCATTCATCTTTATCATGTTTAGTGAGTAAACATCTGTACATGTGGTATATTCAGTCATCATCTTATTAGAGGGGTTGGAACTCATTGCAATGTAATTAAAAATGTGGCAGTGACAAACCAAAATGATCAGTTTAGAATGATTTAGAGAATATAGAACTAGTTTTGACATGTTTAGGGTCATTTTGAAATGCAAGTAGTGTATCAAAGGTTTAAAAAAAAAAATGCAGGAGATGGTTTATGGATGTAGGCTTGTGGATCAATCCACTTTTGCGGTATTTCAATTATTAGTCATCCTGAACACCTCGTCTGTTTTTCAAATGTGTATTTAACTTGACAGTTGTCTCCCTCCACAAAACTCACCATCTGAATATTTTTCTCTTTTTTTTTTTTCTCAGTGTGATGAGAACAGAGAGTTTAGAGTTTATGCTGAGTTTGCATGTCGTTTATAATTCTTCAGTGCAGAGCAGCCCAACAGCCTGTGGCGATATGAAAGTCCACTAATCTTTGTTCCAGAAACATCTAATTCAACACAGATCTGCCTTTGGTGACTTTTTTTTTTTTTTATCATACAGACCAACTTCAACTTAGTGTAATCACTAATAAAGAAGCACAGAACTGCTGCCTACAGGTAGTTTTATGACTATAATCCACTCCTGTGTCCTGTTTCCACAACCCCACACTACCAATTGTACTGCTGTTTATTATTTAAGTGGCACTTACAAGAAGGGATTATTAACACGTATGGAAAAAAAAGCATTTGTTGATGGATTTGTTCTTACATGGTGAGAATTTAATCAACACCATCTCATTTTTAGTCTTGTTTAGTTTAACGCTATGTGTTGTTATCTAACCCACAGCTACTTGTTGGAGCAGGATTTTCCCGGTATGCGGATCGGTCCTGAACCCACCACAGATTCCTTCATCGCGGTAATGCACGGTGACACAGAAGGCGTTGTCCCCGGTAACGCTTTAGTGGTTGACCCGAAGAAGCCCTTCAGGAAGCTGAATGCATTTGGAAACGCATTCCTCAACAGGTGCATGATCTCACCCAGTTACATACACTCAAAAGTAGCATGTTGAAATACACTAATGGCAAATATCTCTGATTTGTGAGAATATTTAAGGATAATTAGGCCTAATTGCAATAAAAGTGTTCCACATTTGCATTAAACAATACCAATGTCTTAAGATAACATTTGTAATAATTCAAATACAAACTTTGCATACATGTCTTTCATATGATTATTAAATCAAATTAAGTTCTGTTGAATTATATTATATTATAACAATTATTAATTATCATTAGTCTTCATGTTACAGCTAATAAATTTGCAAATGTTACACCTTCGTTTTGCAACTCTGTCCTCAGTCCAAGTCAAAAGTATGACTATAAATATAAATGAATGCTATTGTGAAACCACATTTCCAATCTTCAGCTTTTAGAATTGAAGTTAATAAGCACAATTACATCTAGTTTGCATCTGACAGATTCTAATGTAATTGGTAGTTACTTTTGTCAGTCATATATTGTGATTAGAAAAAAAATGACAAAATCAGTGTCAAAGCACAGACAAGGAATGTATGCAGAAGTCTCCGGTCCTCTAAGACTGCAATTCAATTATGCTGAAAGGTAATCATTCAATTTTTGCTTAGTGATCCCAGTAGTACAAATAAATTCATTACCTACAGTTTGGCTCAGATAATATTATTCAAATCACAGAGAAAAATCAGTTGCATCATAATGAAAATAGCATATTTCATCAAATAACACATAAAAAACAGTATTGCTAAATGTAAAATCACTCAATATTGGTTCCCATAAATGACTAGGCTTATACATATGTGACCCTTAGATGAAATATGACATGATGTTGAAGGATTTTAACATAAAAGTAAGATTTGAAGAAGAGGACCAGTGAGAAAAATAGAGCAAAGGAGAGAACAAGTGAGAAACTACACCATGGCTCAACATTCCTGTGTGATTGAATTTCCCTGTGCTCACTGGTTAGACTTTCCTCTGTTAATGGCTGTCAGTGTGTGTCTGCTTGTGTGTAACAGGCAGAGAATCCTGCTTGTCATCTTTGCAGAGTCATCCCTCTGGAAAGGGGAAAGTGCCAGAAAGTCTTTATTTGCTCTTGCGGTAGTGTCCTGGCTGTGCAGGCCCACCACTGCTGAAAAGCAACAGAAGAAACGCTGACTGTCAGTGGGGATTTGACTGAGGAGGGGGGGGGGTTCAGAGCGAGGGCGACCGCTAAACTGTTTGTATTTATACAGCTGGGAAAGAGTGAGAGAGGGGACAGAGAAGAGGAGAGAGAGGAGAAAAGGGAAAGGCAGATATAGATCAGGAGTGGGATGATGTTTGTTATTAAAGTGTTTTACACTTCTGTGGTGTTTCTTTAATGTCTCGTTTCTTCTCTTCAGGTTTGTTTGCGCTCAGCTGCCTAACCCGGTGCTGGAAAGCATCAGTGTGATTGACACACCAGGGATACTGTCAGGGGAGAAGCAGAGAATCAGTCGAGGTAAACACACACTCACGACTCACTTTTCTGTCTCTTGTGTTTTTGTCTGTGTACGTGTGTGTGTGTGTGTGTGTGTGTGTGTTTATCCAGTTTGGTGTGTCGGTGTTCATTCAGTGGACTCATTCAGCTGCAACCCCCTGGTCCCACTGAAGTCTGAACTACAATGTCAGCATTTCCTTTGGATCTGTCTGTGTGTGTTTATTTTAGCTTTTAGCTATCAGGAGGATTATGCTTCATTCATTTCAAAGAGCAGGAAGCAGTGACAGAAAGATGAGTGGTGAATGTGAGCGCATACACAAACAAGCATGGTCACAGATCAAATGTAAAATTTTACTGTCAACAAACAGAGCCCAACAATCCCTTATTTTTGGTTCATCTTATATTCACTGAACATACAGTTCAAAGTGGCTCCTGTTTGCAGCTCAATAAGAAAGAGAAGAGCAGTGGTGAACTGGAGAGTATATGATGGAAGGAAGTAATATTAGCAAGATCAAAGCTGTGAAATACAGTATGCCTTTAGTTAGTTAGTTAGTTTATTTGAGTTACAAAAATTACAACACCACCACATTTCATACACACACACACACATATATATATATATATATATATATATATATATATATATATATATATATATATATATATATATATATATATATATATATATATATATATATATATATACACACACATACATACACACAGCGCAAACAATATGCATCTTTATAGAAACCAAAAAACAACAACAAATATATGTATACACACGCATGCACATACACATACATACATACATACACACACACACATATATATATATATATATATCCTTCTATCAATCTTTAAATATACATCTATACATACATACATCTCTAATAACAGTAACAACATTTTTTTTTCTTTATAACTCATTCTGTAACTGAAAAAAGAATAGGCAGAAGCCTAGGCTTATTTGACCTATCCTATACAACCCATAGAGTCACCAGCAGATCATTTATGAAATAAATATAACACAGGAGGAAAAACAAAGAACCCACCCCCCCAATATTTACGTGTAGATTATTCATCTTACTCATATTAATTAATCTTTTCACATCCTCCTCCTTAATTAACTTGCCTTTCACAGTTTTTTTTAAACTCAACAAAGATCTACTCACCACTCAGTCCATTCCATAATACAACTCCCAAATATGAAACACATTTATATTTAACATTAGTTTTCATGTTTCCTCTTTCAAACAAACCCAGCCCTATTAAATTATACATTTTTTCTCTTAGTTTGAACAATTGTTGAATACCTTTCGGTATGACTTTTTTTTATTATTATTTATTTATTTCGAGCAATTCACACAATATACACATACATAAGAAAAGATATAATAATATTTACACAGGAGTGGGAAGAAGAAACACTTATTTAATCCCACCCCCATTCTCATCAATAACTTACAAAAAAAACTCACTCCTGTCCCTGAACCATAAACCAAATAAATACAATAAACAGGCCCAAACTAATTCAGAATCAACTCATTCAACAGTGTCTAAACCATGGAGCCAAAATGTGAATAGAACACAGAAGCAAAACATTCACACATTCAACAGCTAAACTCACATCATAACCACAGACCAACAGTGATAACAACCAAACTAGCATAGCACCAATGCTAAAGAACAACACAGAGCAGCGGCGGCATAAATACAGCAAAAGGTAAAGAACAAACACATACGAACCAAACAAGGAACAAAGAACAGACATCAACAATTTAAACAGAATGCGTACGAAGGTTCTGAGTGAGTCCAGCTGAGGCGTGTAGCTCATCCTGCACAGAGAAGTGTCTGTAAATATGTGTTTGTGTTTCTCACCCACTGGCCATGCATTCTGTCTTGTTCAGATTAAAAATAAAACCCATGTAGTAGCACTTATATGTAGCACATATCTGAGCTATCGTGACTCCTTGCAATATCAGAATTGAATCAAAAAGTTGCTCAAACCTTTTCCTGAATTTTGCCATTTTCATATATGTTTTCCAATGAGAACATTCAAATAAAATAAAATAGGTGATTCAATTCTCTGAGTCAGTATCAGATTGGTGCATCTGCCATTTAAATGTAAATTGTCTGTGTGTCTTGGATTCAGTGACATTGAACAGAAACATTTAAACATTTTTGTTGTATTTTTCTTTTTTTACGCCTGTTTAAATGTGTATGTGTGAGTTATACAATTGTACATTTCCACATATAGATTAATAATCTATGTATTTTCGTTAAAAAAACAGACATTTGGACTAAAATCGCAATGACAGCAACATTCACCAAATCATGCAAACTTTATTTCTACTCTGAACAAGTTGCCAAAATCAGTCTTTTAATTGTCCTACTTTCTTTTTGTGTATTTCCATAATAAGGTACTCATTATGTCTTGTGTTGTTGCCATACTCATAACCTCCTTTTGAACTTATATTGTACTTTTTCCTGGACTTGTGGTGTAGAAATGTTAAGATTACCATGCTTAGAGAATGTTTCTTACAGGTTGATCTGTGTCTCAAGGTTTGCATTCCTAGGGGAAGAGGCTGGCATTGCCATACCAACAGCAAACATTACACAAAGCACTAAGATAATTGAACACAGCAATAACTTACCCTTTTTCCTCATTCAGTCTGCCTGGTCTTTGTCCATGTCTGTATTTCTTTTTGTTTCTCCCTGCTCTTATTGCTGTCTGTTTTCCATTTATTTGTCTTCTTTTATAACAGCCCATTATATCACTGCACTTTATGCCTGTTGGAGAAGTAAGACCCACATAAACTGTGTCTTTTGCCAAATTAACATCTGTAACATTGACTGCCAACAATGTGAATTAGTCAGTGATGACCTCTTTGAATTCAGACTGTGTTTTATGCATTAAATTATTTATTAAAAATGGGAGTGATAGTCATTTGTGGCTCTAGTAAGGAACATTTTGTAATTTTTCCTTTATCAATATTTAATAGTAGTTGGAGTACATTAGTACTTAACAGGGTCTGAGTCCAACCAGAGGAGACCCTGGTTCAATGAAAACCTGAAGGTAATACTGTGAGGATTTTTTGGACATAAACTTCCTTTATATAATACAAGGGGTGTATGGTTGTAAAGTCATCAGATATTTTACACCATCTTTTTCTAGTTTGATACAATGACTTCCTAATCATTACACACCATTAATGCATTAATGATCTGTTTTATACAGTGTAATCTGCTTCTAATAATTATTTTTAGGGCCTAATGTTACACACGGAGAGAATCAGAAACCTAATCTATTGCAGTTCAGTTGTTTCCTTTTTTTTTTATTTATTTATTTATTTTTTTTTACCTCCAACAGCCAAATTAAAACAAATCCTGGAATCCTTGGTCATGGAGTTCAGAAAATGACTTCATAGCAGGGCTGGGTCTGTTGAGATCTGGATTTTCTGCAGAAAAATGTCACGATAACATTGTTGTCAGAAGCTTCTCTGTTGAGTAACAGCTGTGAATAAAGCCAGGCTATTTACCAATTTAGTTTACATTTGGAAGTTGTTTAGCTGAAACCCACAAACCTCATCTTCTCTTTTCTACTCTGTGTTTGCTCGGTCAGAGTGTTGTCAGACCAAATAAAAAGCACATTTGTGTGTTTTTTTTGTTTTGTTTTTGTTTTTGTTTTTAAAGAGAGAGGCTAAACTTCACTTCTGCTGAGGTAGCACAGCTGTTTCCAACAGGGATTGTGTGTGAGACTGTTTCTCATGCTCATCTTAATTTCATTCATTCCACTCTTTGTTATTTCATGCATTTCATTTGCACATATGACATTTGTATGCTGTCTGTTTTATTTTCTACGTTTATGTCCATATTTATTTTCTGTTTGTATGTGTGTGCACGTGTGTGTGTGTGTGTGTGTGTGTCCAGAGGAGGAGCTTTCAGGCTATAGCTGTCTACGTAGATGTCCTTATGGAGGTATTGTAGATAATAAGTCTGACCATAAACCAGCTGCAACAGGCAAACGACATGATATCTTGAAGAATTTATGGACAGTTACTTGTTCTTCATCACACGCTTATCACATGGTTTGGGAAAAAACGTATCTGTTTCTTAGTTTATATTTGGAACTGGATAGTTTAATCGGATGATCACATGACAGAGCTTCTTTTTTTTTTCTTTTTTCCTCCAGATTTTTCAGGTGATATGTTTTTGGGACCTGCTCTGTTTAAAGTTTTTTCCCTCTGATGGTGCTGACAGATTTTCTGTTCAGAACATCAACATTTCAGCCTTTTAAGAGGAGAACTTTAATTCTTTCCCACCCTCTTAACATGTGATAAGATCATTGAGTGAAGAATAATCCACTAAAATTCAACTTATCAAGGTATCACAGACATAACCCTTATAGCTTTGCTGCAGCAGCAGTGTGTGTGTGTCCTCTGTCTTCTCTCGGACTTGTTGAAACACAACAGAAAGAAAAGACTACTGCTGTTTCTATATACTAAATACTGTATATCAAAGTAATGATATATAGGACATTAAGCATAATGTGCTATATGTCACATTAACATTATTAGTATAGTTGAATTACCACATGGAATAACCTATTTCTCACATTACGAATTATATACTCAAGTAATAAAAGCTGATTAATACATTGTTTGATTTATTTTTAGTTGTCCATCAAGTCACAGAATATCAATATAAAATATACACCCATTCTAGTTCACAGTTCAGCTCCATTTTTGTGTTGCCAACATGCATATTCCTTGCCTGTATACAGACTGTGGAAGTACATAAAACATGATCATGTTTCATCCAAACGATGAAGAATCTTACTGTGAAGTGTGTGGCTTACAACACAACAAGCTAAGCAATAGATCATAATGTGAAACAGCTGATGTTTCACATTATTTCACATAATGTAGGTTGTCATGTCACACAGTCTGATGATCTGGGACAGATTAGGTGATAAAACATCAAACAGGCCTTTTTTTTTAAATTCTTAATATGTTTCTTCTGTGAAACAACAACCACATTAATAGGAAAAATACTACACAATACCAACTGACAGTAAATGCCTCCTTGTTTTCAGGCCATAATAACTTGTAACCTGTTTACCATCGACACTTTGCCACCTCTGCCTCTATTCTCCATCCGTCAGTGTTGGCTGGATGTTTGAGCTCATTAATTCCCCATTCTTTCCTTTGTTCTTTGTTCTCGTCTTATATCCTGTGGAATTTCTCCAGGTAAGAGCGAGTTTTGTCCTTGTCTCACAATGAAAGTCAAAGGAGTTTGTGACGTGTTCTCGCTGAAAGGCACAATCGCTCATTTGTTTGATCGTACAGTCACTAAAGCAGGCTTTAACTGTGCATTCATGTCCGCCTCATGCATTTAAAAGGTCACTTTGTCTTTGTATTGCATTAAAAACAACATCGCTCATTGGTTTTTGCTAAGTAAATATTTGAACAAAAATGTAGCTGTAATTAAAACAATGAGATTTCATTATTAGTGTTTAATTATTCACATACTAATAAAGTTCATGGTTTTCCCCTTTCCATTATTCTGTTAAAAAACACTTGGCAGCATTCTCCGTCCGTAAACAGATATTCTTTTCTCTCAACATGTTGTAATTTGGGCGTCCTTATTGACTCCAGTGTTGACCTAAAGCCATTGTAGTGGTTTTCTTTTGAGAATATTGCAACATCACAGTACAAGTCTATGGTTTAGATTTTGTTAAAAAATAAAAAAAATTTAAAAAAAACTTGCTGACCTGAGCTTTAAAAGCATGGGAACTTAACCTTTAGAAACAATTGTGTCTCATGTTCATTCCACTTTTTGTACCTCACACAATGATTTTCTGTATTCCTCTTCCTCTCTATTGACAGGCTATGACTTTGCAGCTGTACTGGAGTGGTTTGCTGAGAGAGTGGACAGGATCATTTTGCTGTTTGATGCCCACAAACTGGACATCTCTGATGAGTTTTCAGAGGTGATAAAGGCCCTGAAGAACCATGAAGACAAAATCAGGTACGGTATGAACACATATTTACAAGCAGATTCTCAAATGTGGAGTTAGTTTAGTTATAGGAGGTATAGGAACAGATACAAGCACTCGTTTATCTCACTGTCAATCACACAAATTAATAAGAAAATGGCAGAGAATGGACCGGAACATTAGAGACGTGGGGGAGCCTTGACCACATGTGTTATGTTTTATGTGGCTGTTGAATTGTTATTATTGTTATCATGAATTGTTAACATTTTTTATTAGATTATTATTATGTTTTTAGGCTTTTATTAATTGTATATGTTTTTATTAATTTATTCATGTATTTTAATGAATGTATTTATTGTGGGTATGAATGTAATGAGTGGGAGGGTGAGTGGAATGTCCTGTCTGCAGCAGACCCCTGTGTCCAAAACTAATTTCTCCCTAGGGAGACAAGTCAAGATACTTTGACTTTAACACAAAAAAAGATGCACCATATGGAAAAAAAATCACCATGTCTCAAATATTAAAACTAGAAACGAACTCAGAGCACAGACCTCCACAAAGGCAGACCCATCTGGATCACCACCCAAAGATAATAATTTGTTGATTTCACCATTACCACCATACCATGAAAATGTCATCAAAATCCATCCATAAGTTTTCGAGCTATATTATACACAAACCATCCAACGCCAGCAAAACATACCCCTCTTGGTGGAGGTAATAACATTTACATGATTGTCCCTCAATCTATTATGACTTTTTGGAAGTAAACTACAGTCACAGGCAAGTTTCTGATCAAACCATGTTCCAAAAATCAATGCACAATGTATTCAATAACAATGGAGAACAGTAATATTAATGAAATAACCATGGAACGACACCTTTAACATATAAAGTCTCATATATCCACCAGGAAGTATTTGCTATTAATAGAAACAATAGATGTAAGTAACAGTCTGTCATCTTTTCATGGTCATCCGATATGACCCATTTGGACATTCAGAGGCTCCATAATGAACATGGAAACACTGTCATCTACAACATTGATTCACCAGTGAAACCCATGGAGTTGGATCAATGACAGTGGATGGACACACTGGCTTTATGTTCAGTTAGATCAGACATGTCCAAACTATTCCATAAAGGGCCAGTGTGGCTGCAGGTTTTAGTTCAGCAGCACACCAGACTGGACTAAATTAATCAACTGATACCGGTCTTAACAGAGTTAATTAGTCAAAGTGTCACTGGCCCTTTGTGGAATAGTTTGGACAAGCCTAAGTTAGATATACACTACCAGTCACAAGTTTGGACTCACCTGTTTTTTCTCTAGTTTCATGACTATTTACATTATAGATTAAAACTATGAACAAGTGGTGCCAGGCACAACCATCCCCATCCCTCAGAAATATTTGACCTGATATACCCCATCTTTTATCATTGTGAAAACACATTTTTTTGGTGACCCTGACCTTTAACCTACACTCATCAAAATTTATTGGGATCATTGTAGACCACCTTGCACTTTTTCCACCTCCCCTTTAGCCAAACAGGGTAATGAACACATATGGAATTATGTAGTTAAAAAAGTGTGACATAACATATGACATGTTTTAGCATTTTAGATTCTTCAAAATAGCCTCCCTTTGCGTTGATGACTGCTTTACACATTCTTGGCATTCCCTTCATGAGATAGTCACCCGAAATATTTTCCAACAGTTTTGAGTTTCCAGTGATGCTGCCTGCTTGTTGGCCATCTGTGGTCCATCTCATGTCATTTAAATGAGAAGGCGTGTCTAAACATTTAACTGGTAGTGTATTTTCTTAAAAAAGTAACTTTTTCTCGACTTTTCTGTGTTTTTGAAAGAATAACCCTCAATTGTAACATGACTTCATCATCAGTGAATTAAACATAGGGAAATAGATGATTTTTAGTGAAACAATGCAAAACACAGACGGTAATATTACAATAAATGTTTATAAATCACTTCAGAAGGTTTAAAAAGTAAGGTTAAATTGCATTTTTCTCAAATTTGTGAGACACTTTTACACAAAGGCAGCCAGCATCACCACTGTCCTTTTGCATTGTTTACTTCCAGGGTCGTATTAAACAAAGCTGACCAAATAGAGACACAGCAACTGATGAGAGTTTATGGAGCCCTGATGTGGTCACTGGGGAAAATAGTCAACACCCCAGAGGTACAAGTTGGACATTAAATCACTTATTACCAGTTTTTGTGTCTCCTGCGATGCCAGTTTCATATTCTCATCTTTTTTTTGTCCCCGTCATCCTTTGTGACAGGTGATTCGTGTCTACATCGGTTCTTTTTGGTCTCACCCTTTGCTGATCCCTGACAATAGGAAGCTTTTTGAAGCAGAGGAGCAGGACTTATTTAAGGACATTCAGTCTTTACCGAGGAATGCAGCACTTAGAAAACTCAATGACCTGATCAAGAGGGCAAGATTAGCCAAGGTAAGTGGATGAAACAGAAGTGAACCGAAATATATAGACTGAAAAAAAGGTAAAAAAAATAAAATAAAAATCTTACCAAGTGTATTTTTGTCTTTTCTTGTCAAAATATTACCGTCACAAAGAGTAAGTTTTCAGTGAGACATAAGAACACATTTTTTTCCTTCATTGAAGCAGTGAAAAGTGAAAGTGAAAATCATCCTGGTATGATTTCTTGAAATAAGATATTCTAGATCTATTGCACAGGTGTCAAACAATGTGGTTCAGGGGCCAAATCCGGCCCTCAAAGGCTGCAGTCTGGCCCCTGGAATCAATTTGTGAAATGCAAAAATGACAATAAGATATGAACACATCCACATTCAGACTAATTCAGTCTCCTATTAACTTATACATTTCTATTTGTAAATATTTTCATATAGTTACACTCAAACAAATTTCAAAAAACAATCTGAATAACTAGAACAAATATGAACAACTTGAAATGTCTTAAGAGAAGTACAATTTTAATAATATTCCATCTATGACTAAATGTTTTCTGTATCTGTGTATCTACTATGATCTATAAGCTATAATGTACATGTGTAAATGATAAACTAAAGCCAAATATTGTTAAAGTAAAAAAAATGTTTCATGTTACTCACATTGCTTGAAAGGATTATTTGTAGATGTAAACATTTTCATAATGTCATTTTACTTTTTTCACTCTAAAACAGACAAAAGTTTGGAGTTAACATGATTTATATTTTATCATTAATGCTGTCAATCGATTAAAATATTTAATCGCGATGAATCACATAAATGCAATAGTTAACTCATAATTAATTGCAATTTAATCGCACATTTTTCTGTCATTGAAATTTATTGTAATACTCTTATCAATGTAGAAAAATGAATCTGCTTGGTTTGTAAAAATGCAGTAACACTAACATCTGCCATTATAACATATGACAAATGGGGAGAAAACAGGGTAAAATGACAAATGCTTGGGAACTCTAATCATGATTAAACGCGATTTAAAAAAATCTCAATAAAAAAATAAATAGTTTATCACAATTAACTTGATTAATCGTGACAACCCTTATTATTATGTTACTGTTTTACTGGTCTAGCCCAGTGCAGATCATATTTAACCCCTAAACTAAAATTAGTTTGACACCCATGATGTTTTGTCTAAAAATAGGATCTTACAGTATATCACACTCAAAAGTTCACTGGTGACTGTGTCTTATTTGAAGTGTGATGCGATATTTTGACTAGAAAAAAGAAAAAAAATACACTTGGTAAGATTAGATTTTTGTTTGGAATATATTGGTGTCGAATCAGGTCAGATTGTAATAATGGACTGGATTTATATAGCACTTTTTTGGTCACTCAAAGAGCTTTACATTAGTGACCCATCATTCATTCACTCTCACATGCTTGCTCTGGTGGTGGTAAACTACATATGTAGCCACAGTTGGGACAGACTGACAGAAGCGTGGCAGCCATTTTGCGCCTCTGACCACCACCGAATATTCACACGCATTCATATAATAACATTTGATTGTTTCTTTGGTAATAATAAAGAACACAGGGTTTATGAGAACATGAAAATGTGTTGTATGTTTGCATTTTGGTAGGATGTGACTTGATTTTTGAGCAGAAGCCTGTGTGCTTCCTATTTATCCTTCCCATCATTCACTGGCTCTCTCCACCCTGTCCAGCTGTTAACCTTGACAGAAAAAGCTTGTCGCTGTCACACATCCAATACAGTCTGACAAATGCGGTCATTCTCCTCTGAGTGAATTATTTCCTGTTTCCTCAGCGGGTAGGGAGTCAGGTATGAGGCAATAGTCCGTTCCCTGTCACAGTTCAAGGAAACACAGAGCAAACAGGG
This sequence comes from Siphamia tubifer, assembly GCA_020466265.1. NCBI lineage: Eukaryota > Metazoa > Chordata > Actinopteri > Kurtiformes > Apogonidae > Siphamia > Siphamia tubifer. Next base: position 22,726,276 of record CM035805.1, on the reverse strand, counting down.
ACACGAGTACACACAAACACACACACATATTAAATATATGCACTGTTTCCTGCTAATAGGGTGTGTGTTTGGTGATGAGCACAAGGACACAAGGTTGAACCAAGAGCACTCAATCACCACAGCAACACAAGAAATATGGGCTTTTCCATCATTTCTGCGAGCATTAATATTGTGATTAAATATTAAAAACAAATGTTTGTAAGGTAATCTGACAGATTTACTGTATGACTAATCATATTATATGAAAGTTAGTCCCAAGGCTCAATATATGCATCATTGTGTTGATAATGAAATTTCATCTGAGCCATTTATCAAATCGAAAAATTACACAAGAATCAGACTAATAAATGGTAAATAAGCATTGAAAAATACACACCTTTCCTCTTGGTGCAAATTAAAAAATTAAATACAAATACCTCAACATCTTCTTATGTCATTGTGGAAACAATTAATCATGTCTGAGGAAGTCTGTAAAGATGTGGTGCTTAATAGCTTTTAGCATCACTGGGAAAAACTTCAACTCCTTGTGTTTTTAAGTTGTCGAAAATTGGCGGTTGTAATTGCCAATCACTGATGGGACATTTAGAAAAAGTTTATTCACTTTTCCTCCAGGACTAAAAAGATGTTGGGAAATCAACATTTACATTTAATCTTTTGATTTCTAAGGAGAAATTTGCAGAAGGATGGTGTGCATTTTCCCTCTCCTTACATTGTGCTCATGCAGCTTTTATTGTATAGCTTTTTATTATTTTAATTATAACTTTTACTCTGTTATGCAGTATGAATAGTTGCATGACAGGGTAGATTTTCTGAATTTCTAAAACAGAGAACTCACACCTCTTAAATCACAATATTCTGACAAGAATATAAAACAACTGAGGGAGTTTTTACCCAGTGACACAAAAAAATATCAAGAACTACAGCTTTAATTTACAGACCCAAACAACTACTTGTGACCAAAAGCATTTGCTGACCTTAAATATTTAATACCTGAATCACTATTCCTATCAATACATGCAAATGATTCAGGCAAAATACAGTTTCTCATCTTTTCATGGTTATCAAATATGACTCATTTGGACATTCAGAGGCTCCATAGTACACTGGAAACCTGAATGTTCAGAATAACTCAATATATTCAGTTGTGAATACTCAAAGTTTCAGAAATAGTACTACTAACTCAAATGTATTGAGTTGCTGTAACATGTTCTTCTTTTTAAGTACTTCTAACTAATATTTTTTTTATTAAGGGGGACTATTGTGGATATAAGTGAACATAACTTAACAGCACAGATGAGGTACAACTGAGTGGAATTAAGTCATTAAATGCTAAGAATGATATTGTTCTGTTATTTCTATTGTTTCAAATAAGGATGATTGAAAAAAATAAACTTAACTGATGTAGTAGTTGATGAAATATAATTTCAGAGCACTCCAAATAACCACCAATATCTATCACACCAAAAAAATTGCAATCACAAAACAGCAATTTTATTCAGGGGCGGCTGTGGTTCAGTTGGTAGAGTGGGTCGTCCAATGACTGAAGGGTCAGAGGTTCACGTCCCAGCTCTGTCTGTCCACATGTCCAAGTGTCCTTGGACAAAGATACTGAACCCTGACTCCCTGTAGGACTGACAGAACCTTAGAATACTAAGTTAATAAGTAATGTTTTAATTTAAGTATACTTTAATAAGAATCCAAATTTGAAGTTCTGGTAACTTGTATTTTTTAAGTTTCATCAACTCAAAGTAATAGAGGCAATCGATTGCCTTAAATATTTTGAGTTCTGCTAACTTATTCAGGTTTACAGTGTGACATGGAAACAGTGTACATACACCCGTGTAGTATGAACATTTCCAGTTGTTGTAGACACTTGTTTTTATGTTTAATTTAACCTTTTAATTTCCTCTTAGCTTTAATGTACATCTATAGAATCCCTGAATTAAATATAAATTACTTGATTTACAATGAAAAATGCAAATAAAATTTTTTAAAATAAGTTTATAAATCATGATAAAGCACAGTGAAAAAAGGACACAAAAGTAGTTCTGGGTCTAAGGGTTAAGAGAGTACTGTTTAAACAGACTGTCTACCAATATGACATCGGTTTCTCACTCATCTTATTTTCTTGAATGTAACATTGGTGAAGAAATTCACCTGTCAAATTGTTGCTGAATACATTAGATTGTATGAGGGAGACTTAAAGTTCCTTTTGACGTCACAAGCATCTTTAATCTCCAAATACAGGTCCACGCTTACATCATCAGCTCACTGAAAAAGGAGATGCCCTCTGTGTTTGGGAAGGAAAACAAAAAGAAAGAACTGATCGGTAGTCTGGGAGATATCTACAAACGCATAGAAAGAGAACATCAGATATCGCCTGGAGACTTTCCAAATCTGAAGAAGATGCAGGTAAACACAGGAGAGCGCAGATCTGAATTTCCATAGATATGTGTTTGTGATATGATGTAAACATCTGGTCTTTGTTTCATCTCAGGATCAACTCCAAGCTCAGGATCTCACCAAGTTCCAGCCAATAAAACCCAAACTCCTGGAGGCAGTCGACGACATGCTCGCCAATGACATCGCTGGTTTGATGGTCCTGGTTCGCCAAGAGGAAACCCAGCGACCCAACGCTGTGGTGAAGGGCGGTGCTTTTGACGGCACTTTGGACGGCCCCTTTGGTCATGGATACGGCGAGGGAGCGGGCGAAGGTATTGACGAAGCCGAATGGGTTGTTGCGCGCGACAAACCAGCTTACGATGAGATTTTCTACACATTGTCACCTGTCAACGGGAAGGTAACCGGCGCCAATGCCAAGAAGGAGATGGTGAAATCAAAACTGCCCAATACGGTCCTGGGAAAGATCTGGAAGCTGGCAGATATCGATAAAGATGGGATGCTCGATGATGAGGAGTTTGCTTTGGCTAATCACCTGATTAAAGTGAAACTGGAGGGACATGAACTGCCACCAGAGCTGCCGGCACACCTGGTGCCTCCATCAAAGAGGAAAATACCTGAGTAAATATAAGATTACCCCATTCCTTTCCTTCCCTATAGACCTGTAAGTAACATCCCATCCCCCCAAATTCAATTAGCTTCTGTAGCATCACAGCAAAAAAAAGTCTTAACAACACTCAGAACATACTAGAGTCTCCTTAAGTTTCTGTCAGCCTGGACTTGCAGTTTTTTTCTTCACCTTCCAGAGACAAAATATTACAACACATTATTAACTTAGATTAAAAAAAAAAAAGCAACCAAAACACACTTAAGAATGCTAAGCTCACAAGCCGCAAAGATTCCCCGTTCTTTTTTTTTAAAGCAGATTTACCATTTCATCCGAGAACTCTTGCTCCATTTCCTGAAAAGGCTTTATCCATAGAAAAACTGCACATGCATAAATATTCCCTGTGAGGATTTTGACCAACAGTGACACTATAGCTACAATACAGTGTAACACCAGTTTCAGAACAACATAAAAAAAAGGCTTCAAAAGTCATGAAAACTCACTCAAGCCTTTTGGATATGGAAGACGTATAATGATAACAAATGTGTAGCGAATCTTGCAGGATGCCTTTTTAATACACCAGTACGATAAGAGCTTAAGAAAGCGTCGCAAGCAAATGGCTTTCATCATCATTTGTTAAATTTACACCCAGGATAATAGGAGTTAGTGGCGAGGAAGGCTGGTGATAATAAGCAAAGTAGAGCTGTCGGGAAGGGAAACACTGGAGTTGTAAAAACAAAACAATAAAAAAAGAAACTACTAGAAGTAAAATGTGAGCCACGACAATGTGAAGATGAGAAGAAAGTCAGAAAAGACATTATAAAAGAAGAGTATTTCAGAAGGACAAGGATATAGATATGCAAATACGCACCTAAGATGATCTTTGGTATGAACTTTTTGATCTGTCTACATAATAAACGCCCATGTTTTACTGTAGTATTTTTAGAATTGTCAGTTCCCTGGAACAGCTTAATAGGCCACAGTTTCATGGCCACATATTAAACAACTACAAAGATTTCCGGGCAGGTAACATGGGAATATATACAAAAATAGACATGTGTGCAGAAGGACACACAGAGGAAAATACTGTAGCAGAAGTCAATGTGATACGATGGACTGTTGTTGTTGTTTAATGTGAGGGATGAAGGTCTTATTATTTGCTGAAACAACTGTTGTATTGAAACCCAGAAGAGTTTTGAGTGGTTCGTCACATTTCTGATACTTAACTTGTTCTGAATCTCATTAACATGTTGAAGATAACTGTGACTAAAATACAAATCTCTAGTATGGGTATTGTTTGATCATGGGGTGTGCTGACATTCTCAGTATAAATGTGTTGTATAGGATATGCCACATTACGTGTGGGCACATCCCGTCTATTTTACGTATGTGTACTGCTCATCCACATGTTGTAGTGTTTTTATTTGTAACATGCGTCTTACTTTAACTAAGCATTACACTTGCTATTGTGTTGGTAATATTCCACTGATGTTATTGATAGAAATTTAATGATAAAAGTACTAATCGGCACAGCATTTTGGAAAAATAAATTGGCTGAATGTATTCAAATCTTTACACATGTACTACATGTTATTCCTCTTTACCATGTTCTGATGTATTACTGTCACCATATGCCAGTATATGTATGTATGTATGTATGTATGTATGTATGTATGTATATATTTCACTTTTGGGCCATGTTTGTGAGTTATTATCAATGAAAGTCTTAAAATGAACCCAGTTTGGTTTTTATGAGACAGAATTTACTGAATCCATTCATTCTCTCTGTGCTGTTACTGTGAATCTAATGTACAGAGGACTTCTGCCTGCGTTCCATTCATACAGATTGAGGAACTGTATTGCATTTTTTTATGCTCAGTAGCTCATATTTCAGAGACAAGTCAGATAAGATTAACGCAGTAACTTTAAAGGATGCTGTAAAATGTCGGACATTGTTTCTCATCAACATTCACACGATGTTTCCATACGCCGATGGATTGCAACATGCTTACTGGTAAATACACTAAGTGGAAACACTGGCTTTACAGTATTTTGTCTGTTTAATCCTGGTGACGCATTGCTAAATCTGTATTTCACTGCTTTTCTGTCAATATAACAGCCAAAAGTAATAAAAAAATAATTTACTCAACTGGCTCATTGGAATGTTTTGTTAGCACGTGGAGCGGATTTAAGTGTTTTCCAGCTCAATCCTCAACAAGAGGAATACACAAATGTTCATTTAAATCCCTGACTCATCTTCCTCATGTCTGCACTGTTACAAAAAACAAAGCAAATATTTTACGTTATGTTTTCAGAGATGTCTTGACTTTGAAGTGCTGTCTCACTTTCAATCTTGATTAAATCCTACAAAAATGCAGAATTAAGGGAAAGACGAAATTAACTGTGAAAAAGAATGACTATAATGAATTTATGGAAAACTTACAATGAAGTCAAATTAGACAAATGTGTAATTATGACAACTGGGATAAATGGTTTTTACAGTATCAGTGATGCAGGAAGCAAACAACTCAACATTTAAAGGTTCAAGGTTACATTATTTATACCTGTGGTTAGATTTGTTTTGCAGAAAAAGTGATTGCATTTAGCATTTCATTGCAAAACACACACTAAACCTGACAGATATGTACTTGATCAAATGTCAAGAGTAAATTACAAATTGAGCAGAATTTAGCAAAAAAGAAACAAAATTACACCCATTTAAATGATAATGTAATAATATGATAGTTTTTGAAATGCTGATAGCTGTAATGACTGATTAGGCATATGCCCAAAATGAAGGCAGAGTCCTCAAATAATCATGCACTGTTTACTCAAACAAACTCCTCTGTATTTGGCAGCAAAAAGTCAAACAGCATGGAAATTGGTGGAAGGAGATAAACCAAGGACGAAGCCCTTAAACTTTGTAGCACACACATATAAACAGGCAGTGGATGGAATAGTTTTTTGCTTTCTTCAACACTTAAGAGCCTCATGTAAGGGTCAGTCCATATGACATCAAACCTCCATAAACTGCTATTTTAACCAGATTATGAATTCTGAGTAACTGTTTCATATGAGCTATATGCTTATTTAAATACGGGTTTTTTTTTTCTTTTTAATTTTAGACCAAATGCTACTTTGGTGACACTTCCAATAAACTGTTTTCTCTCTAAAGGGATAGTTCACTATTTTTCACATGACTTTGTATGGGATCAGTGTCTTTATTATGGTGCACCCACACCCCCGACAGTGTCCTGTGAGTCAACTTCTGGTCTGGTATTGGTCAAAGCTAAAGTAGTCCCGGCAGGTTTCCTGGGGTCACGAAAATAAAATGTGTTTCTTCTCAAAACAGTATGTCTTCAAATGAGTGATTTATTTGCATAACAAAACCATCACGCTACAAAAAGTCACACCTTGTAATTGTTTGCTCAATAGTGATCAATGTGTGTTGTCACTGCTAACAACTGATGAAAGTAGTTTGGTAAAGCTGTTATCAGTTATTGATCGCCATTGAAAGAAAGTACCTCCAAGCAATTACGACGTGTGAGTTTTTGTTCTGTGATGGTTTTGTTATACAAATTAATCACTCATTTGAACACATATTGATTTGAGAAGAGACACCTTTTATTTTTGTGACCCCAAGAAACCACTACTACTTTCGCTTTGACCAAAACCGGACCAGAACTCGACTCACAGGACACTGTTGGGGACACTGATTCCATACAAATTCACGTGAAAAATAGTGAACTATCCCTTTAACTTTTGTGAGAAGAGAGTTTTATTACCATTTATTATATTATACTTTTCATTTTTTTCAGTGTAAATAGAATATTTTTTTGTATTGAATTTACTGATCATGTAGATGTTCATAAAACCCTTTGATGCATACTAGTCACTACAGTGGACAGTTATTCTACAGTTGTTCTCTTGTATATTCATGGGTTTTGTTGTTTTAGTTCCATATCAGTCACTTCATATCATTACTGTAACTTGGCTGTTCTTAATACCTGTAAATCAATTGTTGATTGTTATTAGACTGTAATTAACAGTCTCTTCTTAAAAAAAAACTGTATTCAAAATGTTTCATTTCATAGTGTTCTAATATATTGCATTTTAAATACACGTTTCTTTGCTTCAAAGCTCAAACACACGTTGTCCAGCTTAGTGGACATTTTTCTAACTCCATGAAAATTAGGTTAATTAAAAAGATTTCAATTATATTGCTTTTTTCACACCTAAAGTGGAATAAAAATACTTGGGAAAAAAATCTTGACTAACTTTCTTATAATTAATGCATCAAAGGGTTAAAGTTGAGGATTATTACATCAAAATCAAGTGCATCCACTGTCATTGATCCATTGATTTTAGTGGTGAATCAGTGTTGTAGAAGATGACAGTGTTTCCATGGTAACTATGAAGCCTCTGAACATCCAAAAAGGTTATATTTGAGCACTATGAAAAGACGAAACAACTGCATCCATTATTTGATTTAATTGGTATAAAACAGTTTAGATCAGTATATTGTTTTGGTTTGGGTCTTTATTGATGAAAGCCTCATCAATAAAATATATTGTATTTGTTTTAGAAAGTAGTCATCACAATAGCATGAAACACTAAATTCAAAATCTAAAAGATCTGATAACATTTCAATGTGGAGATAAACAAGGACAAAAATACATTAACTGTTTAACAAATAGGCAACATTCTTTTACTAAAATTAAAAACATCTTATATCTAAAAATAACTCCTGAATACATCATGCATTCATCACGATTACTTCCACTTGTTTTTACAGAAAACCCCCATTTTCAAAGACCCAATATCTCAAAAATGTATGTACATATAAGGCTGGAATTTTGTATGGAATAATATTATGTTCTGAAGCAAATCAGTCATGGTCGGTCAGTAACATTATGTGGAATCTGGTGATTTAAGGTGGACGTGACCTTTGACATAATCACCATCTGACACCATGCTTACATTAACCAGCCACGCCACCAGGCATAAAGAAGGAAAACACAGGTTGTAATTTGTGGTTGGTTGGAAGTCTCTGTGTGCTTTTTTCATCTTGAGAGACAAACTCTGCATGCTTTGCTGAAAGTGAATTTATTACCTGAATCTGAGCCTGGTATGGAGCTCACGCATGAAAAATACAGCAGAAAATGGCTGTGAAGTACACAAAAACAGCCGTTTCTGAAGGTTTTTTTTTTTTAATACTAATCTTGGACCGAGTTCTGGGAGTTTTTAAAACAAATACTATCAGACTACTTTTGGATGGATGGACTTATTAAGCTTGAATAGTGTGATTTATTCTTAGGAATGCTTTGCAGTAGTGCCCTTCATGTTTTATTTATAACAAGCTAAGGAGCAGTTTATTATCAAAAGTCAATGACCTCTAAAGTATCATTGACTACAACATTACATGGTTTAACCCAAAAAGACCCAGTGCTACTTTTGTGGTAGATCCCAAATTAGGTTTTTCTCCAAATATAACATTTAGAAAAATTATTTATCAGCAACTGTTAGATTCTTATCCTCTGTATTTAATTATTAAAAAAAAAAAATTATTTTCTTATATTTCACTCATCGTAGATATTAATCAAAACTAAAGGTCATAATATGAAAAGCAAAAACTAAAGAAAAAGTTAGTTTTTTAAAGCAGATATTAAACACTCTCATTGTACTGGTGACTTAACATTGTAGAAGATAACTGTGTTTTCACATTCACAATGGAGCCTCTGAACGGGTCATATATGATGACAATGAAAAGATAAATAACTGCATTTTACACCAATTATTTGCATGTATTAACAGACTTAGTGGATTAAGAGGTATTAAACAGTTTAAATCTGTAGATCCATTTGGTTACTGGTGGCTGTTTGGACCTTTATGGGTTAAAAGAAATGAGCATTATGAATTATCCATGGAACGTGACACACACAACTGTATTATCTAGAGATTCCCATGTATATGTGTGTGTGTGTGTGTGTGTGTGTGTTTGCACGTGAGGCAGGAAGTCAGTGCATCAACGTCCCCTTGGACTGTGACTCGAACAGACAGAGGGAAGATGCAGCACTCTCTCCTCTCACACAGGAAGTTCTGGTCTTGTCTGCCATTTCCCGTCTGTCCCACCTTGACCCCTGTTCTCACACAAGCACAAACACACACGCAAACACACACTTATCAATTTATACATCCTCTGTTATTATGTATATAAAAGTCACACAATGTTTTATATTCGTTTTATTTAACCCTCGATATGGGAAAACTGTCAGTAGTGGTTTGTTTCAGCTTTAATTTCTTCCTAAAATTAAAAGAAATGGCCAAATAAATAATTATTTTTATATTTACTGGGAATAAATGAGACAAAAAGATGTGTAGAAGACCTGAAACAAACCAGAGGAAGACAAACAGAAGAAAAAACACAGCTGAAACATGTTGCTCTCTGTTTTTTGGCTTGTATCTTATCATCTGAAGAGGAAACGCAGTAATTCCAAAAACGGTTTGTCCGTGGTGATAAATGTGGGACGCTGTCAACAGTAAACAGGGCATGTGTGCGTTTGTGAGTGTGTGACGGATGGGTGTTTTTGTCTGGTGAAGAAACATACAAGGAAGCTATACATCAGGATGAAACATATACACCCAGACACACAAGGGAGATGATATTTCAGAGTACTGGGTGTGGATGATGCTCAATATACACACCCAAAAACAAATACGTCACAACCATTTCTAAACACACACTGAAGTTAATTCGACATGACAGGTTAGAAAACATGCCAAGGCTGCTTATAATAATCATCAGTTAATTAAGTGATAAGACCCTTGTAGGAGGCTCATTGACATTATTGTGCATTAATAATGATATCTGAGCGAACACTAGACTGTGTGTTGTCAACGTTGATGGAATGCAGACAAGAAATTACACATAGATTAAATATTTTAACAATGACAATCTAGTAAAATATTAAAATGCTCTCCTTCCAGCACGCAGTGGCTCAAGGATTTTATATCTTTCTTCACAAAAAGAAAAGATTAAATATTATTTACGAGCTGTAGTAAATGTTCTGTAGTAAATGGTAGCTTTTTTTTTTTTTTTTACTTTCTTCAATAATAATATTAATAATATTTTCTTGTGATTGATTGACCCCCTACTCCTCTCTTTTTTTTACAATTTTATATAATATGTACATATATATATATATATATATATATATATATATATACTTATTTATTTTATGCACTTTTTTTATGTGGGTTTGCTTAACTCTTGTATACTTTTGTTAAAAACAATGGAGTGCAGACCTCCACCAAGGTAGATCAATCCCCTCCTGTCACCACCACAACTAATCCTGTTTCATTTTTTTGGAGCCATCCATTTACACTTTCCCGCTGCAGTTCTAATGCTAATTAACACCATACCTGGAAACATTTCAGTAGCAGAATCCAGGAGATTTTTGCAGCGGCGGTGGGTGTTACGTTTTCAGGAGACGCAATTGAGCAAATGTTTTTATGATGGTATAGTGGTATGTCATTAGTTTCCAGGAATTATTAAATACTCTAAGACTGTATTTATCCAGAAATGTAATGTTATTTTTTCAATGGATGGCATGTATTGTTAAATTCACATTAACTTTATTAATTCATTCTTACTTTAATCACACGCACACACACACACACACACACACACAGTGAGTGATATATCCCCTGGTTGGCTTTAACTTGGCTGAGAATCGAGAATCTCCAAACATATTAATGTTTTGTTTTTTCTTACATTAAAACTGAGCTGTCATCGTTGGCCTGGGTGTGTGTGTATGTGTGTATGTGTGTGTGTGTGTGTGTGTGTGCGTGTGTGTAACTGTCTGGGTGAAAATTTTCAACTTGCGCACAGATCAACTACGCATCTATGAGTTGTCAGTCAACAAATTATGTTCCATACATGGTCTCTGGCAACTGGAGAACATCAGCCAAATGATATGCCTTCAGATTTTGTTTTTGACGTCCAGACCAAATAAATTACAGGAGATTACCAGGAGAAATGACAAAATGGGAGGAGGGCGGGAGATGAGTCTGAAATACGGGAGAATCCCAGGAAATGCAGGAGTGTTGGCAGATGTGTATTAAAATAAAAATTAAAAAAAATAAGAAAATTGTTTTTTTTAGATTTAGTATTACTACAAAAAAAACACACTGAAATTAACCATGGATGCTGTCATAGTAATATAATTTAATGCTGCTAAAGAAGAAGAAGAAGAACCCTCTGCTTCAAAGTGCGCTTCAGGGTGGAGTAGTCACAAGGTCAGCCCAGTGGTGGCACTTCACTGTTAATTGCCGCCTGTTGTCAGTTTGACACAAAGCCCTGATAACCACATGTAATATAAAAAATATTACATCTCATAATGAACTCGTGACTTGAGCTTGTCCATAAAGATCCAGTTCAAGTGCACAGGATTATACAGCCTCATATTCATAGCCATGTGTTGTGGATTCTATTTTAAGCATCACAACTAAATCAATCAATGACCTAATATTGGGACGGTGCCTACATCCAAGTAAATTTTATCATTAAAAATAAATAAATACACATTTCAGAATAATTCTAATCTTTTGAACTACTTAATGAACAATGGACAATGGAATACTACTGGTATTATCTTAACATAAACCTCCTGTTCAGTAGAAGGTTACCTGCAGGCCCAGGTGTGCACCTTCTGTTCCTCACTGTGTACGTCTACATCTGGGTTCTCCTTCTCATGATTCTCCCTTTTCGCCTCGGTATTAATTCCACTCTTGCCGAATTTTTTTTTTTTTTAATATCACGTTTTCCTTTCATCCTCTGATCTCTGTAAATTGACAGCAATTCACCAGTGGTTACTTAGCTATGCTAACTTTTTAGCTTAGCATGCTAACTTCAGAGAGCATGCAAACGAGTCACATATTCCACCTATACAAAGTATATTCACGTATTTCCATTAAGACTGTACTGTATAAATGATGAACACTGTGTACCATACATACCTACACGCGTCAGTGTCCTCTGCAGACATCCCAAGTCTCCCAGAACTTCCGGGTGTCTCCCTGATATCGACAGTGACTCATTGATGCCCGCGAGCCACATAAAATATTCCGGATTTTGGACTATGTGAGCTGCTTTAAGTGTGATATTTGCCAGATGTGCACCTTCTCCACAAGCATCAGCGGCTGTCCGCTCAGCCTTACCCTACTGGAGAGGCTTCAGGAGCGGACACAGACTTCCTCGCTGTCCAGGAGTTTAGGGACTGTCACAAAATAAATTGACTGGCAAGACTAAAAAAACAAAACAAAACTTTTCTCCGTTAAATCAATTGTATATTCAACTCAAATGTATAAACAAATACACGAACGAATGGATAAATACGTAAATAAACGAAAAATTAATAAGTGTAAATTTTCTAGCAAATGACACATTTTTGTTCAATAGTCTGTGGGTCATGTGACCTCTGGACTCCAACAGGCCTTTAATTTATATCCCTGGTCTGGGCGCACAAAAAACACCTTGTATATTTAATTTATATTACTTCATTCATTTTCTAGCAATTTTTTACTCATGAATATTTCAATATTTCAGAAATTTTCAGGCTAGGTTGGTAATGGGGAGATCTGGAAATGATTAGATTTTGGAGCTGATAGGGGAGGAGGGGGATGGGGGGGGGGGGGGGGGGTCTAGCTTAGTGGAGGTCTATGTGTGAATGAAGCAGAAGCAAAAACATACAAACTCCCAAAACAACTGCAAAGAGAAATTCATTGCATAAAAAAACGGAAGCTCACCAAAATAAAAGGGGTTCATCAAAATAAAACTCAAGAAGAAGAAGACGTTGGATGAAGACGAAGTTGAAGTTCATTAATTTAAGAGATTAGCGTGAAAAGGTGCTGCTCTTCTATGATATCATAGCAGATTATGGTCAAGTGTTTAAAAAAGATGAAGGGAAACATACCTTTTCACGCTAATCTCTTAAATTAATGAACTTCAACTTCGTCTTCATCCACGTCTTCTTCTTTTTCCATTTCATTTTGGTGAACCTGTTTTATTTTGGTGAACTTCCGTTTTGTTGTGGAGTGAATTTCTCTCTTGCAGTTGTTTTGTACATTTTTCCTTCTGTTACATTTCTGTTATTGCAGCATTTTTCTCTTCATTTTTCTCTCCTTTACTTACAATTACAGTACAAAAAGTGTGACAGTTAACATAATAAATATTACTACACCATTTTTTCCAGTATGTACAGCTGCATTTCCAACTTACAAAGAGGTGCCATGAACTTCACATATGCAACAGGCTAATACTGATACAAGAAAAAACACCTAAATATCAGCCCTATCATGAGTATCTTTGTCACCAAGTCTTGAGTCCTGTCGTCTTCCTTGAATACGTCGACACAGATGAGGTCAACATCCTGCGTAAACACGTACACAACATACTAATTTAGCCTAAGGTGTGTCTATCTTTGGGTTGTCCATTTTTCACTGTGACTTCATAAACCTCTTGTCAGAATAATATGGGTTTGGCCCTCAGAGCGACAGGCATCATTGTTCACAAACCAGGAACCATCAGAATAAAGTAGCTTTTGGCTTCAAATACAGCTGTGTAAAAAAAAAAATAAATAACAGACCACTGCAAGTTTCTCCAAATTCAGTAAGTATGAATGTTCCAAGGAAAACTTTATTCTACTTAATAAATATCTGAGCCATATTTTATTTTAACCTTCCTAAATGTGTTTCCTTGTTAGGCTTCCTTAGCCATGTAAATATGAGTTTTAATATTTTTGATGTGGTCCTCTAGACTGCAAGACAGCACCTCTATACTGGATTGAACTGTGGACATACCCATCTGTGTGAAAATGGCAACTAAGGTTCCCTGAAGGCTCACATAATTGGTAGAGTATGTATGTCAGTATGTTGGCTGACTGAACACTTTTATGGTTAAGGTTCACTTTTGCTTCTAATCTTATTTTATAATGAGGTCCAAACCAACCTAACAACACAAAGGTCATAATTTTATAATTTAGTGAACACATTTTTTTTTATTATTATTATTTTTGAAATAAAGGTTCCTGCTAAAAACCAAAAAGCCTTGAATTTTATGTAGTTCATTAATGCATTTAAAACTTAAAATGGGTGTGTGCTGACCTTTACATAAGAGGAAGGTTAAGGCAAAGCAAATGTACAGGATAATTCAAGGTGCTTTATGTAAAAAAAAAAAAAAGAAAGAAAGAAAATTAAAATGATTAAAATGCATTAAAACACAATTAAATGGTAAATGGACTGTACATATATAACACATTTTATAGTGAGTGAGTGTATAAAACATTCACCCACTCACACACACACTCATACACCAGTAGACGGCTGCTGACAGACATAAAAACATAAAAAAAACAAAAAAACAATTGAGAATCTAAGTAGTAGCTCCAGTAAATAGTAATAGTTTTTCCCAGACCTCAGGTATTCAGGTAGTTTGTTCCACAGGTTCTGATTTTAGGAACACACAATAAACCTGTTCCTGATGTACAGTATAAACACCATTATTGTGGCCATCACTATCTTTTTACAATAGACAAAAACAGTGCTATTAGTGGCATAAAAGTAACTGGAATCCAAACTTAACTATTGGAAACTACCAGACTTGTGCTCTGACAATGTTCCCAAACTCTGCTTTTTCTATCAGGACAATGCTCCTGGACTCAGCTAGATCAATAAAGACCACCTAGATGCAGACCATGTCATTGTCCAGCCCAATCTGCAGACCTGAACGAACTTAAAAAAAAAAACTTCTGGAGAAAGATGGATGATCACAAACTATTGAAAATTACTGAGTTTTTTTTTTTATTATTATTTCTCTGCCAGGAGCTGCATAAAGTCATCAAACAGTAACAGAGGGAAACTAAGACATGTGAAAGCTGTCATATTCCACTAAATACTGATCTCTGAACTTTTCTGACGTTACAGAAGTAGTATTGTTTTGATTAGAAATGAGTATGAACTGGGGTTTTTTTTGGGATTATTTGAGTCTGAAAGCACCTGCATTTTTATTTATTTTTTGTTATTTTGATCATGTTTGCATAAATTACATTTAAAAATGTAAATTTTTATTAAAAATTTGGGAGAAATGTTATTGCTAGTTGAGAGAATAAAACAAAAATGCATACCTGGAAGTAGTAAAATTAGAGAAAGTCATAATTTTGCAGTGGTGTCTTATTTTTTTTTTTCTAGAGGTGTATGTTTAAATAAAGTAGCTCACACATGGGGTTGTTATTTTTAGACAGATAAGGATCATTGTGATAAATAAAGACATTCTTGTGGAAGTTTTCGTGTCATTATAGTGATATTCGCTGAAGCAGTTGTAAAGCTTCATACAGAGGGATAAGTTATGTAACTACCTATATATAGAGAAGTATTTCCAGGAAAAACAAAAGACCATTCTTATACTCTATGATAAGACAACATATCACAATACTAAGAACAGAAATGAAGAACAAACGTCAAAACATCACATGTAGGATATCCTTCAATAACAAAATTGTTTAACCCTTTAACTCCTGATATTTAAGGTATTCACCGGTACCAAAAAAAAATAAATTAAATAATATGTAACATCAACACAGTAAGACACTAACGGAACACAATTGAAGAAAAATAATAAACAAACAAAATGTTGAGAAAATAAGCAACAACATCAACAGAAAGAAATTCACGAAATAACAAATAACATGAAAAAAATTTTTTTTTAAATCAGTTGCTTTTCAACACCTGTACATCAGTTCCATTAACAAAATTATCAGTAATATTTTACACAAAAAAAAACTTGAATTATTCTGACCGTTTAAATTAACCATTCATTCAGAAGGTTAAAGGGTTAAACAGTTAACCCTTTTATGTTTTCACCTTGATATTAAAAAATAATAATAATAATAATCTCTTTCATATCTCTTCATGATCCAAAGTAACAAAAAAAAGACAATTTTTTTCCAAACTTCTATTTATTCAAGTTTTTATTTGACAACATTACAAACACAGAAACAAACAAAAAAAAGTCCAAGAACTTAAATGACAATGATGCTACAAAACTGACCTATGTGATATATGCTTATGTAACATCACTAGCAGACTGAGGTTAGTTCATACCGTAAAGTCAAACACATATGTACGTAAATGAAGATTATTATTTCTTTCCAATTAAAGTGAAAATGAAAACAAAAAGTCACACATACAGTAACCATCATGTTTTGTATTCAACTCCAATTCATTCAATTCAAGTTATTTCGAATATGCAACCACACTCAAAATATATATATATTAAAAAAAAACATATACATGAAAAAACAAAAAAACAAAACATTGCTTCATTTGCACATGTGAAAATGAGTGGTTATACTGCACTTGTAAAAGTTTCAGTGGTTTCCTCCATTTTTGCAGTAAAAAAAAAAAACATATTTAATTTCTAAGATGACTGTTCTACTTTTTAATGGTTTTTTTTAATTTTTTTTACATTATTTTCCTGTGCTGCCATGTTTCGTATCATGCATTTTCCTCCAGGTTTCCTCTTCTTTCACCTTTTACATTTTCTCAGGCCCTTTTCCTCTTGTTTTGTCTTTTACATCTTTTTACTACAGTTTCCTCTCGTTTCGCCTTTTTACGTCTTTTTATTCTGTTTTGGTCTCGTACTGGATCTTTTTCACAGGTTTTGTCTTTTACATCTTTTTATTCTATTTTCCTCCTGTTTCATCTTTTATGTCTTTGCTTACAGCGGTTTCCTCCTCTTGTGTCTTTTACGTCCTCTTACGCCATTTTCCTCTTTGTCTCGTTCTTTTTTATTCTGGTTTCCTCTTGTTTTGTCTTAAACACCTTTCCACTCTATTTTCATCTATTTTACATATTTTTATTCCTCTTACTTACTTGTTGTTTTTCTTATATACTTTGTTGTGGTTTCATTTTTTTCATTATTTCATCAAGTTTATCCTTTTCATCTGTTGTGTCTCTTATTTTTATGCATTTCATAAACTCATCCATAGAATACTCTTCTGCTATTTTATTTCTTTATTTATTTTTAAAAATACGACACATTTCACAACCTGGCCATAACTGTGGGGGAAATAAAAGTAGACCGTTACATTCACACTCTTAAAATTTAAATTGATGGGTATACTGACAGAAAAAAGGCCCAGAGATCCACATCAAAAATAATAAAACCAATATTTTCATGGATAAGGAAGCCTAACAAGGTAACCAAGAGATGAAAAAAAATAAATATTAGATTATAGATAATTGTTTTTAGTGTATTTTACATGTGATCTAAGACACGCTAACTTGCGGCGTGTTACCTGAAAGCTAACACAAGAGGAGGGTTAAATGAAGTGTTTTCCCAAGTTACAGTAATTATTTTTTGAAAGGTGCTTAACAACTTTACATTTTATGCTTAAATAACAAGAATATTTGCACCATTAAATGTTCAATGTGTAATATTGAACCTATATTTGACTCCACTTTACCCACAAAGAAAGTAAAAAGATATTACTTTGTTCCATTTTATTTCATTGACCTTAAACTCAGGTTGACGTGGAAATTAATTAACATTGAACGCTCGTTTACAAAGAGAAAATGTAGGAGAGTAATTCACCTTCAGTCTGAAAATATATAAACACATTTGAAGGTAATGGAAATGTAATAATTCTTATTTTCAGAGGATTATGTGGTAATGTAGATATAATTATATATTCCATTTATACAGTGAGGCTAGATCATCCCAACTGGAGCCTTAACCTTTAACCCCTGACGCGTTCTGAATGGATGGTTTAGTTAAAAAATGTAGAAAAATTGAAGTTTTTACTAATAATTTTGTTAATGGAACTGATGTATATGTGTCAGAAAGAAACTGATTTAGAAAAAGAAAAACACTAGTTAGTTATTCCTGTTTTTTAAACTTTATTTATTTATTAATTTTTGGCATTTTTTTCCCGTTTTATTTGTTATTTTGTGAATTTTTATTAGTTTCTGTTGATTATTTTAATTTATTTTTTTCTACATTTTGTTTTTTTTTTAATTTTATCATTTTTCTTCAATTGTGTTCTGTTAAGTTTATCAATTTGTTCATGTTACATATTATTTTGTTGTTTTAATATACTTTTTTGTTCATTTTACTGATCACTTTGGCAGTTTTTGTTCATTTTGTTGCTTATTTTATTTTTTATTGATATTTTTTATTTTAAAGAGTTTTTTTTTAATGTATAGGGTCAGAATAATATATATTGCATTAAATTCCAATTGGACGTGTTTTTCGTTTCACAATACAGTCAAAGGATTGCATTTTTTAAAATAATAATTTGTGTGTGAAGTTCTTTTCTTTGTGTTTTAATCCATAAAGTGACCAAAAACATCTCCTGATCTAAAATGTTTAACACGTTGTGATCCACTAAACCTATCAATACATGTAAATAATTATTGTAAAATGTAGTTTGAGCATCAGATATGTATATTATATATATTCACCAGTAAAACCCATAGTTAGATCAATGATAGTGGATGGAGACTCTTGGTTTTACATTCAATTATTGATATATTTGATGAAAAAGTTGAGTTTTCTTCAGTTTTCTCTGTTTCTGATGTAAAAACCCTCAACTTTAAGATGAACTTTTATGAACATCTGCATGATCAGTGAAATAAATGTAGGAAAATAGATGATTTTCATGGGGAAAAAATGCAAAGAACAGAAGATAATATAATAATTGTGATACATTACTTACATCATGGGAGTAATCATGATGTTGACATTGGTGGGGACATAATTTGATGACTTCCTCGTGAGAGAGAGAAACAAAAAATAATACAGCTAAAACAATGAGAATAACGTCTCATTTAGTTTTTGTCAACAAAAACTAAGAAACATTTTAAGAATGTTTTTGTATTTCTTAAACCAAAATCTTAACTCATTATTTCTTAAGTTAAAATTATGAGATAAAAAGTGAAAATTCTCAGTCACTAACCACAATTATATACACACACACACACACACACACACACACACACACACACACATATATATAAAAGGAATACTGTGTTTTTTTGTTTCCCAAACATCATGTAATTCCCTATTCAAAAATTGATATGGACATTTTAGAAACATCCAAATATAGGTTTGGACACGTCCATATAGCGTCCATACACAATTTTCTGCCCATGACTTACGTAAGGCAAAATATATTAAAAATAAATAAGTAAATAAAAAGCATTGGGTCATAATGGGTTAAGTTAATAACTGTACATATGACATGTGTTATGTTTATGAATATGTGTAAGAGTGTGTGTTCTATATGCAGAAACAGGTTTGATTATTGTTATGTAAGACTTGTCTAAATGAGGAATGGCATGATACGTTATCAGGGAACATTATGTTTTGGTCACAGTTATTCTCTGAGTTAAATGATGGATGTTATTTTGAAAAGGGAGGAGGAAAATATTGTCTTCAGCTGATACTTAGTTCATTTTATCGTGGGGCTTATGTGTGTTTATTTTGCTGCGCTCTCTGTTTCTGTGAGGTTCAAGCATTTTTTTCCTGTAGCAGAGCAGTTGTCTTGGAGCTGAATAAAAAAAAAAAATAAAAAAAAAAATGGAGTGAATGCTGCAGCACCTGATGAATGTGCATCTGTCGTCTGAACTGGTTAAAGGGTCAGGATGACGAGAGGATGTGCACAGAGGAGGCGGAGGATACGGTTCGATAAACATTCAGTCTTTTAACAGACAGACAGGATGTATTCTCACAAACAGTTTTGGATTGTAAAAGAAGAGCAGTATTTAAGAACATTACTTCTTTTCATTAGGAAATGTGTGACAATATGACCCCCCCCCACCAAAAAAAAAAAAAAAAAAAAAAAAAATCAGTATAAATGAAACACTGGTTTAATAACAACATGCTAACGTTGTTTGTACCTGATGAAAATTTCACGCACAAAATCACCAATAGATCAATCACAGTGGTCAACAAAACATCCTTCTTGGACTCGAAAAAAGGAGTTGGAAGAAATCAAACTTATAAACTCCCATCCCCTTTTTACAAACTAATAATCCAGCAGCGTCTGTATTCTATGTCTTAACAAACTGTTTTATATCTATTTATCCTTAACACAAAAATATCTACAATCATTTACATTATTTTATGTCACCTCACACAATACATTTTATATAATCACCTAGAAGTGTATTTATATTCATTTTATATTTACTACAAATACAGTATTTAATATGAGAAATTCTCCTAGTCGTGATAGTTTATATTAATTTATCACTATAAAGTCTTATTTTACATTATAACAGATATTTCACTTAATAAAATAATGTTCTGTATGTTGTTATATTTCCTTTTAAATACACAGACGTCACAGTGAAATACAAGTAATAAGAACTAAGTAGAACCCGAAGTAATAAAGTAAATATCAAATCATGATCAAATAGCAATTTAGAACGTGAAATTGAGACTGAAGTTTGAGTTTTAACACGATATGAGCACAAGGAAAGTTAGTAAGTGCACCATTTGTTTGGAAAATATACACGATTCTGAATTTTGATTTGCATCTTAATTAATAGCAAGAAAGAAGAAGAGATTTATTGTTATATGTAGAGACTTTATTGTACGAAAATCATTACAATTCCTTCTAGAATTTCTAAAACAATAGAATAAATGATATAATTAAGAAATATGTGCATAAAATAACAAGTACCAGGTAAATGCATGGATTTAAAATACAAAATTGCAATGAGATGCTGTTAATAAACTATGTAATATGAGGTCGTATGAGACATATTGTCATGTCTCTGTTGTCCTCTAGTGGTTAATCAGGGTGTTTCAGGTTAAAGCAGTGGTTCTTAAATCTGGTCCTCGTGACCCCAGTGTCTTGCTTGTTTTATTTAGATATATTTATTTAATAAAAACTAATTAAAAATATAAAATAAAACGAAAAATAAGTATTTTTAAAATTTAAAAAAGAAAATAAAAAATAGTTATTTAAAAAAAATTATAAAAAAAATGCAAAAATGTTTTAAAGTTTTAAAAATTGTAACAATTTAAAGCAAAAAAATACATTTAAATGATGTTTTTTTTAAAAAAATCACCAAAAAAAATAAAAATATATATAAAATAAGGTAATATTTTCCTCTTTTTAAATTTTTTAAACCAAAATAAAAATATAAAATAAAAAAAAAAATGAATTAATTTGCTTTTAAATTAACTATTTTTTCCATTTAGAAAATTAAATACAAGTAAAATTTCAAACTAAACAGATGTGACAGTATGGAAAATAAATCCCTTCAGAGAGAAACTGTGACTTTATATATTATAGTTTTATGACTATTATCTCACAATTTTGACGTTTTATCTCACAAATTTAACATTTTATCTCACAATTTTGACTTTTTCTCTTAAAATTACGCATTTTTTAAATCTCATTTGCATTTTTTTTTTCAAATCTCATGACTTTTTATCTCAATTGTCACTTTTTTCCCTCAGTTCTTCCTAAATTTCCTGCCCATACCCACAAAACTGAGTAACTGTGACCTGATCAAACACATCATCTATCATTTTAAAGGCTTTATTTTACACACTTTTTAAACTTTTATCATTTTTCCTGGTTAAATAAGTATTATTGCATTCATAACAAAAAAAAGCTGTTTTACTTTTGTACTTTATTACAATTGAGAAGTTGTACTTTTTTACTTTTACTTAAGTAAAGAAGTTGAATGAGTACTTCTACTTTTACCAGAGTATTTTTTCTGTACTTCTACTTAAGTACAGAATGTGAGTACTTTGACCACCTCTGCATATGACACATCCCATATTAATAATATATCAGTGCATATTAATGTCATAGTTTTGTTTTTGTTGAGAGACTGATGGGTTTGAAAAGCTTCACTTTCCCATCAGAACTGTTAAAATATTACAAATATGTAGAAACTTATATTGGTTTTGTATACTGGTCTTCTTTTAGGTAGATCAAAATGCTGAAAAAAAAACAACTAAAAATTATTTTGTAACTGAACAACTTATTATTATATATTTTTTTGTACTTATTTTGGCATTGTTCCAGCTGATGTACTCATGTCTATGCTGTGCTGATCTCACATATCCTCTTTCTACTGTATGTGCCAAGTCTGAAGACAAATGAAACACTCATGTTTTTATAGACACTTGAAATGTCACTCATTATAAGTGAATGGGAGCAGAAAGAAAAAAAAAGATTATTTTAAAAAATTCAAACGAAATTTAGCTTTGATCTACTTTCTCAAAATGTAACCACATTTATTCTGAGTCACTGGCGTCTATAACCACAGTTTGATATGAATTCAAGGAATTGATTTTTATTTTTTTGCTACAGTCATGTGACATTTCACCCTTTAATAGACAAAGAATTTATTTTCTTTTAAATGAGACCATAACCACATCTATTCTGAACCACTGGCAATTTATAAACCTAGTTTGGTATGAATTCAACTGACATTTGACATTTTGCTCTTTATATTATCTGTTTATTTCTGTATATAGTTAAACATATTTCTCTGTAAATGTACGTTTGTATACTGTACACACTGGTCAGCATATTCCCTACTCTATATTTTATACATACTCTCCTACATCCTCTATTTTATTCTATTCTCTTATTTATAATAATAATATATTTTATTTGTATAGCGCTTGTCATGGCACTCAATGATGTTTTACATGCAGTAAAACATAGAATAATAAGAGTCCAACTACAATAGGAAAAGAAACAATTGAAAAAAACAATAGAAAACCAAAAAACAATATTACTATTACTCTATCCTTCTAGTATTTCTAGCTCTATGTGAGACTGTGTTCCAGTCCACCTATAGCTCATACTTTTCCGACTTTCAATCCATGACTTAAATGATGCTGGAAAATAACATCAAATTTGTTCACAGAGTTTCCATTCCAGACTTTCCACCCCAACCTTTAAAACAGTTAATGCTACAGAGGTACATTTTCAGTGTTGCCACGTCAACTTCCTGAACCACAGAGGGAATAAAAAAGAAATACTTCACATGGTTTGTCAAATAAATAAGCAAAATTAAGAAAGAAAGAAAAAATTATTGTAGCATCAAAGTCAATCAAGTATAAAGTATTCAGTTACATCTGATTAGTAAAGTGAAGATTTGCGACATCAATATGACGCATATATGACGAACAGAACGTGTACTTTAATTTTGCGGCAGAGCTTTTGACACTTTTGTTTTTCACTGATCTGTGGGTTTAGGGTTTAACTCCACTTCTGCATTGGTTAAAAAACCACATGGTTTCAGTTTGACTTTGCAGTGGATGATTTTTGTGTTGTCAGCTTTAATCAGCTTAACTTATACAGTACTATCACTGAAGGCATACAGTGTATTTAGTTTATGTTAATATGTACGTGTATATGTATGCATGTATATATATGTATGTATATAGGTATGTAGGTATGTATGTATATATATGTGTGTGTATATATATATATATATATATATATATATATATATATATATATATATATATATATATATGTGTGTGTATATATATATATATATATATATATATATATATGTGTGTGTATGTTGGTATATAGGTATGTAGGTATGTATGTATATATATGTGTATATATGTATGGAAATGTATGTATGTATGTATATTTGTGTGTGTGTGTGTGTGTGTATCTATGCATGTATGTATTATATCCCCACATTAACATTTTATTTCCTTTTCTTATCATGAAATGCCTCTATCACTTCATATGTATTAACTTGTAAAATAATAGCAATAATTAAAATTAGAGGTTAATAAAGTTGTTCCACTACGTTACTATTCCATACTGTTCATTAATACATGAACCCAAGATGAATGCATGGTGTTTATTTACACTATTACGCATACATTTGCAATTCTGTTTTCTGACATGACTCTTTTTATTCCTAATGTATTCACATCAATATTAATTTTTCACCTGTAGTTGGAGTGTGTCGAGATCTTGCGAGATGTAATTTGGCGAGATTTCTCGTCGCCTTAAAATTCTGTCTCGCGAGATTTGTTATCCAGCAAGCAACCAGAATGACGTCGGAAAAACAGGTTTTTGACCCGTTTCCGCCCTAGTTCCTGAACTCCTCCCACCAATGCTTTTCACTTCCGTTCTGGCTCCTCCGGTTTGTTTTGCTAGCTAGCTCCGATATTAACACAGTGACTCAGTGAGAAAAAAGAGAAAAAGGATGGACAACTTCAACAGGAAAAGTGTTTCGAGGAGCTACTTGTGCTATCGTTGGTTGTAAAAACTGAAGAAAACACCTGAACGAGTGGATAGATAGAGAGTGTTTTGACCACAAACAGGCAACGTTTATGCCCTCCGTTGTTTTTGTTTTTTCACAACCTTGATGTTGCCTCTGAATCAAGGGCCTGGCTGAAGGCATTGAATTTAAAGAATCCACCCTACAATGTTTTTGTGTTTCCATCACTTCGTGGACAAAAGACCAAGTAAAGATAACCTGTTTTCAGAGTTGTGGTTGGAATACAGTGGCTTTACCTACAGCTAAAGAGGAGACAAGTCACTGAGCGGACCACTGTCTCCACAAAGAAACGTAAAGTTCAATCTGATGGTAAGTTCAGCAACTTATCTATGAAATGAAAGCTTTAGCTACGAAACTGACAATACTGTTAATTGTGAAGAAGTTATCGTACACTAACATTGCTACCGGTGTTTTGTTAAAACAGTTGATTGGAGATGGAACAAACAATGTTCACCATAGAAACTAATGTTTATAGACGGTAGAGCTAACGTTACACCACTGCTGTATGTGTACGTTTAGTTGATAGATAGTCTACTGCACCTGCAAATAAAACACCAACAAACCAGACAACTCTGACAAACACATTCACACCTCAACTTCCACAGTCACATATATATATATATATATATATATATATATACATCATTTGTTTTATTTTAACTTTTATAACATTTTATTTTAGTTTCAATTTGTAGACGAAGAAGTGACATACTTGGTCAGGTTTTGTTTGCACTATTTTCAGACTTTATTGACAGAGAAGAACTGACATATTGTCTGCACTTGAAAATAGGAGAAATATATACTTTTATCTTATTTAAACCTTGATAACATTTCATTATAGATTAAATTTGTAGAGGAATAAGTTCAGAGTTATAAAATCCAGTTAAATAAAAGTCTGTTGTCCATTCAATTTGTTATTTAGTTTTCTTTCTTTGATCTCGTGAACTCAATTTCGGGTCTGGTCTCATCTCGTCTCGTGAGCCGAGTGTCTCGTCACACCCCTAATAATATCTAAACTACATACTGAGTCCCAGTTCCATTTTTTTTTTTGTCCTATCAACAATAAATTACATAGTCTCAACCACTTAATACGAAGATAAGCCAAAATACATTAAAGAGTATTGTCCTGTAGGCTACATTTTACACAGGAAGCCTTTTAATGCTTTGGATTGTGTCCTCTTGAAATAAACCATTTCCTGTAAAGATGTCGAAGTTTCAACAATTGTGAAATATTATATCAGGGTTTTTTTTTTTGTTTTTTTTTAAACACGAGCAACAGGGACAGAAGTTAAAAACCCACAGTGCATCTGCATTCTGCACACACTTGCACACATAAATATATGCTGATTTAACATCAGTGCAGGTACAATGGTTTCTATCTCTTCTCACCCACTTGCCCCCAACCCCCCCCCCTTTTTTTTCCCCCTCCTCTGTCTTTACTCAGAAGTACTGACCACATGACCGCAGGCTGCAATTTGTTTGCATGTTAGGTAGTTTCAGGGTACGGTCTTTACTTTGTCATGGAACCTGTTTGGCTATGTCTACTTTCACACACACACACACACACACACACACACACACACACACACACACACACACACACACACACACACACACCCATTACAAGCAGACTAATAAAGGGAGTGCAGGAAGAAGAGAGAAGACAGACACTGAAAGACACACAGAGATCAACATGATGATGATGATGATAATGATGAAGAAGCCTGTTGTTCTGGTCATCTGCACCTTGCTCTTCTCATCCCTGACTGTCGTAGTTTCTGCAAGTAAGAACTTGTCTTTTATATGCAAATCTGCTCTTGTAGCATCTGTAATTAGGTCTTAATTTCTGTTCTGTGGACAGATATAATCTAATCTGGTGATCTTGTATCCTGTAATTGGTTGGTAATATTGATGAAGTGTATTTTTTTTTCTTAATATATAACATGATTTTAATAAAAATAATTAGGCCTAATGTTAGATAGATAGATAGATAGATAGATAGATAGATAGATAGATAGATAGATAGATAGATAGATAGATAGATAGATAGATAGATAGATAGATAGATAGATAGATAGATAGATAGATAGATAGATAGATAGATAGATAGATAGATAGATAGATAGATAGATAGATAGATAGATAGATAGTTAGTTAGTTAGGGGAGTAAAAATATAAAAGTTGCCAGAAAAATGTATACTCAAGTAAAGTACAGATAACTAAGAAATCTACTTAACCCTTGTGCGGTCCTTCGTAAAAGGCACACTGGCTGTGTCCTACAATCGGGTCTTAAAAACCCAGATTCCAAAGTTCAGTTCCATAGACTCATCACCCCACCCCCCAAGGATATATTACTGTTTTCAGTAGTAAGCAATGGCATCCTACAGTACGTATAAAAAGGTATATTTGTGAACCACCGGGTCTCTTTGACCCGAAGGACCGCACAAGGGTTAAGTACATTAATGAAGTACTTCTACTTAGTTACTTTCCACCTCTGATATCTGTTCCTAATATATGTGGCCTAAATATAAAATGTTGCATCTAAGAGACCATTAAACAAACTGAAATTCAGTAACAATCATGAAAAAGTGCTTTAGTTTTTTTTTATATTAAATACATTTCTGTAAACATCTGCCTGTTTCTGTTTTTTTTCCCAGGTACCTCGACTCCAAAGGAGTGCTGTTTCAACATGTTCAATAAGCCAGTGCCGAAGAGAAATGTTCAGGACTACAGGTGGACTGACGAGAAGTGTTCGAAGCAAGCTGTGGTGTGAGTGTACGGTTACTGACAGACGTTCAATTACTACTATAGATTCTGTTCCAACAAATCTGACCAAAACTCTCTTTGTGTTTTAGTTTGGTGATACCTAGGGGTGACGTCTGCGCCGACCCCAAGGAGAAGTGGGTCATGAAAATCATAATGGAACAAAACATGAAAAAAAGAAAAGTAACAACAGTAACAGTTGGACCTCCTCAAGTTTCTGCTAAATAATTTGAATGATGATCTGTGTGAACTCCACTTCAGCATGTCACTGAAGTAGTCTGTATCTGTAACCCTTTGTTGGTCGCACTGCAAAAATCACAATATATTTTTTTCTTTTTTTCCACTTCACGGAGAATATTATAACATAAAACCGATTTATTTATTTTTTTTAACTGACCCTAAATTTAACTAAAGTATTAAAACTCAAACATTACTCCTTGGCCATTCTTACCAACATAATTTGTGACTTGGTTCAAGTTAGATGTATTAACTCTTTGTGTTTGTATCTTTAGCGATTAGCATTAGCATTTCATTACATGCTCTACCGTTTGGTTAAGCATATTTTCAAAAAATACCAAAATATTTCTGAAACATGAGGATTATTTATGTAAAATGCGCTCACTAAAAGTTAATTAAATGACAAAAAAAATCGAACTTGTCTGCAATTATACGTCCAAAAGAAAAGATCATAGCAGAGGTGTTGTCATGGTTACCATCTCTTCCTTGGCGGTATATACTAGCATGAGGTGAACATATCATTGACAGTGCCACCCAGTGGTGCTTTTGTGCATTACATACTTCTTGGAAAAGAGGGAGACTGCCCAAGAAGTTTGGTGTCAAATGACTTTAATTTTAATTAGATATCAGGGTTCAAAGTTACCTCCACCACACGGTTGAGCTGACCAACAAAGGGTTAAAGTTTTTCCTAATATCCTGTAACCACAAAATGCCAAATATATTTTGAATACTCATATTTAGTTTTTTTTTGTCTCTTATCTGCATATAAGCTGTGCCACTTAAATTCATTAAACTTTTTAATAAAAGACTGCATGTAATTATATCCTGATGACTTTGATTTGTTCATTCAGTTTTACCTTGTTTTTTAATGTCTGCAAAAGTATCAGTGAAGTCAGGGCTCATATGATTTCTTAAAGATAACTCTAATTACATCATAGATAAGAATAAAGTGCATTTGCTTTTGTTTGCTACCATTTTCTATATCCTCTTGAGACCCAGCTTTTTTAATTAATTAATTAATTTAGTTTTTATTTATTTATTTATTTTTTTTTTTACAGTTTTTCACATAAAAGAATTGTCTTGATTGGAAACTACACAATGTAACTAATTTGTAATTTTTCCACATACATTAAAAAAGCTATGTTTACTTATTCATTTTTAATTAACTGTCCTTTGCAATGGACAGCATTTTTAAAAGTAAAACTGTGAAACAGTTCTGAACTAAAATGCTTTAAAGTGATATGCACGGAAGTATTTTGTTAATTCTTACTTATTATTCTTACTTATTTCTGTTAATTCTTAGTAACAACTCCATCCTTGGTGCTTTAACATTCTATTCCACCTCTTATCCAGCAGATGTCCCTCTTCGCTTATCTTACAATATCTGAACTCCCATCATTTTTTAATTTGCCCCCACAGGTTTTTAGAATTGCAGGATAAAATGAGGAATCATTTCACCTCAGTTTGAACAACAGAAGCACACTCAGGTGACACATAAATGATCTCAACACTGTTATTTTTAGTTATATAACCTGAGAGTACATATTTCAACAACAGTCTTTACTAAAACAGTTTGTAAAAAAATATATATATATATACGAGCACATCTATGTGATGCATTCAGTTGCATCTCTCTTTTCCAGATTTCCTCATTATTTCACAACAAACTGACCCAAAAAAACTCCCATAGTGACATCAATGCAGTGACATCATCCACAGCTCCATCTTTAAATAGCTTCAGACCCACATTACTATATTTATGTCCCCGCCTTCCTGCTGTTTCATAGATGTGTTTACATACTCATTCTTATGGGGTATATAATTTAATAAAACTCATGGGAGGAGCTTTGTGTACACACTGAGGGTGACCCATTAGAAGAGATGGTCTGATTAGATTTTGGAGGACCTTGCTGAATAAATTTGCATATTAATGAGAGGGGAAAAAAATCAGGCTTAAGATTTGGCAGCTCAGTGGTATCATGGTAACGATTGGAATTATATTTCAAAATAAAAAATTATTAAAATATATATTCTGTATATTACATAACAGAACAGCGCATGAAAACATATATTCAGACTGAATATCTGCATTCATCAGTTATTTACTTTGTTAGTTTGGTGCATGTGTCTAAATCAAGCATCTTAGAGATGTCCTATAAAATGTGCAAACATGTCTGTCTATCAGCATGACCTACCTGTAGCCACAGAGAAATTAGGACACAGACAGGCAGGCGGGGGGTGGAGGGGTGGATCTGGGGTATTGCAGCCACAGGCCTCGACTATTTCACCTGCCTTCACTATGAATTCATCAGCACTTGCTATAGTTAGAAAAGGATGGTTCATTCCTGTGCAGCCATGTGTTAATCATGTTTGCATATGTCTAATGCAAGAATACAAAATATTGTGATACATAAAACAACTGCAATGATCACTCCAAAAATAAAATGACAAGTCAGTGACCTTGTGTTCCAGTGTTGCTGGGCAAAAAAAAAAAAAATCTTTTTATTATCTTTCCCTTATCAACAGAACACTGATTGCACGTAAAAAAAAAGCTGAATAAAATAAATTATAATAACAACAAAACAACAAAACAACAACAATAATAATAATAATAAAAATAAACCCTGATACACTTGTATGGGGGAATTCATGTAGCATTATGGGAGATTGCAAGAAATAAAGACAAGGAACAAAGACACATAAAAGCCAGCGAGAGTCAGCCGAGCGTCTGCAGATGAAAGGCAAAAGAATGGGAGTGTGAAAGCTTCAGTCGCTGTGGAGATGATCCAGTCCAGGGTTGAGGGACACAATAGGATGCCATCAGGAGCACACACACACACACACTAAAGAAACACACACATACGTAGTATATAAATAACCTGTGTGTGATGTCGGCTTTTCCTGACAGATGGGATCAACATAAATTAAACCCTCTGAGAATGAAACAGAGTGAGGGGGCATGTGTGAGTGAGGCAGGGTGGATAAATATCAAAGAAGAGAGGTTAAAGTAACTAAATGGGCATGAATACAGATTTTGTAGCAACAAAGGTTGACACTAACACTTGACAGCTACAGATGCGCACAAATACAATCACACTCAACAAACTGAAATTATGTTAGCGGAAGTGAAAGCAACAGTTTCCCCTCATACTGCACTCAGTTATTGTCTTATTACAGGGTGCAGACGGGGAAATTAAACTGAAAATCACCAGACTAATGAGAATTTTTTTTGTCACTGTTCCAACAGAGGTCCTTTAAAACCTCTTACTAGTCTTATATCCTGGTCCTGGGACATAGATGACATTATTTTAATAACATCTACAGTATATACACATGCAGCTCCCACATTAATCCAACTCCACTTACTGTGTCACACATCAAATGAAAGTGAACAGACTCATTTTCCAAATATATAAACCGTTCTGAAGTGTTAGGTTATTTTCCAGAAATGCCAAATCTGAGAAATTTGACTTTTTTTTTTTTTTTTAATTTTATTTTGAAGGCTGTGATCTAATCAAACATCTATCAGTCTGGATGAATATGGTGTCAGTTTCCTTGTAAAACACCAGCAAATATTATGTATGTAAGAATGGTATTTTTGAACCAGAATACTAGTTTGGACTTTATCTTACAACTGGCAATAGTAATTTTGTATGTGAAATATTTATTTTCATTAGTGTGTGCTAAAATATGTGTATTTGGAGCATTTAACAGTTATTCATATTTTCCCCCAAATTTCAAAATGTTGCCACTTTGGGGAAAAAAAAAATAGAATTCCCATCATTTCCCCTCTGTAAAATGCATAAACATAACTATGGAAAAAAAAAAATCTTAAACTGACATTTTTACAAATTAACTTTGAACGGCAAAGTGCCAAGAGATTGGTCTGTTGGTAAATGATGTGTTTTAGTCCATACCGACCAAATCCAGCTGCATACACTTTGGTTTTCACAAATAAATTAAGGCAAGATGAAAAAAATCTAAATGTATCCATGATTCTGTACAGCTTTTTACCTGTCAAATAACGAGCAAAAGTGAGTGTTTTAGTCAAAACTGCAGAATGTTATCTCTACAAACAACCTATTCTTTTATCTATACTCCAAACAGTTCAAGAACAGCTGTCATTTTAATTTGGAGATGCATTTTATTTTAGACATTTTGAGGCAAAATCACCCCAAATTGGTAAAAGGTTAATGAAACTATTCTTCCACAGTAAAATCCAAAATGTTCCTTTAAGATGCCTGGTGTATAACTTTTCTTGTCGCGTTGTCATGGTAATGAGCATCAGCACGTTACATCGGATGCCTTCAGCTGAAAAATCTCCAATGATGATTGAGTTCAATGGTCCACATTTCCCAGTCCTGCACCATCAGATGCTTTGCATGGCAGACATAGGTAGCCATGTTGTTGTGAGTTTGAGAGGAGATTAGACGGAAATTAAAATTGAGAGTTGAGTAGAAATTAAGTGAGAGAGAGAGAGAGACATGAGAAAGAGAGTAGGCGGGGTGTGTGGAGGGGTAGGAGGGGGGTGGAGCGGGACCAAAAACCTGGAGATCAATATCTTCCATATAATTACCTACAGCTTCATGGGTTGCTAGGCAACCAAATAGACATGAGAAAGAAGAAGAAAAAACAAATGAAACGGAGACACCCTTACAGACAATTTTCAGGGATGCACTGATTTTCATTCTGCTTTTGCCACTCGTGTTTAAACCACATTCATGTTGAGTGTCTGTGTGTGTGTGTGTGTGTGTGTGTGTGTGTGTGTGTGTGTGTGTGGAGCGAGTGAAGATGAGGAGGAGGTGAAAACTGAGATACAGGGAGAGATGGAGGAAATAAAAATAAAATTTAAAAAAAGTTGGAGGTGGAGGGCGATGACACAGAAATGTCTGATCTTTTGGGACCTGGGCTGTATGAATAATTACTGAGATATTGACACAGACTGTCTCTTCATCTTGTCGCCTCCCGTCAGCCTCTAGTTCAGTCATCTTCACTCCTTAGTGACCTTCACGCATTTGAGGTTTTTATTTCTTCATTTTTCATCCTTCGCTCATGCAGATTTTTTTTGTCATTCCTTGTCTTTTTCTTTCATTCATGTTTGTTTTCTACATCTGATTAATAAAAAACAACATTCACAAATATCACATAATCATCACCGTCCTCTGTAATAACCTGTTATTACACAACAGGGATGATCTGAAATTATTTTCTTCTCTGGGCCATTATCTGTTCTGCTCATAAGTGTTTATCCACTTAAGTCATTTATGAATGAATACATGACTGAAAGGTAACAGTAATGGTATCACTAAAGATATGGGTTAATCCAAAGTAGTAGTGCTTCATAGTTTCCTATTAAAAACTCATTTAGGAGAAGACTCAGACATCCATTTGGGTTTGATTGACTCAGTAACAGCTTGTTGATTGTGATCTCATTGAGCGGCAATGTTAAACCAGCGTACTGTTCCTTTAAATGGAAGGAGACGATGAGGAGTGGAGGGAGTGAGAGACAGATGAGAGAGGAGAGAGAGAGTTGTAGTAGAAAAAGAGGGGGGTTGCTGCCTGCACTTTCTCTTCTCTGTCTCGGAGAGGTGTGTGGGCTGAGCGTTATTTGACGGAAAGAGGGGGAAAAAAGAGACAGAGAGAGAGAGAGAAAGAGAAAAAGAGAGAAAGACAAAGAAAAGAAATTAAAAAAAGAGAGCTGCACATCCCTCCAGGAATTTATTTGAAGATACTCAGTTTACTTTTAAGGAGGAACTATCATTGTTGTTAATTCAACATTTGGACATGGAAACAGACATCACTGATCTCTGATGACACAGTTTGAGGACTTTTGAGGAAAATAACTAAATCTTGCCTCTCTTCACACTTTCCTGGTGGAACTTAAACTGTGACAGAAGTCATCAGAGTAAGAGAACAACTCAGGATTATCTTTTTGAAGAAGTCTGGAGGCTTTTGAAGTTGATGTTAATCATTTATTCCCCTTTATCACTGTTGATATTTCGCCGTTAAGTTTGCTAATACTGATTTGATTTTTAAATGCTGACTCGTGGATTGCATCTCCAGCCTAATTTTTCCATTATTGATTAACACTGACAGAGTGACTATCAAGAAAAATCATTAAATTGCTCCTGTGTAAAATCATCAGTAATCAATTGTTTTGCCTTCATAAAGCATAAGTCATTTAGTTTCAATTCAATACAAAGAGAACGAAGACAGAAAAAGAGAGAGAGAGAGAGAGAGAGAGAGAGAGAGAGAGGGGAAGAGATGGCACAGAAAGA
Source organism: Siphamia tubifer (assembly GCA_020466265.1). Classification (NCBI taxonomy): domain Eukaryota; kingdom Metazoa; phylum Chordata; class Actinopteri; order Kurtiformes; family Apogonidae; genus Siphamia; species Siphamia tubifer. The sequence goes on along the minus strand of CM035805.1, from coordinate 22,692,646 downwards.
AGGAGGAACAGAGCAGGGCCGTGTTAAGACTGGGGACAACCTGGGGGCCAAAGCCATGGCTGGGGTCCCCACAGCAGGAGGCGGAGTGGTGGTGGAAGTCAGGGAGAAGAAGGGACGACTTCGGGCTGCCATACCTACAATGCCTTTTCCTCTGGCTGTCATCTGTCTGTTTCTTAACACCTTTATACCCGGACTTGGTGAGTTGAGGGGGGTCTTCTTTTCTGGATCTGAGTGTAAAATATGGGGTCGTTTTGTCTCCTTCGCCTCTCTGTCCATTCGCTGTCTTTGCTGCAAAAGAAGACCGGTGTGGATTGAAGCTGAAAAAATAAAAAAATAAAAAAGTACAACCAAATACAGTTAGTAAATAGATTTCACACAGAGCATATGTGAAAGTAAGCAAACACGAGCAGTTGAAAATAGTAACATGAGCGACTGAGTGGTCTTGAAACTGGAGGATGTGTACAGTAGGCACATTAGAAAACAACACAAACAGGTGTAAAAGGCAAAAATCAATAAATAGTAGAAAAAACTGTGGCTTTAACCCATTGTAGAAAAGCAGGAAAGTTTGTGGGAAATGAATTTGCAACCTGTTTTAATTCCTTTAAAGACTTACTTTCACGTATTGAACATTAAAAAATAAATAAATCTAACAATCACCCATATTTGACTTAGAAAAAGACAACATCTGTATCCATTCTTTTCCACTCTCAGTCTTGCCCCGATGCAAACATACACTTAAAACAACAGCGCCAGGTGTAAATCCACACTAAGCTTGATGCTCACTTAACTGGGTGTTATCACTGTGGGTGGAAACATCTAGGTTCAGAGATACTCACTGCCAATGGTGTCATTTTTGGGTAAAAAACATCAACTCTGTGGGTAAGAGTCATCATCACAGCAGGTGGATACATTATCATAGTGGGGGTGGGTGGGGGGGGGGGGGGGGGGTGGCTCAGATTTGTGTCATTAACTGGAGCAAACACCTGGACAAAGTGACATTCAGCTGCAATTTTCCTTACTTTTTACCTAATCTTGTCGTAACAATGTTAGAAATATCAATTTTCATGACATGGGCATTTGTGGGAGTACATGTCAAGGCAAATTTTCACATTTCACTTGTATATTTATATAATTTAACAGGTATTACAGGTGGTTTTATTCAGTTACTATTAGTTTCTGATGATGAACGTCTGGTATTTTCCCTAAAGGGGGACTAGTAATATCAAATTTTTTAAAAACCACTTGGTCCCACTTTGTTGAAATAGAGAACTACTACTATTATTATGATTTACAAAATAATTAATTGATTTCTACGATAGCATCTTTCCTATTCCGTCAACTTCATTTGACATCTGTGCATCTGTGTATGGTAAGATTATGTAACAACATCTGGTAGCTACTAACACATACATCCTCACTTTAAACATAGTGATGCATAAATATACAGATTTTTTTTTCAAAGTATCACTGAATTTACACCAGCATAACACTGTTTATACGCACATAAAATAGCTACAGACGCTCCACACTCACACCCAGGACTTCAATAATGTTTAATTTCATTTACACCAGCACACACTGTAAACATAAAAGTATGGAAAACCATAATATGAGAGGAGAAACAAGACAAACAGAGAAGGAGAGAACAATAAATAGAGCAAAATCCAGCAGGAGGAAATAAAAACTCAGGTGTTTTCTCCTGATGATACAGTCTGGCTACAGAAAATACTCTGAACACAGTTGAAAACCATGATTAAATAACCTTGTGTCCTCTTGAATCCTCACCTCTGATCTGTTGGTCATAACTCTCCGACTGTGAGTGTCTGTCCTCTCATCTGTTCGTTTTCACTCTGTTTCCGTTATCATTCGTTTCTTAAGGTTTTAGACATGAAATCCTACAACTATGTATACACCCACTTTAGCTTTTTTTTTTTTCCTCCTTTCATTTTCATACACTTATTCAGCACCTGTGACGTTTTCGATGTAAATGTTGAATTAATTACAGCTTCAGAATGTAACAATCAGTACACAATAGAACAAAAAAATAATCAGTTTTTTCCACATTTTAACATTAATCTGATTCTCAAAGTTAACACTGAGATTGTGATATTAAAAAAAAAGCATCTTATCTAAGTGTGTGTGTACAGTTGTGTGTGTGTGTGTCTGTGTATGTACTGTAGGTTTGCCTGAATGCCTTGACATTTCATTGAATAGCGGTGGCTAGTTACCATGACAACACTGACTGAAATGAACACAATGCATGTGTGTGTGTGTGTGTGTGTGTGTCTGTGCCGTTTGGGTCTAATTGACTTAGACTGAAAACAGCATCTTGTATTCAACCTGCCACCAGGATAAAATATAAAATTGAATTGGGACAAGAATCAGAGCAGGGCATGACAAGGTGCAGACAAAAGACAGAAATGTGTAAAGATGACACACACACACACAAGAGGAAAAACACACACATTTATTTATAATATCGAGGAGAATAAGTGAAAATATAAGCAACTGGACATTATGTGTAACAACTGCTGTATTTTTCAGGTCACTGAAATCTGTAGTATACATTTACCTGAAGAAACACTGTGCTTTTACACTACATTTCACATTTACTGCAAAAAAAAAAATTATATTATATGTGCAATGTATTGAAATAATTTGGTTTGATTAGTCTTATGTCTATTCAGGTGCACAGAACAAACCTCAAGTACACACCTGGCAAAATAATCAAATGCAAAATATAATTTCACACATAATACTTACAGACAAATGAACAATCTATACATGAAAATCACCTGGGCAACATATATTTACGAAAATGTGTCTCATACATAAAAATGATAATCATAGCAGTTGAATAATCAATTATTTTGTGAGTAATATGTCCGATTTTTACGACCTTGTGTGATTTACTTGACTTATGTTGTTATTTGTGTTAATGTTGACTTAATACAGGGTTCCTACAGCTCAGGGTGAGTTAAATTCAAGACTTTTAAAGACTTTTCTAATGCCGTTTGAAATTAAATGTAAGGGTTAGCATTGTTTATATTTGTTCAGGGTATTTGCATTTTTATGTAAAAGGCTAGTCTTTAAATCTAACTATATTTATGTTATTGTGACATTTATACACTAAAAAAAAAAAAAAAGGATTTTAATATTGTTGATTGCTAATATCTTCAGTGTAATTTTTGCATTTCACAAATTCATCCCACTGGCAGGACTGGACAATGATCCCCCAGGCTGGATGTTTGAGACCCCTAATCTGTTACCTTTTTACCACCAGGTATTTGTCTGATATACACTGAAAAAAAAAAGTCATAAAATGGTGTCTTATTCTGATCTACACAATACTGTTACAACCTTCTTATTATTTTCTTTAGCCAGATTTGAATATAGCATGGAATGCTAAAAGGATAAACAACCTGAAATATGTGTATAACAAATCATGTGACAACCCTGTTAGTGTAAATTACTAAGGACAACTCCAGCGGAGCTCATTTATTTGACTTAACAGCAGCTCCTATTGTCCGAGTGGACTGAAGACTAAGCTGTCAAACACACTTGTCCATCAACAGCCTTAACACTACAATCCTATAAGCAACTTGGAAATAGATCATTGGAACGCTTACAGTACTAGAGGGTCCAGATGGCAGCATGTTACAGCCATCATATTACACTTTGAGACACTACTGCTTATTCTCCAGTTCTCAGCTGCAGTTGTCGTTCTTAGTCAGTCAGTCAACAACAGTGGGCGTGGCCTTTGGTGGTGTGTTGAGCCGCATTTTTTAATAAACATCCAAAATGTAATAATTTTTTCATTTCGTTTTGTAATAAAGCCGCATTTTGTAATAAATTATATAATAATTTATTACATTTTGAGAAGATTATTACAAAATGCACTTGCAACTTTTTTTATTCTGTAGAAAATGTAACAACATGGTGTATTACGTAATAACAATTCTAAAGGATAGTTTATTTGTTAATTGTATTTTACTTTAATTTAGGCATGAATTTTAGGCTGAATTTGCCAGAAAACCCCCTTGAGGCTTAAGTGTTTAAACAACGTAAGTGTTTTCTGCTTGTTTATAGAGTTGTTGTGATCAGATAATTTATCTACCAAGATTCATCTTCAACTAAAATGAAATTGCCTCAAAAGGCTAAACAAACAACAAAATTTCTACTTCCAAAATATATCCATTTTCAAAATTTTAAATTGTCCATGTCTAATACAGTATGTCTAATTACCAGTCAAGACATAAACTACTTGGAATGTTTCCCAAACAGCTCCTTGAGTTGTAATGCCACACCACCAAAGCACCCTGCTGCTGCAAAATTTGATCAATTATTACATAATGCGGCAAAATTTATTACAAAATGCGGCAGTTTATTATAAAATGAAATGAAAACATTATTATATTTTGGACGTTTATTTCAAAATTTTAGCTCAACATGGTGTCTATCAATAAATCTAGGTGGTGCCTGAAGTGAGCAGTTAGTTTGCAAGGATGTTGAATTACAAATCAATATATGTTCTGAAAAATCACTGACGTTTTTTTTTTTTTCTATCAATATCTCTTCTTCAGTGATTTATCCTAAATGTGCTTTAATTGCAGATCTACATATCCACACCTAGCAGTAAAGTGAGGGTTCTACCTCTCGAAAGCTTATTCTTCTCAAACATAACATTAATACTGGTTGACATTTATGGTGCCAAAGCCTTTAATTGTCCCTGCAATGTAATGAAGGCTGAGTAAAAATCCATGCGTGAGCTCTACAGTAGCAATTGGACGTGATTAAAGAGCTGCCGGCTGCTAAATAATTGCACTTATTGTGAGGTAAACCACAGCTCAAGATTCATTAGAAGCTTGGTCATAAGTGGACTGGAGGGTGTACGAGGCAAAGTGAGTATATGATCCAGCCTTGGGTGTCAGTGTGCAGGTGGCAGAGGTCACATGTGTGTCTTGATGCACACGTGTACGTGATTGATGGTATATGATACTGGAGACACTGCATCAGTTTACTGGGTTATGCTGACATGTTGTCCCTGGGTGTGTACCACTGTGTGTCTACAGGGATGTCCATCTTTATGAGGGTTGAAGGGTTGAAATGGAGGGTAATTTTGTTGGGGGTCATTTAGACTAGTAAATGTTATTAGGTCAAAGGGTTAGAGATGGGTTTCATTTTGTTTATTGTCAAGGTCAAAAATGGTTTCAAAGCTCTACTCCAAACACAAGTGTAAAAATAATGGGAAAAAAATGGGATAAATGAATAAAGTAAGGTTGTTACTAAGGCTGTAATGGTATATGTATTTGTACCGAACTGTTGAAAACAGATGTTAGGGTCGGTACAGCCCTATACTGAACGAAAAAAATTAGTTGAGGTCGAACTTCCTCATACATGTCCATGGCGCGGTGATGAGGCATCTCTGATTGGCTTAGAATGTGTGAAGGAACACTGCCCCCTCCCTTCTTGTTCTGTGTGTGTGTGTTTATCTTTACCAGAGTAGCATCCAGCTGGGTTTTGTGCCGTTGCTTGTTTTGAAAATGTGGCGGAAAAAAATTACGCTTTATTTCCACAGAGAGCACATGAACCAGTTTGTTCCGCTACTTTTTTTCAAGTTTGTGCAGCAGCTACTGTGGCGCTGTCCTCTCTTGTAGATGCTAATGCTAATGCTATGTCAGATTCGCTGCAATGGGGGACGGGCTTAACCCTACGTGGGTGACGCGAATATCCCTGTGATATATTATAGTATATTGTGCAGCTCTATATTGTATAAATAAATGTAAGTCAATTTTACACATAGAAAAGTCATGTTGGTTTAACAAAAGTTAATTTTGTATCCATGACATAAAAGAGAAATGTACAATTTATGTGAAGTCGTCATGTTATTTGAGGGTATCTTGTAAATTATGTGTTGCATTTCAGGCATTCGGATTTTAATTAAATGCACTGATGTTACATACACTAGTTCATATAAGTGAAAAACAACATCAGATCTCCTTATTCTGATTGTGTGGGATCGATGTACACAATAAATTCAAGTAAATTCAAACTTTTTAATGTACCCAAGCATCACTCTTTATGTCTATGCAAACAAGTATTTTTCCTTTCACTTGAATCAGGACATTTTTGGTCATTAAACTCTGTGTATATGTGTGAACAGGGAAACAAAGAGAACAGAAAACAATGGGATCACATGACTTTTTGACGTTAGGTATTGTTACTTTGTGTAGTTAATGTTAATTTTTACATATATAGCAGAGTGGGTGTAGCATTCGTTTTCATGTCATGTGCCTCCAACCATGGCCTGGTGGCAGTGACCTCTGACCCTGATGACCCCTAGACTATTTAGAGCAACATCTGAGTAGGAACCCTCCATAAAATGACCTCAAGTGATCCCTGTCAAACACTGAGATTATAATGTGGGCTTTATTCTAGAACAAAATTAATTTATTCATATATATGCTTTTGTGGTTTTTCTTTGTTATATATTTTTTTCTTTGTTGTATTTTTTTTTTCCACTGTTGAATATGTTGTTTGATAAGTGAGACCCCCTGCTGATGACTCTAGACATGTGTTGGCTTTACCTGAAGACTATTTGATAGGTGTTGCTTTTCAATTTAAGTTTTTTTTTTATCATGATTAGCCTGTAAAATAAAGGCTTTTTTAAATATGTGGAGAATAAGTTCCTTGGAATTTTGATGTTTTTAAAATTATTTCAATGTTGAAATTGTATTTTATAACGTACCTTTACTGAATATACATCTATATTTACTCTTGTGCAAAACAAAGCAAAATCCACCTCAAGTAAAATACATTTTTGCATAAAATATGCACCTGAAAACATGCTATTATACACCAACAAAAACAACTTTCACAAATAGTACATTTTCTTCCTGCCATTACTCTTAATCTGACCTTTGTTTGTTTTTACTAATTATTTTATTCATTTCATTTATTTATTTATATTCGGACTAAACGTACTGCATTTTACTTGGCTGTTCTTGCTCTTTATATTGTAAAAATTCTACTGGTGGAAGCATTTACATTTGAAAAGTTTCACTTTTGTATTTTTAGGTGATTAATAGAGGTGAACCCCCCCGTAGATAGTCCTTGTTATAGTTCCTTTGACTTTTTACGTCTGTATCTGGCTCTACTTTATCTCCTGTCTTGTCCCTTTGTGCTTATTTCTCCCTGTTTCTCTCCCTTTTTTAATAATTTCCTCCTTCTTCTCCTTTTCTTTTCTTTCACACCCTTACACTCCATCATTAACCTCCCACACTAGCAGTGGGTGCTTGCTAGAGTTCTCTGTGTAATTATAGTCATTAGTCTGGGTAATATCTAGGCACACAATCACACACACACACACACACACACACACACACACACACACACACACACACACACACACACTGTCTCCCACATGCAGCTTCTAAGACGTGTCACTCATAGTGTTAGCTATTTCTTGGAAAATCATTGAACCCATTTAATTCCTTTTGACAAGTGTTGAACACATAAATAACATAACAAATAACATAAATTCTGGTAAGTTAGATTTTTATGCTGATTAAAAATAAAATTGTCATGGTGATTTTGAAAATTCAGTCAGTTTTTTCTCCACCAGATCATCCACTGACTAGCTATAGACTTTCCAGCTGATTACAATTGGACTCATCTACAGCTACATGGAAACTTGTTCGTGCAGTTACCATGGAGACAGTGCAATGAGAAGTGTGTGCACTGCAGCTCCCAATAGGTTAACACTGTTACATTAGAATTACAGTAAACATGTTCTTTATAAAAACATAATAGTGTTAAATAAACACTGCAAACACTGTCATATTTCATTGTATGTCACTGTTATGTTGTCCGTCAATATAATGTGTTGTCAGTGAATATCCGTAAATATTAAATAAATATTTGAAAATTCTTATAAAACAAGTACATCCCTGTTCAGTAAAGTATTGTTCATGTTTTAAAATATCACTTTAACTCCTGAGACTTAGACAATTCCACGGTTAAAAAAAAAAAAAAAAAGATAAAATAAGCAACAAAATTAACAAAAACCGCCAAAGTGATCAGTAAATTAACAAAAATAAATATTAAAACTAACAAACGTAACGTTGACAAAGTAAGACACTAACAGAACACAGAAAGAAAACAACAAAATTAAAAAAAAAACATAGAAAACAAAAGTAAGTAACAACATCAACAGAAACTAATAAATATTTACAATTAACAAATGACATGAAAAAATGCAAAAACAAAACAAAACTAAATGAACTTTAAAAAAAAAAAGGAAACAACTTGTTTCCAAAACAAAAATGAAAAAACAGATAGTGATACGGGAATGAATCTTAACAACCAAAAGAAACGTGTCCACCGGACTTGAAGATCATTATGGTATGAAACGACACCAATTTTCTCCATGGTCATATCTTCAGGTCTTAAGGTGACCCTCTTAGTTTCCCCAAATAGGACATAGTTTTACATCTTTGTCACTGCGGGTCAAAGGTCAACTTTGCTTCAGGTCAAAATTGGACAAAACGGAAAACGGCCGTTATCAGTTTTTTTCCATTATTTATTTAAACACAAAAAAGGAAACTGAAAAACCGTGTCGTTATCTGCTTTTTACCTTCGCCAAGGAGGCATTAAATTTGGGTCCATTTGTCTGTCTGTCTGTCAGGATCACACAAACAAGTTCTAAACTGATTTTGATCAAACTTTCAGGAATGATAGAAAATGGGTCAAGGAAGAACCCATTAGATTTTGAGCAATGAAGGTCAAAGGTCAATGTCACACTAAAGGTCAACATCTAAAACACATCAGTGGTGGATTAATTTTTTTCATTTACATTGTTTAACCTTTGGACATCAGATGGGTCAACACCTATCATTTTGGTTTGGTAATGAAGAAATTACTTGTTGTTTTGTTGTGTTATTTTTAGTTTTATTTTGAAAAACAAATGAATGAATGATACACAGATGCATTAGTTCTGTAAGTGAGTAACAAATACCAAGAGTGTACTGTAATAGTTCTGGTTTAATATTTCTTCCACATGTGAGATTAACTGAACATTAATTGGAGTTCACATTATTACTTCTGTTCAGGAAACAGACATTAGCAGCTTAATGAGAAAGCACACAAACCTGAAAGGGATTCTGGTTTAGCTACAAACATATGAGCACACTCTTTGCTTTTGTTTGTTTTGTTTGGAGGCAAAAATACCCCTGCTGTAATAGAGCATGTTTTGGACAGCAGTGATATGGACCATTAACTCACAGTGCAGTAAGACAAATGCCCAGGATGACATGTGAACACAGTAATGAGAAGATAATTGACAAATATGTTCAGTATAAATCAGTAAAAAAAAAAATTAAAAGGGGAAAAAATATATAATTTGTCTGGTAAATGCCAGTGTTTCTCAAAATCAGACAGATGTTAAACTGTTTTTTTTTTGTAGATTTAACCCTGGAGGTGACTGAGATTAATTTTTTTTTTTTTTACTTTACATTTTGCCTTTATACGTCACATATTAACATGTTTACCATAACCATGTTTGTGATCTACCCATTATATTTTGACTTTGGCGTACTATATCAGCATGCCTATCAAAGAAAATGTGATTTGAAAAATGAGGGCTGTCAAAATTAATGCATTAACACACATTAATCCATCATGATTCATCTGATTACAAATGTTAATAATGGCTAACAAACTGCTATTTGGTATTACCATTGCAATATCAAGATTCATGTCATATCGCTACCATCCTTTTCAAAACATGTTTAAGACACATGTGTCCAGAAAGGAAGAAGTTGATCATTTTTGTGTTACATCCAATTTTAATGGTTTATGCCTTTTCTTGCTTTTTAACATCACACATTTTTCCGTTATATCAGACAGAGGTGGTAAAAGTACTCTTATTCGGTACTTAAGTAGAAGTACAGCTACTTGTGTGAAAAAATACTCTGGTAAAAGTAGAAGTACTGATTCAACTCCTTTACTAAAGTAAAAGTAAAAAAGTACAACTTCTCAATTGTAATAAAGTAAAAAGTAAAACTATATATTTTTTTCTTCTCATGGATGAAATAAGGAAAATAATGCCCTTAAAAGTGAATTACTGTGAAGAAAATGTGTCTGATCGGGTCACAGTTACTCAGTTTTGTGGGAATGGAAAGGAAATTTAGGAAAAATGGGGAGTGAGAGTCACAATTGAGATAAAAAGTCATCATTATGAGATTTAAAAAGTCATAAATATGATATAAAAATGCATAATTATGATAAAAAGTCCAAATTGTGAGATAAAACAAAATCTAAATTATGAGATAAAGTCATAAATATGTTATAAGAAATGGATAATTTTGAGAAAAAGAGCTGAAATTATGAGATAAAATGGCAAAATTGATATAAGAAGTCACAATTGTGATATAGAAAGTCACAATTTCACTCTGATTTTGCATCTGTTTTAGTAAAGAGAATATATTGAGAATGTAAAGAGTATAAAGTACAGATATTTATGTAAAAATATAAGGAGTAAAAGTAAAAAGCTGCCAGAAAAATAAATATTCAAGTAAAAAAAAAAAACCACAGTACAGTAATGAAGTACTTTCCACCTGTGATATTAGATTTACATGTGTAGCGTTTAGACTGTATCTCAGCTGTTACAGTTGACACTAAAGTGATCATTCAGGATGTACTGAATGAATGAACATCCCTCAGATCAGTAAAGTTCCCACGCAGAACATTATAATTTTAGATTTTATTCACAAAAGCCAAATGAGTTCAAACTGACTTTTTCTTTTTTTTTTTTTGTCTCGGTGTTAAATTATTAGCCTTTTCTGCCTGTTTCGTCTGCAAAAACTCAACTGCAAACTGTAAAAAAAAAAAACAAACCTGAATGTGACACAAGAAATGCCTGGTGGGCAATGTATGCATCATGGCCTTGGCCCTTCTCTTTCTGCTTTTGCTCCATTTCTTGTCACATTGGTGAAATTCAAATAACAGAGCAAGCAGAACAGGTGGGGGGGTGAAGCAGAAGAACTTCATGGATGCCAGCTTTATCTTTTTTTCTAAGCAAAGGTCAAAGTTGACTCGTGTACAAGTTGGTTTCTTATTTATTTATTTTTTTTATCCTTTCTGAATCTCCGTTTCATTGATTTTTTTTTTACATCCCATTTACTCACCATATACTAAGAAGTTAAATAGAAACTAGGATCCATGCCAAAATTAACGTTTCTATAGAAACACATTCCAGTTATGCTCCGTTTGTCTTTCTCCGGTGACTGAATGAAAACCATAATATTTATTTTCACATGGCCTGTGGTGGCCTTTTCTGGAATGACGTCCAAACAGATAAACCTCAAGAGTAAGAATCCCTTAAAACTTAAAAAAAATAATTTAAAAAAATAAATCAAATTCCTGTTTGCATTCGACCATTTTACAGATGCTCTTTTCAAAGCGTTTTGATACAAGAGCAGCACCGGGCTGAAATAAGACAGCATCCACAGCCGATATGGCCTGATCACAGAGAAATTACCAGGTCGTAGAGGCCACACCCACCAGCAGATGCTCTGGCTGCGAGTGGAGCTACCCACCTCCACACATGAGAAATGACTGACAGGAAGCGGATAGCTGAATGGTTACGCATCACTTCCATCTGAGTTATTGGCATATAAAATAGAATTTATACGGTCTGGCTAGTTGGGACTTCCAACTCATCTCTGCACCTGTCAGGTACCAGTGAAGTTTAAGAAGTCTTATTTGTCTCATTTATGTGATAAATAAGGCTGTTAAATGATTATTTAAAAAAAGGGTTGCTTTGAATTAATTTCAGTAAATCGTGATTAAATATTAATTTTAAATCTATATTAATTGCATGAGCAAAGGGGATATAGCTGCACTTATTGTGTTTGTCTAAGCTAGACAATGCATTAGACAAAGTACTGACTAATGTATGCTTTGTGTTAACCTCTTCTACCCTGACCATATTTGCAGGGAAAATTTTCGAAAAAAAAAAATTGCTTATATATGGATGGTATTTGTGTCTATGGACATTTTCAGATGTCACAGAATATATCCCCATTGTCTAAAACACTGTAGCTATTACGATGACTGAATAAACTGTAATAAACTAAAAGATAAAACTGAATTTTTTTTATCCGCACCTATTTTTTTCCCATTATTTGACAAAGGATAACACCCTGCTAACAATGATTCCATGAATATAGACAGTATTGATGACGACACATGTACAAAAGTTGATAGATTTAGAGCAAAGGATAAAGCCTCCGGAAAGATTTAACCCTTTAACTCCTGAGACAAACAGTTCCAGTCAAAAAATTAATAAAATGAGTAACAAAATGGACAATAAAAGCCAAAAATTTATAATAAACCAACAAAATAATGAGTAACATGAACAAAATAAGACACAAATGGCACAAAAGTGAAAGAAAATTATGAAATACAATATTAAATGTAGAAATATAAAACAAAATAACAAACAAAATTAACCAAAACTAATACATATTTACAAAATAATAACTTAAATGTACTTAAAATAAACTAAAATGAAGTCTAAATAAATATATGCTGTAATTTGATTCCAGTAATTTTAGTTTTGACTGTTTCTTTTTTCTAAATTAGTTGCTTCTTCACACCATATATTAGAAAAATCACAATGAAAAAAAACTGTAATTTTTTTCTGAATATTGAAACTAAACCATCCTTTTGCAATGCGTCATCGCTGACACATCATGGATTAAAGGGTTAAGTCAAGATAACACCAGGCAGATTACAGTGTGCCAAACTGTTTCAAATAGATTATTTTACATTTCCAATAAAATGTGTCTGGAAAATACAACTCCCATCCATTATAGAAGTCTATAACTGTCCACTGGAGCTTTTAGAAATGAAATGTACCCTGTGCTTCATCAACCTCTACCTTTATGTACAACTAAAATCAATAAAAGTGGATTATATTGTCTCCAAATGGAGTAGTTTTATTAATGTAGTATTTTAAGATAGTAGTGCTTTTGTGGAAAGAAAACTCAGTCAACTAATCAACTGTTCTGTGTGAGTTTGCAACAGTGATGATTGTTTTCAGTAAAGCATGTTCGTATTTACAACTGGCCATTCAAAAAATAGTAATGCATTCAACAATACCTGAAGTCTGTCACATCTCAACATAAATAAACGATAATTAACTTTATTTTTGTTGAAAAATTCACTGTCGCTGCAAAATATCTGAGTCCTGAATGAAAGCATTCACGTCATGAAAGGCTGTTACAAATAAAAAAAAATATATATTCATATGCAAATTTATACAACCCCCCCCCCCCAAAAAAAAAAAAAAACAACAACTGTAAGGCAACAGGAAACATAGGCTCAGTTTTCTGTTACATTATAACCAAATATTTTCTCAGGTCAAACTTCCTTTGACCTTTGGCCTTTAAACTCTACCCTTGTGTCCATGTACATATTTGTGTTAGATTTCAGGGGATTCTGTTCTGACATTTAGCAGGTCTGAATTACAACACCTAGAGTTTTTGAATAACTAAGTAACGTTAGCTTCTGTTTGTGCAGTTTGTATTGGTTTACGTGGTCTGTCAGTTCACCCCCTAATAACCCTGGCAAGTTATTACAGTCTTTATACATTACTCCATATTCACATTACTGTTAGACTGCCATGTCAGAAAAACAAACATTAATTGAGAAGTGAAACTCATGATGTTATAGTGGAGGGGTGTCAAAGTCATTTTAGTTCAGCCCAATATGATCTCAAAAGGGCCAGAATAATAAAATAAAATAAAATAATAACAGTGAAATGAGTAAACCTACATTATGATAACGTTTACATTTGTTAACCATTATCATAATATCATTTCCATTGCCCTTGGGAATTTACAAAATGTAAATATCGCTATAAAAACAGGTAATGGAAACACCTGCATTTCGAAAAAACATTCAAATATCAATAAAACGTTTTCACGCTTTCATGAGGTGGTTTCAATATTCTAATATATCACAAAAGCGCAATGGAAACATTTTTTCTGCAATTAAATGTCACAGGATGTGATGTATATGGTCACATGATCACTTCTCTCAGAGTGAAAATGGCAGCCACAGTCACTGTAACCATGACAACCATTGGCTGCTGGGACGCGAGAACTAAGACAGTCTTGATGACGCTCTTGGAGTGATGGTCAGGGTGGTTCCTACATTAGATATAGTGAAGGTTTCATTTTATTATCTGTTAGTTTTTTAATTTATTTATTTTTTACAGATAAATATATTCTCTCTCCTGTAAAGTGTCAAGTGTAGCACTGTGTAAAAAGTACTACATACATTTATAATTTGTTGTTAAGTACTGAGCATATTTACACTTAATATTTCAACCTGACAATGTAGGGACCATATGTAAAGACCTCTTATAACCTTAACCAGCTGGTTTGTTTGACATGTTAGTGCCTTTAAAGAGTTCACCAGAGACTTTTACCGATGAGATAATTAGCGATTCATTCATGCTAATGCCATTACATGCTAATTTGCGGTTGTCATTTAAACGCATCTAAAGCATATTTACACTTAATATTTTGACCTGACAATGTAGGGACCACATGTACAGACCATTATAATATTAACCAGCTGGTTTGTTTGACATGTTAGTGCCTTTAAAGAGTTCAACGGGGACTTGTACTGACCAGAGAATTAGCCGATTCATTCATGCTAATGCTATCAAGGTAATGGTCAGTCTGAAGCTCCGAAGGTGATAGCAGTGAAATTTCTTGGGGTGATATTTCACAAATTTACGACGCTCCTGCTTCTTGCCTCCAGTGTGAGTGGCACTGGAGGCAAGGAGGGTGAAGTGTCTTGCCCAAGGACACAACACAACTGGAAGACAGTGTGAACCTTTCCAAGTCTTTGCACTGACTATCCTAATGTATGAGGTTTGATACTGTAAAATAAACTTACAATACAAAGAGTCCAAATCATGTTATAAACTGTGTTTTGTTATAAAAAAAAAAAAAAAAAAATCTAAAGAAATAATGTAATGTAAAGTCGTGGATAAAATAGACAGAAAATAAAACATGAAATGAATAAAAGTACTGCTTTTGTCAGTACAATAACAGATATTGATGTAAAAAAATTATGTGGTTTTGGTTATTATTAAGTAAACCAGGGAAAATGAATAGATATCAGCTCTGAAATTAAATTAATATGACCTATTTTTTGGTTATTATAAATATATTTGTCCAAACACATGTACCAGGCATTAAAATGAACAAGTAATAGAAGAAAAATAAGGGTGGTCTAATATTTTTTTCCCATGATCGTATGTGCATTCACCCTTATTGTGTGCATACAAGACTGGAGGTCAACTTACACACATAACGGATGAGGAAGGGCGATATTAGATTTCATTTGGGCACACAAGGACCCTCCACAGGGATAATCTGGTTTTCATTTTAGTAATCATAGATGTGAGCATCAATTTATGTGTCTCCTGTACCCCCCTCCCTCCACAGACGGACTGCCGCCATAACCACGCATTCACCAATTACACTCATTGAATTTCTGAATCACCCACTTAATGACGACGCTAGGATGCTGTGATATAACATCTTGTAAAAACAGTCTCGTTCACTGCAAATCTTTTAAGGAGTGTTTTTTTTTTAAATGCGTATCAAATATTTCCTACAGTGACTGATGTGTTTGACTTGATTATTGAATTGAATTGATTTGATTATTCACCTGCTGCTGCTGCTGTGTACATTTTGGTCACAGAAAAGATTTACAATACATGAACCTTTTCATGAATTAATTATGTGAACTGTAATCCTTTTTTTTTTTTTTTTTACCCCTCAGTCGTTTTTATTTCTCTTTAGTCATGAGAGAAAAAAAACTAAATAAAAACTAATGGAATTGATTTTTTTTTTACCCTATTTATCATAGAGTTGCCAAAATATCCCCTCAGCTGGATGCCATATATTTAATTATAGAAGTAAAGAAACAAACGACCCCAAATGATTTAACTGGGATATGTCAATCAAACTCAACTGTCATTTGTCCCTCCCCCTTCTGGTATGTATATATATATATATATATATGTGTGTGTGTGTGTGTAAATGACACTTTAGTTTGACATATCATTTTCAGTGGAATCTCAAAATCATTGGCTGGCATTTCTTTTCATTCCTGTTCATTCCACAAGCGACTATATATTTTATTCTTGTCTCAGAGCATGTAATTAATCTTGCCCAACATTGTTTGGGAGAGATTATTGTAATCAGCATGTCTGTGTGTCCTCAGACATATCATGCTCAATGAATACTTGAGATATCACCATGAAATTACATGGGAATATACATATAGCTCATAAGCATCAGATGCAATGATCTATTTGAGTAAAGGTCAAAGGTCAAGGTTGTATTTAGCAGAAAGGTCTAAATCACATTATTGGCTCTAATTCAAGAGCAGGTTGTCATAGAAACTAAATATGGGTGAGATTAGGCACTTGTTAATTGGTTAGAAATCGGGGTGTGAAGGGGATTTTAAGCAATATAGTACAAACAAAACAAACAAACAAACACTGCACCTTTAAAGTGTGTCTAATTGTAGATTAACTCAACTGCATGAACAGATAATGATGCACACGACTGCACTTAAGGTTGTGTTTGTTCCAAAATAGACACCCAACCAAATGTTTTGACTTTATGAGGTTATATTTGTTGAACATTAATGCTGATGCCTCTCAAAATAATTCCCAAGTCATGTTATAATTCATATTTATGAGGAGATCATCGAAAACCCTGAATATGTATGCGTTTCCTCAAGAGTATGTTCGACTTTTCCAACCTGCTGCTGTATTTCCCCGCATGCAAAATAAATCATTAGCGGTGGCAATTCTCATCTCACAATATGATATATCCACTCATAACTATTTGCTCCTGTTGAGAGTTGGCCTAGAAAAGCTACGGTTGCCTTGGTTACATGGCCATTACAAATGTTGTGGAATAATTTCAGTTAAATTAAGAACGAAGCTGGAATCAGAATAATACTTAGAAAAATAATTGTAATGAGTTTCGTTCAAGACAGAACACACACATGCTGGTCATGTGTGTGGAGAGATCTCTGCCCCACAGAAAGATACACAGGTACTTATACAAATACAACTGGCCAATCACAGGAAACACAAGGATTTGGGTAGGTGTTAAAACCAGACCCCCAACTTGCAACGAAGGAGACACAGAGTCTGGATGGGTGTGAAAACTAGACCCCCATCTGGTTTAGGATGAGACAGAGTCTGGATAGGTGCAGATGTGATTTGCAAAGACAAAGATGAATAAACAAAATAATACAATGTTAAGATACAATACAGTCTGGATAGGTGTGATGACTAGACCCCCAAATGGTTACAGGATGAGACATGTCTTGGGTTAAGCACTGTGATTTTCAAAGACAAAGATGATTCAAAGAATAAGGAAAGTAATTCAATGTTAAGACACAATATAATTCCATTACAATTCCCCCCTTTTTATCATATTTGATAAACCAGATATATACAATGACTCTACGTTCGATTCTTCAGGCCAGATTACCCTTCACATAACTTTAAGAAATTCCTTGATTCTGAACGAAATACGAAAACCCTATAAGAGAATGGTGCTGGTTGTTTTTGTATATACCACCATTGTGCCCCAGCAGGGGTTATGAAAAAAAAAAATCATTAGCTAAATAACAATTATGCCACTTGTAAATTGTGCCATGATAACTATCTCCTGATTGTTACAAGGTAGAGAAAGGAATTTTAAATAAGTAGCCTGAATCATTACCAAAACAAAATCTGATCTTAGGAACCAAATCAGGCTTAGTACAGTAGTCTATTACAGGGTTCTTTGCTCTATTTTGTTTACACTGTTGCTGCACAGTAGTCCGTCTTCTTCTTTGTTGGGGTTTTTGAAGGTTCAAAATGCTCAAGGGCATGGAGTTTGTTGCGGGCTCGTGTAGGGTGTCGTTATTGTTGGGAATGTTGGGGTATGAGACAACAATGTTGTTCTGCGCTGAGCGTGGTTTGTCATAGTGTTTTATGAGCAGCACTACAGTCATTGCCATGACAGATGAAAGTCCCAGTGTCTTCCACTTCGAGGGTACTGAGGGTTCCAGTCGCAGGGCATGGTTACTCTGGCTTGTTAACACCACTCGGTCACTAGTGGAGGTTGCAGCTCGAGCAATGGCTCCTAGCTGATTGTTGGGACTTGGCACGTCACAGATGCAGGGGACCGCTATTTCACTTCACCCCGAGTTGGAGGCGGTTCTACCTCTTTCCAGTGTCGACAGTGCGAAATATGGATCCACGTCCCACGTTCAGCAACCTTCACTGCAGTGTGAGTTATCAGGAGCACTGGTTGGAGATTGTGGAGTGGCTTCTGGTCTGGGCTGGGCTGGGCTGCGCCGCTGCTACCTGCTTTCGAATATCTGTAAGAGTCTTTGTGAGGTTAGCACAATAACTTAAAACAGTATGTTCACAGATGGCAGTGTTGAGTGGTTCCTTCGGTTCTCACCCGACTTGTGGGGGTACTGCAAAGAGGGTTTAAAAATGGCTAAGGTTAGTTTAGTCTCGCTTGCGCATGTGCATGTACATTAGCACTATGGGGAGTGCTTTTGTCCATGGCAGATTAGTTTCTTCACAACATTTACTTAAACTTTGCTTTGGTTTCAATGTCCCATTCTCTCCTTCTACAGCTCCACCTGAGGCAGGATGATGGGTACAGTGGTGCTTCATGTCAATGCCTAAGTATTCTGTAAGATTGTGTATGGCGTTATTTACAAAATGGGCGCCATTATCACTGCTGATTTTAGTGGGTATTCCCCATCTTGGAATGATTTAATTTAGTAATGCCTCGGCTACTACAGCTGCTGTGGCATTCTTTGCTGGGAAGACTTCAATCCATTTTGAAAACATGTCCACTATCACTGTGAAGCCTTTAGTGAACCAATGTTGTGTCAATGCTGCATACATCCCCCCTTTTGACACATGGTTCATACCATGTGTTAATTTAGCATAATGCGGAAACAGGGTCAAGGGTAAGCAGGGCTTACCATCAGGGCCAATCCACCCTACAGGGGTTTGCTTTGCACCAACTGATGAGCATAGCTCCACATCCCGCTTAGAGGTAAGAGACTGTAGAACTGAGAGAGTGAGGGCAGGAAGGTGTGATCCATCTGTAGAGGAGAAGAAAAAGTTAGGTGCGTGTGTCTCAGCTTCCTCAGCTGCAACGTCAGTATGCGCATTACCTACAGAGACAGGATCAGAAGAGTGAGTGTGAGCAGTGCATTAACAAACAGCTACAGATGAGGGTAACAAAATAATTCACAAACATCCAAAAACAAGGTAAGGTCAGGGGAGGAAGGGGCTCTTTCCCTAGATCTGGGCAGGGTGAGCAGGTCTGCGGTAATTCAGCTATACAACATTTGGTCCACCATCCTCTGGCAAGGGGAGGAGGGTGGCTGGGTTAAGGACAGAACACCTTTGCATGGTGAGGTGAGGCAGGTCTAGGAGGGTTGTGTGAAAATGTAAACATCGGGCTGATGATAAACAAGGGTTTCTTTGTCATTTAAAATGGTGGTCACTGCAAGTGGGATGAGGAGAGTCAATTTGGACCATCCCACTATGTCACACGAGCAAATTACAGTCCTATCAGCAGCCGTCACAGCTCGCAAACAAGCGGGAAAACCTGCAGCGACTGGGTCAAATTTAGCTGAGAAATCAACTATTAGTCTAGTGTAGCAGCCAAAGTAGACTTTTGTTAATATATTTGAGAATATCGTTAAAAAGACAAATAACTTAATTTGAATTTGTGATTTCATAGCTGATTATATTTCATGATTAAAATTATGAATATTATATGACAGTTAAAATTGTTAGAATTCATATGCATAGATTATGTCTTATACATACACAAAAATTAAGTACTGTCACTTTAAGAACGGGCTGATTTGGCTTTCTTATGGGAGGATTCACGCTTCGCTTGTCAGAGCAGGAAAAGCTATGGAAGCAAACAGTTTTCTTACCTGACCAAGTGACTGAATCTCCGAAAGAAATTAGAAACATTTTATTTTATTTTCATCAGTGGATAAGTTTAGTTCGTTCGTTTTGTGTTTTGTAACTGGTAAAAAAGAAGAATAAAAATTCGACTTAAATTCAAGACGTCTAGCTGCGGATCTGTTATCAATTACATGGACAAGATAAATGAAAACAACTTTGGATCGGAGAACTCATCAGCGTAAGAAGTAGCACTTTTCCCAGGTCTCACAAAGAACAAGCCTCTATATCTAGTATTATTAGACTATTATAAGTTTGTCACCATGATTTTTTTCTTTTCTCAAGAAGACAAAGGTCATGCAGTCCCACACTTCATCCATTGTCTGCACAAAGGGCATCATTGGATCAGGAAGGCCCAGAGTAGGAGGAGATTGTAAAACCAATTGTAGCAGTCTATGGTTCTATGCATCGGCACATGGCCCAGAAGGATGACTTTCTGGACCACAAACTGTAGTTTGGAGCTGCTGGCCTTGTGCCTTTTCGCAGCTAGATGTGTTAAAAGTACTCGTCTCGTCGACACTGCTCCTCAGGGGGTGACACTTCTAAAACATCATCCACATACTATAAGAGGGCAGTGCCTTGAGATAAGTCAAGCTTATCTAATGAGTGTTTTAGAGCCGCATTATAAATGTTGGGGTTTCCAGTGTAGCTCTGAGCTAGATCTGTGAACGTGTAGTCCTTACTGTCAAAGTGGAAACAAAAACTGGGATTCAGGTGGACTGGTACACTATAGAAGGCGGTGGATAGATCCACCACTGAAAACCATGTCACCTCTAGAGGTATTTGGGCCAAAATGGTGTGCAGATTCGGGACACATGGTGTCCTTTCCTGGACCACTGCGATTGACTGCCTGCAGGTCCTGTACAAACCTCCACTCTGGTGCTGCTGATGCCTCTCTGTACTTCTTGACTGATAACACAGGAGAATAGACATGAGAATTGTCACATGGTACAATATAGGGTAGGACGATTTGTCTAAAAAAAATCTCAGATTTTTCAATAAAAACTCGATCCATGATTTGAATCTAGTCAACGTCCCTATCCCTCATTTTAAAATAAAATAACTGTTCTCTGTTAATAGATTATCAACTTGTACTGTATATTTTAACATAAAGTTCTTCAATAATCCCCAAATAATTAGAAAGTGTGCACTAATTATAAATACTGAAGAAAATTACTGTGCACTGGGTAATTTCCATCCAAATTGAGCTGTTCAGGATGGGGCATAAAAATCTAAATTTTCTGAAATTTCAAATCAAATAGACTTGCCATTGGTGAGAGTTAGGTTTAGGGCCAATTATGAATGCTTGACATTCAATTGTTTACGAACAACATTTTGTGGGACCATTCAATCCAGGGTTAATAACAGATTGGTAAGTGTACACAATTTATCGCAGTAATTACTCTCTAAATGATGAGGAATTGGGGTTAACACAAACATCCATGGAACAAAACAAAACAAACAAACAAACACATCAAATCCTGTGTTGCTGTAATCATTAAAAAAATATATATATATATACAATATCATAATGTTCAGCTGTAGCACAATGACACCTTTCTGCAGGGGAGCACTAAATACTGGGTGAGTTCCCTCTATAGCTTTGGCAGTAAATGGATATTGACTCCATTTGGGTCTGTACGTAGATGTAGGAGTGATGATTACTGGTTCACAATCTTTAATCAGATCTACATCATATTTGGTTTTTGCCCCCAAGCTGTCAGGAATGGAACACAGGTCAGGGTCAGGAAGAAGAGTAAATTGTGATTGATAGTCAGGCGCTTCGTCGTCTAAAACATACAGTTGTCCGGTACCGGGGATAGTCAGTAGGTGAAGCTTCATACAAGATTGCGTGCTTGGGGAGAACAGCAGTAGTGGGTCAGAAGTCACTGTTTAGTCAGTAGTGTGGTTGCAGGAGCAAACCCATGGACCCAAATCCTGCCACTCATCAGATGAGCGTCTGGACAGGGAGATGTGTGGCTCACTGTGAGACACGTTAAAAAAAATTAGAGATAATAATAAAAAAATTCTGGATCCGAAAAATTGAAGCTAAAAAAATAAAAATCTGAGCGAAAAAAAAAAAAATAAATTGTAGCTTGAAAAAAAATTTGGAGCTGAAAAACAAATTTGGAGCTAAAAAATTTTGGAGCTAAAAAAAAATTTTGGAGCTAAAAAAAATTTTGGAGCTGCGCAGCATTCAGTTCAATTGAGAGTGCACTCTTATTTGTGTCCCAGTACAGGAAATGACTGGTGATGTAATCTAGTGTGTGTTTAAAAAACTCATTTTCATATGATGTGTCTCTGTAGTCAGTCACATGAGCAGCGCAGTGCACAGAATGGGAGTCATAAAACATGCCATGGGGGATACGAGGTTATGAACAAATTGGAGCAGGTCCTTGGCCTGTTCAATGTTTATCAGCCACATATACTGAATGTGGTAAGGTTGGTCAGAAATCACGCATTTGGCAATTGGCCATAACACCCTCCAGTGTGGAAATGATATCTATTCCACATCGTCTTAATAAATTTATTGGACAATTTCTACAGATCAAGAAAGGATGGCAAAACGAATGTGTTTCACCTGGGAAATTGCATGAAAATGGCATCGAAACAGGTTCTGGCATCTTGCGTCCATCCGCACTCAGAGAATACAGGACGTCAGAGGTTAACTGTGCATGAGGCATGTCAGTGTGACAGACTACAGAGTGTGTGACTTCTAAATTTACTAAAAACATTAGCTTTCGCCGTAAGACTGTAAGGCCACTGTGTGGCAGCCTATGTAGAATTGCGTTATTGTTGTATTTAGCATGTGTGTACGAGCTCGTTTTCTGTGTAAGTGTGTTTGTGTTTGGCTTGATACTCATCTGGTTCCGGTTCTGGGGTGCCGCTGCTGGTGTCCAGCTCTCTCACTCCTCCCTTTTTCAGTCAATCTGACTGAGGATGACTTTGATGACCTTTGGGTGGACTTCTTCCTGGGACAGTCTTTAGCCCAATTGTCAGGAGCCTGGCAGACATGACACAGTCTGTCCAGAGACAGCTGTCCCAACAGTTGACATCCACTTTGTCTCGCTGGGGCGTTGGTGTCACAGAAGTGATGGGGTGGCTGTGGATGCTGTGGCATTTGTAGCTGGGTCTGCAGCCTGGTGTCCTTCCGCTTATCCTCCTGCTTCCTTTTCTCCTCTTTGATGATCTTATATTTTTGATTTGTGTGTTTCACCAATTCTCAAAGAGGGGTGCTGGCTTCATCCCAGCCAACACAGGAGGTGTGGACCCTGGTAGCAAGGGCTGGTCACAGGTTTTCCAGCAAGTAGCATCTCACGAACATCTGGAAAGGGCTCTCATGCTTGTCAGTCTTGGTGATGCCAGAGTTTTCTGTAAAAGACTTGGTTAGTCTGACAACAAATTCTTCCACGGACTCATCTTTTTGCGTCCATATTGCAACGGAAAGGACAGTCATCTTTAATCCTCTGAAGTAGTTCATGTACACCCTGTCTGTAAGACGCATCATTTCTGTTATGGTCAGGGTTGATCATCTTTGGTAATTTAAAGTCTCTCAATAATGTGTTGTAATCATGTCTCTGTAAGTTACCACTCTGTACGCCTTTAGGTGAAAGTCTTTCCTTGCTTTCTTCTTCTCCCTTCTTGGTGTGGTCAGTAGGAGAGGGTAGGAACCCAAGCAGCCTGTTGTTGATAGACAGGCGGAGGAGGGGCATCTGTTGCAGGCGTTTTATGGTGCTGAGACATACCAAGGGGGTTGGTGAGAGAGACAATGGACCAGCACGTACCTCCAGCACCTGGAAGAGATGGCTACAAAACAGCCTTTCCTTTCCCTCTTTCATTATCACTTTCCTGTTCCTTCAATGTAACAAAACATTCATCCTCCCTTTCAAACAATGGCATTTTTCTGCTCATTCTTTCCCTACTTTCTCATACCATCTGATTTAACACTCTTTTCATATTTTCTATTATTTATTTTTTTTCTTTTGACCTCGAGTTGTAATATTTGGTGTGCACTTTGAGATCCCCTACTGGGATAATTTTTTTCTACCCAATCTTGGATGCAGTCTAATCTTTTTTGTCCATATTTCTTTAACATGGGCAGACCATGCTAAAGAAATAATGAGACTTGGAATCCTTATTTTCTACCGGTCTGCTTTTACTTGTCCCCATTTTTATTTTTTATATATATATATATATATTTTTTTATTATTTTATTTATTTGAATTTTTTTTATTATTTTTATTTTATTTACTTTTTATTTTAAGCTTTTTTTCGTGACGGTCAATCAGTTAGAATGCACAGAGGTCAGGTAACTGACCGCATCACTTCAAAGGGAAGTGATAGGGTTAGTTGAACCAATTATACACTAAAACTCTGACATCAGTGGTCACTATTAATTATTAATTACTCAACCTTATTGGTATCTTGTAATTAATCCCTACTAACATACTCGTTTCTTGTGAGTACTCACTCAACTTTCCAGAAAATGGGACACCCACTACTGCCAATCTGTAGGACCCATTAACCTACTAGTTTCTTGTAAATAAATTCGCTCAACATTCGAATTGATAGAACCTATCAACGTACGTACTCGTTTCTTGCAAATATATCTACTCAACGTTCAAGTTAGTAGGCCTTATTAACGTACTCGTTTCTTGCCAACATATGTGCTCAACGTTTCAGTTAATGTAATTTATTAACTGATTTGTTTCTTGCAAACATATGTGCTCAACTTTCTAGTTAATAAGTAACTCAGATTACTCAACATTCAACGTTTCTTGTAATCCTACACAAGGCCTGAACTAGAACTCAGATTACTCAACGTTCAACGTTTCTTGTAATCCTACACAAGGCCTGAACCAGTATTGAACAAACTCATTTAATCAGATTCCATAAAAATGCTTCGTGGTCATTTCTTAAAAGTGGAAAAATACATCTCACCATTTAGTTTCTTGATTTGATTCGTTTGGATCCCGGCACTGGTAGTCAACGTCCCTAGTCCGGTCCTCCTTCTCTCAGTCCTTTTGTGCGAGGCTTGAGGATGAATCGTTCAATGACCCAGGATGGCGCCTGCTCCCCGGACTTAGGACGCTGACGACTAAATGCGGGATCCCATCCTCGTCGCCAAATTGTTGTGGAATAATTTCAGTTAAATTAAGAACGAAGCTGGAATCAGAATAATACTTAGAAAAATAATTGTAATGAGTTTCGTTCAAGACAGAACACACACATGCTGGTCATGTGTGTGGAGAGATCTCTGCCCCACAGAAAGATACACAGGTACTTATACAAATACAACTGGCCAATCACAGGAAACACAAGGATTTGGGTAGGTGTTAAAACCAGACCCCCAACTTGCAACGAAGGAGACACAGAGTCTGGATGGGTGTGAAAACTAGACCCCCATCTGGTTTAGGATGAGACAGAGTCTGGATAGGTGCAGATGTGATTTGCAAAGACAAAGATGAATAAACAAAATAATACAATGTTAAGATACAATACAGTCTGGATAGGTGTGATGACTAGACCCCCAAATGGTTACAGGATGAGACATGTCTTGGGTTAAGCACTGTGATTTTCAAAGACAAAGATGATTCAAAGAATAAGGAAAGTAATTCAATGTTAAGACACAATATAATTCCATTACACAAACAATATTTACATAGCAGCTCATGACATCAGGTGGAGGGATTTTGTGTTTTCTGAATAGTTTATTAAGAATTAATTTTGATCTTTGTGGCGAAAAGGCTCTATTAGGATGTACGCACGTACAAAATCAACTTCAATACTAGTTACTGGATTTAACTCTCAGTTCTGTGAGTACATGGTCAGCGTCCTAAAATAATTCTTCATATGAAAAATTAGATAATGTGAAGGGATTCACAAAAGAGGTGTTGAAAATTTTAACATCCATTACTACAGTAGGAGGATCTGTACTTAAATACTAGGGATGAAAAAGACATTTGTTGAAGTTTAAGCATCAACTCAAGCTTTTAACTGAAGTAAAATTGTAAAAGTACTGGTTTCAAACTACTTAAAGTATAAAATTTTTTTAGATTAGGACTAATCAAATGAGTTAATATGTTATTTATCTCATGTTTACTGTATACATCTCATCCAACCACAATCAAATTCACTCTATCCAGATGGCACACTTTATTGTAATAGTCGTTTGTTATCTAATCAACAACGTAATCTCATTATCTGAAGAATGCATTCAGATATCTGCACCAAATGTATACTGTGGAATCATCTTGACATGGAGCAGAAGCCTATTGAAAATATGTGACCTTGATCTACTTTTTCCAAGGTGAAATGGCATTGTACAGTTATACTTTCAAATATAAATATGTATTTAATAGGCTGTGCACAAAAAATCTAATCTAAATTACACTAACTTCCAATTGAATATTACACTATATACAGTATGTGGCCAAGAGGTATTAAAAGTGTGCAGTAATGAGGCTATTTTTAAAATGTAAGGACTAGAAAGTACAGATAATTGTGGAAAAATGTCAAAGTAAAAAGTTGGTTGAAAAATAATTACTCCAGTAAAGTATTAAGTAAAAAAGTTTGCTTAAGGAGCACTACCTGGACTCAAAATAAGCAATAATAATTAGAAGTGCTCTATTGGATGGGAAAACACCAAGACAAAAAAGAAAAAATTCCAAGGCACTCACTTATATGTGAAAATTAAAAAGCTTTTATTAAATTGGCTTGGTTATAAAAACCTATAAAATCCTATAAAACCCCCCAACGTGTTTCGGCATCAAAGCCTTCATCAGGGAGTCAGACGTGCCTCAAAGCAGGAAGAGGTATTTAAAAAAGTGTTAACCAATCACAAGCCTACACATTGCAGCGCTAATGAGATAAAAAGTGTATAAAAAACAGTGTAATATATAAAACCTCCACAAGGTGTCATCATTAAAAAAGTCAATAAGACATAAAATCAAATTTTACATAATACAGGGTCTAAAAAAACAACAACAAACTATTTAAAAACAAGAAGAGAAGGACAACCACATAGTAATCGAGTAAAAACGAAGAGTAAAAAAATCTAAAATAAAAAATAAATAATCTACATTAAAAATACAATAAAAATCTGAGGAAAACACTAAAATCAAGGTCATCATTTAATCCTGGATACTTAGTAGCCTGTAGTTTATCTAATGGGATTTGGTCAATGCCAACAGCCTGTAAAGAAGATGGATCACTATTATGGTGTTCCATGTAATGTCTTGCCATAGGATATTTTATGTTACCAGTGCGGATTAAGTATTTATATGTTGCCTCTGCATGAATATAATTCACATATGCAAATCTATACACACAATTGTACAGTTTTTGGCATAAAAAGTGCATTTAACACACCTAATGCACTTCTATTCAGGTATTAATGGTCAATTAATTTCTTTTAAAGCTGTATTCTGATTTTGTTGCCTAATTGTTCACATTATAATATAAACTCTGACTGGCATCAGACGTATAACTTTATTCTTCTTCAATAGGTCACACATAGAAACATCTAGTTGAGTGAATCAAATCAAATTAAAATAACCCTAACCCTATGCAATTCAATTAGGTTCACTCAACTAGATTTTTTGTGTGCCCATAAAAAGTCAAAATTATGAGACAAAAAGTCAAAATTATGAGACAAAAAGTCAAAATTATTCTATAAAAAGTCAAAATTATGAGACAAAAAGTCAAAATTATTCGATAAAAAGTCAAAATTATTAGATAAAAAGTCCAAATCATGAAATAAATTGTAAAATTATGAGAAAATGTCAAAATTGAACAGATATGATGTATAATATGAGTATTTATGAGTATGAGTGCACAAACTGAAGTCACACTGGAATAATATAGAATAATATATAATGTATAATTCACATGGGTCTGATTTGCACTGTTCAGACAAAAAAAAAGTCCAATTAAGACCATTTCTGCTTTGCAGCATGAACATATGTCTCCACTATGTTTTAGTTCAACCTCGTGTGTGTTTTTCTTTAGATAAATGCAGTTGTTTTTAGTCTAAGAAATCTGATAAACCTCTACTGTCTGCTCTCCAAACATCATTTAGGAAAAGACAAATGTAGCTACTTGCAGCAGAATGAATGTGAATGGTTCTATATAACTGCAGGATGTGTAAGTAATAAACATCTGCTGCAGGTAAAGAATGACTGTTTATGTTAACGTCCTGCAGTTTGAAGCTCAAACATGGATAAGACACCCAAGGAGTTTACATACTTTGTTTTCCAGAGGTGGTCAAAGTACTCCCATTCTGTACTTAAGTAGAAGTACAGCTACTTGTGTGAAAAAATACTGTGGTAAAAGTAGAAGCACTGATTCAACTGCTTTACTGAACAAAAAAAAAAAAGTACAACTTTGTAATTGTAATAAAGTAAAAAAGAATTACAACTGCATTTTTGTTTTTGCTATGGATGAAATAACACTTATTTAGCCAGAAAAGTGGCAATATTATTAAAAAAAATAAAGCTTTTAAAAGTGAGTTACTGTGTAGAAAATGTGTTTTATTGGGTCATGGTCATACTGTAAATAGGAGATAAAACGATAGTGCCAATGGTCCTGTGCTCATCTGGACCTGCTAGCTGTGATGTCATGGTATCAACAAAAGGGAGTCATTCAATAGATCATAAAATCAGAAATAAAAATCCATTGAGAATTGAAGGAGAAGCGATTTTTGTGACAGACTGGAAAAATATACAAGGTTGTAAACAAGTTTTTTTTTACTATTTCAAATGTCAACAAGCACAGTGATAGGTTTTGTGGCTAATGCTTAGATCTATCTAATGAATGAATCAGAATTGAAATCTAAGCGATTTTAGTGAATTGTGGACGACGCCGACAGACAGACAATGAACGAAGCGTGATGGCAATAGCTCATCACGACTTAGTCCAGAAGAGCTAAAAAAAAAAACGAGATAAAAAAAAAAAAAACTAAATTGTGAGATAAAACGTCAAAATTTTGACAAAAACATTCAGAATTATGAGATTAAAAAGTCTAAATTATGACATACTAAGTCACACTTTCTGATTTCTAACGTATTTTTCATACTGTCACATTTGTCTAATTTGAAAAAGTCTAATTCTGAGAATGTAAGGAGTATAAAGTACAGATATTTAAACAAAAATGTAGGAAGTAAAAGTAAAAACTTGCCAGAAAAATAAATACTTATGCATTGTACAGATACCTGAAAAAATATATTTGTGTCATTCCGCTGAAAACCACTTTCACGGTCCATCTGACATCAGATGGACTTTAGCGTCACTGACGTGGGGTTAAACCCATCCCCCATTGCAGCGAATCTGAAGTAGCATTAGCATTAGCATCTACAAGAGAGGATGGCACCACAGTAGCTGCTGCACAAACTTGGAAAAAAATGGTGGATCAAACTGGTTCATGTGCTCTCTGTGGAAATAAAGCCTAGTTTTTTTTCCCCTGCATATTTTCAGAACAAGCAATGGCACCAAACCTAGCTGGATGTTACTCTGGTAACGGTAAACACACACAGAGCGAGAGGGGATGGGGGGGGGGAGTGTTCCTTCATGTATTCTGAGCCAATCAGAGATGCCTCGTCAGCGTGTCATGGACATGTATGAGGAAGTACCGGTAAACTTGTTTGACCTTTGTGCAAAAAGCAATTTTTTCAAATCGAACCAACACGCAGTGTATTCAATAACAATGGATAACACGACAATATTAATGAAATAACCCTGGAATGACACCTTTAAGGACAGTAAAGGAAGGACTTCTACTTAGTTACTTCCACCTCTGTGTTTTTTTTAATATAATGGAGGTCAACATATTTGGTTACTGTCTGTGGCAGCTGTGGTGTCTGGTGTATTTCATCAGGAATGAACCAGACCTGAAGACTCTATTCGTGTTGGATTGGATGAAGTCACTTGTGGAAGAAATGCACGTGCGTTAAACTGATGCTGAGCGAGAAGCTAATGATCCATTTGTAGTAATGGGATGATGTTTTGTGTCTTTTCGTCTGGCAGGTACTTTCATCTCAGCGTTCTCAGTGCTGTGTGGAGCTCACAGTGATCTGATCTCTGAGCGAGGCGTGTGCTGCGTCTTCTGGCTCAACGTAGCAGCAGCGCTCATCCAGATACTGACAGCTGTTATCATGGTTGGATGGATCATGAGCATCTTCTGGGGAATGGACATGGTCATCCTGGCAAGTGAGTAGTGTGTTAACCATTACGCCTCACAGTTTCTCTTTGTTGTTTTTGGGTCTTGTTCACTGTACAGTTCTGGAACAAAATAAGTGATCACTGCAAAATGACCCCTTGGTCTGATTTGACCTTTTATAGCAGTTTTAGCAAAGAGTAGGATGAATATAAATCATCGTCAAATCATTAAGAAATTCAATGAACAAAATCCAAAATTCATAATATAATCTCATCCTGTATCTTTCTCTATTTTGTTCTTAATATATCATCTGGCTAACACGTTACCGCTCTGAGGTTGACCCAGAATCCAAAGGACTGAACCCTGGGTCATAATACTTTGTAACCCCATGGGTAAAAATATTTCCAAGTGTTAAAAATAATAAAAGGTTCAATGTCCAATTTTAAATGAATGAAAAATAATTAACCTCTTTAACAGTCTGATCAAAACTGTTAATTTAGTCTATAAATGCTGGAACCGAGAAAATGTTTGGCAAGTCGGCGCCTGTTCTAACTGTTTTTTGACATTTTTAAACAAAAAAAAAAAAAAAAAGTAAAGCAAAAATACTTTTCTTGGTAATTCTTTGGGGGAAGTAACTAGTAATTGTAATTAATTACTTTTCCAAAGTAACTTACCCAGCACCGAAGATGAGACATGGTCAAAATAAAAAAGATGCAAGTAATTTCAGACCTCAAATTAATGCAGAGATAACAAGTTTACAGTAATTTCGGAACATAATACTAATGTTTTAACTTGAGGAAAAATTCAGAAATCAGTATTTGATGGAATAATGTTGATTTTCAATGGCTACTTTCATGTGTCTTATGCAGCTCCTGGTAGAGAAATTCAAGAAGCTCAGTAATGTTCAATAGTTTGTGATCATCCATGTTTCATCATAAGTTTTTATAGTGGGTTCAGGTCTGCAGATTGGTCTGAACATGACAGGGTTTTTATCTGGTGGTCTGTCATCCACACTTTTATTGATCTATCTGAGGCTAGGAGCATTGTCCTGATACAAAAAACACTCCTCAGAGTTTAGGAACATTGTCAGAGCAGAAATCTAGTAGTTTTTAAAAGGTATTTTTTTGGATTCCAGTTACTTTTGTGGTATTACTAGCACTGTTTTTACCTATTGTAAGAAGCTAGTGTTCTTTTATACTTCTTTATTAAGACATGGATCATTAAAATATTGTGTACTTGTGTTGGAATTCAACAGATATAGGCCTTGAATGACTGTCAAAGATGCTGATTTGACAGGAAACTGCAGTGGTCGCTTATTTTTTTCCCCCCCAGAGCTGTATCTCGCAAATAATATTTTCATAACCACATGGTATTTTTTGACCAGAGTTGCTGGAAAAAAAAAATCAAGCTATAGTCAACACACTTAAGTTAATGTGACTCCTACTGTGGAGCCGTCACAAGAAATGCAAAGTTTGTTCCATGATATTTCATCAAAAATGTCTCTGGTAATTATGCTATCTTTTTGTGTAATGGTACAAAGCAGGGTTTTCTGCCCCGTGGGACTCTCTAGGACATCTGGTATTAAATCATATTTGATGTTGCCACAAGCAAATGATTCAGATGTTAATGATCATAACCTCGAGTCTGATATTCCACAAAAAGTTATAATTAGGAGCGACAGAAAAGTGCAAATTGGGTTCAGCTTTGAGTTTAGCACTAACGGAGGTCATGCAGAGACAGGAAGGAACGTTGATTTTACAGGCTCTGTTAGAAAGTGGCAGCGATGCATGAACAAGTGGACACACACACACACACACTGTTCAGTCAGTGTGAGCATATGAGGTAATTGCCGTCTGTGCGTGTGTGTGTACATGCATGTAATACTGTGTGAGTGCATTGTGTGGTAATTGTGTGTGTGTGTGTGTGTGGGAGTCAGTACCCCCCTGGTGCGTTTTGTTCACTTCTCCCCACTGTTTTTCAGGCCTGTAGGCACGTGTCTTATTCAACTGTTGCTACTGAAATCTATACTCCTGTTAGCACTCGCAGCTTATTGAATATTTATATTGAATATAATATCCATTTTTCTTGTTAGCTCTGAAAGCCAGCTACCAGGGCAACTGGTGTTCACATTATGTGCTGCTTTTTTTTTTTTTTTTGGTTTTAAGATCAATTATTATTCAAGTATTCACCACCACAATACATGTTTCTATAGCTTTGGGAGTTAAACTCCTCTTGAGCAATTCTGCCTTTCTTGCTCCATGCAGTGAATCGCATCTAATTTGGCATATTTATCAGTTTTCTACTTCCCTCTACATCTTCTCATCTCTCTCAAATTAGCCTCAGTTGCATATGATCAATGCATTATGTCTTTCCATACCTCTATTCCTACAAACACTCCTCCTTCTCTTCTTTCATCTCCCCCGCTCCCTCTCTTTCTCCATCTAATGATCGTGGTATTATCTTCCTCCCACTGTTCGCCTCCCTTCTGCCTCTTTCTCTATCTAATGATTGTTCCTATTTGATCTCGCCATATCTTTTGCTCCCTCTCTCTGGCTCACATTATTCCTCCCACTCCCACTCTTAACACCCCCCCCCCACACACACACACACACCCACCCTGGTCTCTTGCTCTCCACATCAGTTTCTTTTTTCAGTTGAACCGTTACTTTGTCTAGTGTCTCTTTATCGATCTAGAAAAACGGGGTTACGTTACCGTGTTCGTGTTCACGTGGTCAAGTAATGTATCCACATAAAAGTGAGGTCAGTTCGTATTGAATGACTTTCCTTCTCTCAGTGGAAATGTCACTTTTTGTTCAAAAGGTCTGGTTTGTGTTACTGTGATACACTCAATACTTTTTTTTTTAATTATTAACTATGCCTCATCTCTCTCTCTCTCTCTCTTTCTCTCTCTCTCTCTGCTGCCCTCCTTCGTGAACCCAAGTTTCAGATGGTAGGTATTTTTTCCACTCACTAACAGCTGTTGTAAAGCATGGTGTTCTTCCAAAGTCACACTAACTTCATTAAGATCACTGTGTTCACTGGACTGGCAACAGTCTTGCAAGGCTTCTACTTTACCTGCTGCAACAGATGGGGTTTGTTTAGACTATGTCATACCACAGAGGACACTACCACTGTGACTAATGATCCAAACATCCAATGCATTCACCACAACAAAACACTGCCTTGTCCATTTCTGCAAATATGGATATGCACATATTCTTAATAATAATAATAATAATAATAATACATTTTATTTGTATAGTGTAGTATAGACACTTTACATCAGGGGTCTCAAACTCATTACTTTCAGGGGCCACATTCAGCCCAATTTGATCTCCAGTGGGCCGGACCAGTAAAATAATACCATAATAATAACCTTGGGAAAAAAAAAGACAATAACACACTTTTGTGTTTGTTTTAGTGCAAACAAAATCCATTGCCTTTTTATACTTTTTTTTTTTTAAGATAAACTATCCAACAAGACAGATGTGAATAACCTGAAAAAACTGAAATGTCACATGGAATTCTAACATTACTATACAATTTATCATTTACACACGTGCATTATGGATCAGATCTGCTACAAAGACACTAAATTGTTAAAATTGTGCTTAATTTTATTTATAAATTTCAGGTTGTTCATATTTATTCAGGTTTTTCACATAGAAATATTTAGCAAGTGTAAATATTTTCCTCATTTAATGTTATTTTTTTGCACTATAACAAGGCCAGAGATTTGAAGTTATCATTATTTATGGGCATCATTTAAATTATTTTCACATCAAAATGAGAGGAAAATATAGAGTCATTCTTTTTTTTTTTTTTTTTGGAGGTTTGTATGTGGAACCTGAACTAAAATCAGTTACAAAGCCTTGACTGTGGTATTTTTACACAAATTCATCCCAGGGGCCGCATGTTTGAGACCCCTGCTTTACATGAAGTAAAAAAATAGAACAATAAGAGTCCGACTACAATAGAAAAAAAAATAGAAAACAGATCAATCGCACATTAAAACAGAGAATAAAAGTAATCAAACATTAACCCCCCCCCAGGTTCAGTGCTTGGTTTTATATCGACGTTTCTGTGTACCGTCATCTGTGTTTGCAGAACATGTACAGACATGCTTTTCTTTTTTTTCCCGTTTTGTTTTTGTTATGGAGGCTGGGTTGAAAGAGGAAGGGCAATAAGGTAAACTGTATTGCATTATGTAAAAATACAGATTTTCAAGTGTTTCTGTTTTGTCCTCTGTCAGTTACATAATATGAGAAAGAAAAACAGCCTTTGATCACAATGTTTAAAGCATAAGGTGATGACTGTTATAGTTTCAAAGTTAAAAAGTACATTAATATATTTCCAGAACGTACATTCACTGGCCACTTTAACAGGTAGACATTGTTAATATAGGACAGAGGTGGTCAAAGTACTCACAGTCTGTACTTAAGTAGAAGTACAGCTACTTGTGTGAAAAAAAATATATACTCTGGTAAAAGTAGAAGAACTGATTCAACTCCTATACTTAATTAAACAAGTACATTTTCTCAATTGTAATAAAGTACAAAAGTAAAACTGCTTTTTTTTGGTCATGAACACAATAATAATTATTTTACCAGGGGAAAAAAAATCAGAAAAGTATCTAAAATAAAGCCTTTAAACGTGAGTTACTGTGTAGATAATGTGTTTGATCGAGTCACGGCACTCAGTTTTGTGGATATGGACAGGAAAGTTAGGAAAAATGGGGGACAAAAGGTCACAATTCAGATAAAAAGTCATGACATTTAAAAAAAAAACAACTTAGAAACATGAGATAACGTAGAATTTTAAGAGAAAAGTCAAAGTTATGAGATTAAAAAGTCAAAGTTATGAGATAAAAAGTCTAAATTGTTAGATAATAGTCATATAACTATAATATATGAACTCACAGTTCCTCTCCTCCACTGATTTTCTCTCTGAAGTGACTTATTTGTTATTACCATCACGTCTGTTTAGTTTGAAAAAGTAATGAATGTATTCTGAGAATGTAAAGAGTATAAAGTACAGATATTTATGTAAAAATATAGGGAGTAAAAGTAAAAAGTGGCCAGAAAAATAAATATTCCAGTGAAGTATTGATACCTAAAAAATCTACTTAAGTACAGTAATGAAGTACTTTTACTTAGTTACTTCCCCTTTAAATTATATGCTTGAACAGATCCACTGTTGCCAGATATGCTGTCACCCCATGCCCCTGGTGTTAATGGAATAACTTGGAAAAATATTGGGTAAAGAAAATCCATATTTTCCATGTAAATAAATATCACAGAGGAAGAAGTGATTAAATTTAGGACCATTTGCCATTTCTAGATTATCCATAAGGGGGCGCTCAAAAGTTTAAAATCACCAAACACTCTTTTTCATATCTCTAGAACTATTTGTGCAAATGAAAGGTCATGACCTGGGGATGCGTCACGTTATGACATCATTAAGGATTGGAGGCAATCTGGGATATACCACCAGCCATCGCTTCCAATGGTGTTAGCATAATTGTACGTAGCATAGATTCAACAAGATACTAAAAACCTTCCCCAGAGGTTTTGTTCCATATTAACATGACAGCTTGTGCACTCTGCAGATTTGTTGGCTGTGCATCCATGATGTAAATCTGCCGTTCCACCATGTCCCAAAGGTCCTCTATTGGAATGAGCTCTGTGGCCTGTGGAAGCCATTGGAGAATACCGAACTCATTGACATGCTAAAAGAAACCAATTTGAGCAGACGAGCTCTGTGCAGAGGGGGTCAAAGTACTCCCATTCTGTACTTAAGTAGAAGTACAGCTACTTGTGAGAAAAAATAATGTGGTAAAAGTAGAAGTACTGATTCAAGTTCTTAAGTAAAAAAAAAAAATATATATATATAAAATAGGAAGTAAAACGTAAAACTGCATTTTTTTTGCCATGAATGCAATACTTATTTAATCAGGAAAAATGGAAAAAGTTTGAAAAGTATCCAAAATAATAAAAGTGAGTAACTGCATAGAAAATGTGTTTGATCAGGTCACAGTTGGTCAGTTGTGCGACTATGGGAAGGAAATTTAGGAAACATTGGGGGGGGGGGGTTGGGGGGAATGTCACAATTTACATAAAAAAATTAGAAATGAGATTTTTTTTAAAAAATGGTAACATTTTAAGAGAAAAAGTCAAAATGGTAAGATAAAAACACATAATTGTGAGATGAAAAAGTCAAAATTCTGAAATAAAAAGTCAAACTTATGAGATAATAGTCATAACTATAATATAGAAAATCACAGTTTCTCTCCTCCACTGATTTTTCCTCTGAAGTGTTTTTTTTTTTCATACCGTCACATCTGTTTAGTTTGAAAAAGTAACAAGTCTATTCTGAGAATGTAAGGAGTATAAAGTAGATATTTATACAAAAATGAAGAGAATAAAAGTCATAAGTTGCCAGAAAAATAAATACTCCAGTGAATCAAATCAAAATCAAATCAAGTACAGATACCTAAAAAAAAAAATCTTTATCTTAAAAATACTTTTACTTATCTACCTTCCACTTCTGGCTCTGTAAGAAGGCAGGGGGATTATAGTTATAAAGGGATGAATATGTTCAGAAGCAATACTCTTAAGTCTGCCAAGAAAATACCCCCAAACCTTTACACCTCGATTCCCAAACATGGATGATGGAACCATGCTTTCATGCCATTTACTCCAAATCCTGACCTTAGAACATGAATGCTGCTGCAGAAATGGAAGCTCATCAGCGCAGACTTTTACTGCCAGGGTTTAAAATATTGTCGTCCTGTCAGCTCAGCCCAGTCTGAATATTCTCCTCTGACCTTTGGCATCAGCAAGGTGTTTTCTTCTGCAAAACTGATTACCGTACTTCCTTATTCTCTCTAAACCCTAGAGATTGTTGTGTGAAAATCAGCAACTTATGTCACATTCAAAGCCACTTAAATCACCTTACTTCGCCATTGTGATGCTTAGTTTGAGCCGCAAAAGATCCCTTTGTTTTGCTGCAATGTGATTACTTTGTCAAATATATTTGTATTCCTGAGCTATTGATCAGGTGTACCTAATTAAGTGGCCAGTACATTTATATTAACCCTTAAGTGCATGGTGTTATTCAGATTTATCTCATCTTGTCATCTGAACCCGCTTTATCCTCACTAGGGTCACTGGGGGTCTAATCTAGCTACAATGGGTGAAGGCGGGGTACACCCTGTATGAGTCTCCAGTTCATCTCAGGACTGAACATATACAGACAAACAATCACGCTCACATTCACGCCTATAGGTGATTTAGATTAACCAATTAACCTATCAGTGCATGTGTTTGGATGGTGGGAGGAAACTGGAGTACCTGGAGAAAACCCACACAGACACGGGGAGAACATGCAAACTCCACACAGAAAGGTCTGGTGTGGGAATCGAACCAGGGTCCTTCTTGCTGCGAGGCACGAGTGCTAACCATTGCACCACCGTGCTGTCCTATTCAGATTCATATTTGCAATAATATTTGTAATAATTACTCCAAATTATTATTATTAGTAGTAGTAGTAATAACACTTTGCACTGACTTTACATGGATTGATTAATTCATTAATCATCTTTTTCTAGGCAACTTGGATAACTAATAATTGATATTACCACTTATGTGTAATATCCACTGTTGTCATCGTTTATCTCCCTACATCTATCATATGTTTTTGCTTGTTTTGTTTGTTTTGTTTCTTTGGTGTGGGAACCGAACCAGGGTCCTTCTTGCTGTGAGACACGAGTGCTAACCACCGCACCACCCTGAATAATCCAATTGTACATATATAAATCTAATTTGAGAGTAAGAGTGGGAATGACTGATTTGTTGCAGTATTGAAATTTTAGTAGATGTTTACTTCTGTTTTAATTCTAATCCCAAGAGTTTTGGTTTCTGCAATGTTTTTTCTTAAAATGACATGTGAACAAAACAAACACTAATCTTCTTATTACTCCAACAGGAGGCAAAATTAAAATAATTTTCTGCTCTTACACGTCTTATATTACCTGTTGGAGATGCTTGTTCACTTAATTCACTTTCCACAGAGGTTCATTTCATAGGAGACCTGTATGGTTTGCTGCTCGCTCTCATCCCTGCTCTATTCAGTGCTGAAAACAATACTTTACAAAGCCCTAATGCTCCGCCTGAGCTTTGTTTTGCTGTTGCTAGCATCTCCGCTTTCACTTCTTTCCATTATATGACATGGATGAATGCATTTAAAGCCAAGAGATATAAATAAATGTCACATAATTGCATGTAACTCTTTAGAAACCTTTTAACTGTGGCTATAAAAGCCAGATAATAGAGTTTTCAATGGGGTGTTTCTGCCGGCAGTGGTCTTAACCGTTTCTCTTTTCCCGTCTGCTTCTCATCCTCTATCAGGTTGCAGAGATCAGGGTGTTCCTCAGGACGTCTGAAAGAGCTGCGGATCCGCTCATCCCATCGATCACACGGACACTTTGACCTCTTTAGCCCCCGAAGCCTGACGGCGACCTTTGACTTTGTGATGACTTGTAACTGTCTTTCAAACACTGCGGGATGAGAGTGTCTGAGACATAAATGAAGAAAACAAGTGTAAAGGAAGATAGAAAACCATCATCTTATTGACTCATTTATGTTCAGAAAGTCTCCACACGTTTACTTGTTAAGTTAAAGAACAGAAATCTGTACAATCACAGTAGGATAATGAATACAATGAGCCTCATATAAGAGTCCGTACTATCAAATATGTCCTTGAATGCCACATTAGAGTAATTTAACAGGATTTCCCACAATTTCTTTTGGTTTGTAATTATGAAAATGAATGGCCCAAAGTTTTCCACGTGTATGTGCATTAGTTTTACGCAAAGCATTGTATATATTTTTTCCCTTTTAAAACACATTTGAACTACAAATTGCATGCATTTCAGTATTTGTTCACGTCTCATTTTATGCGAAAAAACAAACAACAAATTAAGCAACATCCAGGTAATAATCTACAACTGTTCTTTCATATGAGGCCCAGTGTGTTTTTTATGTTGTAATATAAATAACTATAGGAGGCATTTTTAAAATCAGTTTTTTATAGATACATTGTTATGCTTAAGTGACGACAAATAAGAGTAGACTTCAGTGAGTTTTGTGGATTTTGTTAGACTGTGGTTGAAAAAAAACAAACAAAAAAAACAGATGTACATTAACGTCACAGATTCAGGTGTGTTCTAATCATTTCATAAAACTTTACTAAACTAAGCAGCGAGCCCACTGCCGCTAAACTGACCCCTGGCTGCCTGGTGCAGCTTAACATTCACTTTATTGGTTTCATTGCATCTCATTTGTTGGTAGAATATCACAGACTGGCTTTAACTATAGCCTGTAGGTTGTCTTAGTGGCCTTTGCATACATTCTTTATTACGGATGTTAGATTTTTTTCTGGGACATACAATTACAATACTATCTTTTGTCTTTAACACAGAAAGACCCAGTGTTACTTTGCGTCAGATGGATTTTTCTCCATATTTAAAATGTTTACTGTAAGTAATCTATCACCATTTATTGTGATATTATCTTTTTTCGCATTTTTTTCAGTGTGTATCAATATTTTACAGTATTTAATTCAGTGATCGTGAAGGTATTCATTAAAGTTCAAATTAAAGTTGAGGGTTATTAGATCAGAAACAGAGAAAAGTGAAGAGAAAGTGACTTTTTTCAGCAAAATCTGATCATTGAACTGAGTATAAACCAAGTATTTCCATCCACGGTCATTGATCCAACTCAATCACTTTTACTGGTGAATCAATATTGTAGAAGGTGACAGTGTTTTCAGGTTCACTACAGAACCTCTGAACATCTAAATGGATCCCACATAGGGGAGAACAAACAAAGTTCATGTAAAAGTGACAAACCGCATTTTCCACAAATTATTTACATATATTTATAGAATTAATGGATCAACAAGTATTAAATAGTTTTCATTACGAGATGGTTTTAGCCGCCAGTGGATGTTTGGTAACCTGACTGTCGCCAGATGGTATCTCACAATACTATCTGGGACCCTTCAGCAACCGATCTGTTTTCAAAGGAGGGGCCTTATCTAAAAACCTTGCATGTGATTAGATGAAAAATCTGCCCGTCATCTTGACTGACGCGCCGTTTCAGCCACTCATGTTGAAGTCAATCTACTTAATC
Source organism: Siphamia tubifer (assembly GCA_020466265.1). Classification (NCBI taxonomy): domain Eukaryota; kingdom Metazoa; phylum Chordata; class Actinopteri; order Kurtiformes; family Apogonidae; genus Siphamia; species Siphamia tubifer. The sequence continues at coordinate 22,652,193 of CM035805.1, read as the reverse complement.
ATTGAAAATAGTTTGCATCAGGTATATACACATCAACAGAAGGGGTTTAAACTTAACATTTATATTTTATAACCTTGTTTACTACGATGCCCACTATGTTCTTCTGGTAAACGTCGTAGGAAAGCATGGTTCTCCATTTATCCTTCAGCCATGATTCGGGGCTACAGAGCACTAGCTGTGGATGTGGTTGTCATTTGTTCCTCCCAGTTCCATTACTATCAGCCCTAGTTTACCAGCCTCTTTGACTTGGTCCTCTACCAACACAACCAGGGGGATACCACAATAACCATGGGTTTCTGCACTGGTACTATTACTTTATCCACCAGTGGAACCATCTGATAGATCAAACTCGTGCCAAACCCTGTCGGAAGAAGAGCGAAAACTTTATTTCCATTAACAATCACTTCCAAAGCTGTCCTCTGTTCATCTTTTAAGGAATGAACATGTGGTAGAGTAGACAAAAGAGTGGAAATAACCGAGTCTATGTGGACCCTCGGATACCTAACACACGCTGCCATTGTTTTGTATCTGAAAAGACTACACTGCCATCGCTCCTGCTTTACGTCACACCAGCCACAACGCTGCCAGGTAGTCCCACCCTGCGACACTAATTGGCTCCTTCGTTTTGTAGTGAATCTGATTCACATGGTACTCAGATGGTTGCGTGAGCGTAGCAAAACACAGCCAGATGACATCAGCCAGGTTAGAGGTTTGAGTTAATAGAGTTCTATGTAGTATTGATTTTTTAAACTCAATACCAGGGGGCAGTCTGGGACCAGTACACACTTATGACCACAAAAAAACTGTTTATACAGACTGTATTACACACTGAATGAAGCTGAAGTTCATTGTTTAAACACATCTGTATAATTAGGATCATCAACTGTCCTTCAAACTAAAACCCATAGCTGGTTAAAGTGACAGCTGATCAAAATAATGTGTCTTAAAGTTTCCACATGCTGCATAAGCTGATAGCTCTGTTAGCTTAGCTCTGTTTGTAGATAGTTTTTTTGTACATGTTAAACGATTTGTTTGGAATAATCCTAAATAGGTTAGATCTGTTACAATTTAGTTTATACCATGGATTGACACGCATACAAAGTTCACATGATAACTTTATACCTCCATCAGCCTCATAATAAAACTCACCCGTGTGAAAGAAATGCTGTAATTTCAGTTCAAACTCCATTCACTCCAATAGTGCTTCTAGATTTGTATCACTTTTTCTTTGTAAAATGTGTTTGTAAGTGGTTCTCATTCCATCTCGGAACTGTGGTGTTCGCTTTCCACATCATGGGAAACTAGTAAAGTGACTCACTACTCCCTCTAGTGGCCACATATATCCCTGGAACATCAGTAACAATCTATTCAGTTCATATCACAATCAGACCACTATTAATTTGAGGATCAAAAATTACATATTTGGAATCAACTTCTCAGCTCTTTACTCCCAACATTCTAATATTTGAAAATAAAAAAAAAATATTACACATATCCCTTTTCAATTAAATACATTTAGTAAACGTCTTTTCTAAGCTCTTGTTATCTGTTTTTGAGAAACACAGATAAAATTGACTTGTTTATTTCTAACATCCAATTCACCAATGACTGAGACAAAGCTTCCATTGAACCATGTGCTGATCTCTCACCTCTGCTTCTGGGGCATAATGTTTAATTCACCGAATCCATACAATAAACAAATGTAAAACACGTCTCAAACCCAATCTATGGTCTCAAGATGGTATGATTACAACTTTGTAGAACACGACTCACTGCACATTATTACCAGCTTGAATACGCCTTTGTCTCATGAATGATATAGATATATTTAAGTTTATTGGCGCGTTACATCTAACTAACAGCCGTCAGCATATCAGATCTTTATAATGAAAGCTCTGGGGAATCACAGCCCGATACACATCAATCGCATTATGGCAGAAAAGTTGAAATTAAGTTTCTGGCTGCTGTTCTTACTTAGTTTTGTTTGCATTTAGTGATTCCCCTCAAGCCATCAAATAGAGATATGAATACTATAAAGGAATAAGTAGTGTGTTTTTTCCTGGGTCATGTACACCTCAGAATATAAATGCATATTTTGTGTGTCTGTGTGTGCATGTGAGTGTGTGCGTGTATAACAAAAATAGCAAAGAAGAAAAAATACAATTAACATCATTGTGTAGGAGAGGATGGAAAGCAAAAAAGGCTTATGTGAAAACCTTCCCAGAAATAAACAGTACACAGAGAACCAAATAAATAAAATTACTATATAACTGAAATAATAATCTAACATAAAAACTATAAAAATACAAGTCCAATTACAAATCAAATGATAAACAGCCTTATATTTTTCCGTTAATTAGAGTCCTTTTCAGACGCTTCATATATATATATATATATATATATATATATATATATATATATATATATATATATATATATATATATATATATATATATATATATATATATGTTTGTGTGTGTGTGTATGTATGTGGGTGTTTGACTGTGAGCAATATGGAAAATGGTGAATAATGTATGATCTAGGGGTGTTGGGCGGATACATGTATGAAAAATACAGCTTCACTCATAAAGGTAGATCATATACATACTGTATATCGTGGTAGTAAGTAGTGGTGAGTATACAGTGACTAACAAGAAGCAATTTGTTTAAACAAAATGTGGATTTTAACACAGAGCAGAGTGAGGAAAAGCAAGGAGGAAGCTGTAATATTTAACACAGCCGCCTTGAAAGTGTTGATTCAAATACAGAATTTCCCATAATAGTACATCTGCATTCTCAACTACTATATCATTGGCACATTTCCCTGAAAACTATCCAACAGTGTCAAAAGTAAGAGCCTTAAACATGAGCTGTAAAAGGAAATGGGAGGAAATGCAGCAGAATGAGCATTCAGTCACGATGACAGGCATGTTTGAGAGTTTCTTCAGTGGAGATCCATTTAATCACATTTATATCCCATCATTGTTCGTGCCTCTACATATTTTTTCCCTCTTTATGTTTATCTCCTTTCTTTATGTAGATTTTACTGATTATCTTTGCCAAATGCCTTTTTAAGATTACTGCTGTATTTTGGATGAACACAGTGTATATGTTGTACAGTGTTTGTGTTTAAAAGATATGATAATGTCTGTAAGAGTAACCATGTTTAATGCCTTACAATTTTTTTTTTCTTAGTTTTCTCTATTTTTTTGGTTGTTTTTTTTGTTTATAGTGGTGATGGACTTGGATTTTATTTGAATACTGTTTACAGAGCTTCTGTTTAATTATGTGTAGTGAAAGAGATCATTGATTTTTCCTTTATGTTATTTTTGGTTTCTTTTACAATGATGACAGTGTTGTGCTAACTTTTTAACTGTAGAATAAACCATCTGCCCTGTACAGTAATCTGCATGCATACCTTTGGTGTCAACAGACTGTATAAAGTAACACACACATAAAACACACAACAGGCGTAAAGTTATCTTAAGATTGTAGCTTCATTCTGTAACTTTGCAATATTTCTTTTCTTTCAAAGCGTTTAAGGTGACTAATGAAAAAAACAAATCAAAATGATAATAAAAAGTTGGTTTAATTACTTTGGTTGAAACGTGTATTTGTTTAAGTAGAGGCATCTTGTATACATAATTCTTACAATATTCAATGTGGAGTTTATACTTGATTGATTTGGCTTTTAACTTACCCATGTTTGTCAGAATCAAAGGATCAAACAAGATTTATCCTTAATGTACTAATAGGTGTATTAAAAATGTATGGAGAAAAAATATAGAGAAAGAGAGAAATTATAGTAAAATAACAAAAGCATATGATGATGATTTTTTTTTTCTTTTTTCACTGAACTATTCAAATTGTACAATGGCAAAATAGTATAAAGACAGCAGTACAGTATAAAAACAATATTTAAGTATAAAAGGCAATGGTGTAAATGCAGGACGGGTGCAAATACACATGAGGGCATCTGCTATTATTCTAACATCAGTTAACTTCCTGTCATTTCCTGATACTGGGAAATTATTATAGGGTGAGGGTTGTATTTAATAATTTAATAGAAATTATCTGTCTCTGAGATTATAATGTAATAAGTTGAATTGGAAAACAAATTGCAAAGTGCTGCTTGTTGTATAAAATAACACTTACTTCTGTAAAATATTTGTATAGTAACTAACACTTCCTATAGTAAGTTAATTGATAATATTGCACCCGGAAGCATTTTAAGGCATTCATCATGACTTAACTGTAAGAAATGTTAGAATACCAATGTCATGTTGATCTATTAACTTGCTTTAGGAAGTGTTAGTTTCTATAAAAATATTTCACAGAATAAAGTGTTATTTTATACAAACCCATAATCTCATATCTAACATTAAACAGCCGAGAAACGAGTGAAATGCTTGATGTTAAATTAAGTAATAATCAAAGAAGTCGCCATCTAAGCACTGATAGCTATGTAGCTAGCAGCTACAGTAGTGTTGTGCCACAGTTCAACTTACCTTCGTACTTGTCGATGTAGTTCAAAATATACATCTTATATCATATCCCTTCTTCCGCTTGGTCTTTCGGGAGGTCCTGCAAACATCTCGTGTAAAAAGTTGTCATCTTTGAACAGCTGTGAAACGCCAAAATGCTATCAAAATACGAACGTGTTCAACCGGAAGTGCTGAAGCGCACATCCGGGATACGACTGTAACGAGACGCCATATTGTGCAGAGTCAATTGGTTGACTCACCACCACCTGTGGAGAGGGCAGATGAAATTCAACAATGTGTATTTGTATTTGATAATAAAGTTGGACTTTTGCAATAAAATGTTCCTTAGTTTTGAACTATTTTCATTATTAACTATTAGTTAGTGACTAGTGTGAAGAACCCCGAGAGGGTTATTTGATTGTGGTTTTCTGGCAAACAATACATTTTTACAGTTAGGCACTCCTGCAATCGTCACACTTTTTCTGTTACAAATTGACCCCGGCCCCTCATCAGAGAAGGGAAAAGTCATGTGGCCCTCACAGGAAAAAGTTTGGGGACCCAACTGTTAATTAGTAACACAGACGTGTATTAATTGAATCATTTTCAAAATAGTCTAACTGCAAAGTAAACATTTCTTGTTCTTTTCCATTTTACAGCTGTGAAACTAGAAACATATTCAAAAGTGCTTCTTTCAACCAGTATTAAATGGTCATTAGTATACGACAAATCAAAAATCATTTTACATGTTATATGTAACCATGTTTAACATGTTATTTTAAAAAAAAAACATAAAATACCAAAATACATCAATCATATCATCATAGTAATCTTGAGGTATTATCAGCTAACATGCTTAGTTATCTCTTAAGTATAAAATACTAAGTTTGGTCACCTCTGCTCAAACTTGGTAAACTTTCATTACCTTTATTCTGGAGTTATTTTAAATACTGTATAGACCAGTGCAATTAAAGTTGAATCATTCTAAGAAAATCTCAGGGAAAACTTCCACATTTCTCTTTATTATCATGATTCATGGAGCTAAAAATCAAGATTTCATTCTCTGATCTGAGCCACCTTGCAGAATTTAAATGGAAAGAGCTGATTGAACATGCATGTATTTACATAATCCTGCTGGGGATGGGATATTGTTGAAGAGAATTATGGTTTGTGGTGGTAGAATTCTAGCTTCGCCTTATTCAGCTTTATCTTCTTTTTTGTATTTTTTATTCAGTCTACTGTAATATAACTGTATTTGTAGAGAGATTTAAAGTAAAACAGGGGCCCAAAGTGCTGTACAGTAAAAAAAAAAAAAAAAAAAGAAAAAAAAAAAAGAAAGAAAGATTATATACAGGTACTATTAAAACAAATACCGTAGGATCGACATATTTCAAGCTTTTATTTGTTTTTATTTTGGTGATTAGGACTTACAGCTTTAGAAAAATCACTTTTAATCACTTTTAAGTGTTTTTGGGTTTGAGATTTTAATAAACTGTAAATCATAATCAGCAAAATTACAACAAAGAAATGTTTGAGATATCCCACTTTGCATGTTATGAGTCTATAAAATGTATTGGTTTCACCATTTATGTTGAATTACTTGAATAAAATAACTTCTACATGATATTACAATTTTCTGAGTAGTACTATATATATATATATATATATATATATATATATATATATATATATATATATATATATATATATATATATATATATATATATATATATATATAATCGAAATGCATAAAATAAATATGTTCCATCTTATATTTCTATCCATTCTATTTCTGTCCTGCATTTGTCATGTGTATTTTGTCACTTTCCTGTGCAGGTTTAGCAGCTCTTCAAATGTTTGCTCTTATCCTGTATCCTGGATAGTGAATAGTCTGAATTAAGACGACAGATGTTTAAAAGGCACTACACAGTCTGACCGCCTGGATTTAACAAAGCAAATATTCAAGTTGCTTTCATTGAAGAATTACTGCAGTAATTTATATAGTTCATTGTTTAACCCTTTAAGTGATGCATTATCTTCTTATTTGTTAAACAAGCATCAATTTGATATAGAACATGCATATTATTCTATCTAGAATTCAGCAGATCTGTGTCTGTAGTGTTCCTGTTTGTCTGTGGAACGCCTAACATTTGCACCAAATGATCTGAAATTTGGAGGTTGACTTTCCAGTACTATGTTGGATTACGGTGTAAAGTTTCACTCTATTACGCCATACAACAATGAAGATATTAAACTCATCTCATTGCTCTTTCTAACTTTGAGCAGTGCCAAGTCCCGCCCCCTGATTTGGCTACAGCTGCATCTGCCCCCTGTCCATGCAAATCTTATGTCCTTAGAGTTTATTTGTGGCTGGACTGTGTATCTTTTTAATATTTCCTCTAAAGATACACTAAAAAATATTGTAGATTTAACAGCAAAAATGTATAAAATTGCACCATTAAAAAAAGCTGTAAGTGAAAATACAATACAAAGTTGTTTATTTGAGAAGATGTTTGTGTTAACAATTAAATCAAATGTAGCCGTAGTATTTACTAGAATGGTATATTAACAAAACCAGATTTGTATGTAGAAACAATGTATTTCTATTGTTTTGAGAAAATAAAACTGTAAATTGAAAAACAATGTATTGTCGTTCAAATTGCAAGAACACAATGTTGAAATATTTGTTGTTGGGTTTTTTTAAATGAAAATTTTAAAAAGTAATAAAGAAGTGGATGTGTTTCAGTTGGTAGAGCAGGTTGTCCAATAATTAAGTTGAAATCCTAGCTCTGACTATAGTTTTACATTCAATCTTAAATGTTTAAAATATTAAATCCACATGTTGCTCTGTAAATATCTTTACAGGTTGATGTCTTTTTTTTACAGGATTGTTCTGATAACCACAGCTGCCAGTTTTTTTTCCTGTAAAACCAACAGATAGTCATATGAATAAAAGACTTTTTCACTTTTTATCCTATTTTCTTTTTAAATATTTTCAGTATTTCTTCAAAGAGCACCTGAGCTAAACTGAAAACTACATATTTTTGGGGATTTTTTTTGAAGATTTAATCCCATTAAGGACTCCTGTTCCTTGCATCTTCAGCCTCTGAAGCAGGCAGACGTTGCCCAATTAGGCACCATGTGTCTAATTATCAACTGGTCTTTGCAAAATCTGGAATGTGAACGGGTGTTTTAGAGTGTAGAATGAAGCGGTGAAAAAAATGCAGTTGGTGATAAACATACAAGTGAAAGAGAGAAAAAAAAAAAAAAACACAACTCATCTGAGAGTCACCAGCGTCAGGTTTTTCATAATGAGGAAGAAGAGCGAGTTTATCCGATTTAGCTTCGAGGCATGCTTAAGTGTATTAACTCGTCTCCATGGTAATGTTAAAAATAGACTTATTAAGCATGTGTAGGGGTTTAACTGCTGCTGATAATAAAGACAAAAAATGACTTGAGTGAAAGTGTTATTGTGAGTGTGTGTCTTTAAGAGCTGTACTGCCAGTCCATTGTCACCAAATAAGGATTTTTCAGCACTTGCTCGATCTGACCAGACAACTAGCTGCACATTATCTTTCCTCCACCACTCCAACGTACCCAACAACCTCTCAGCAGTGTAAACACAACCACAGCACAGTTGTTTCCATCTTAGCTCCACGAGTTTGCAGTGTCAAAACACATTTACACCCCTGAGATGCAGCGCAGCATGAGTACAGGTCAGAAAATGACGCTCAAACTGGATTCCACGTGAGTTGTTTTTTGAAAAAAAATCTCAAGACTGTTAATTTCTTACTAGCCTTACATCCTGGTTCTGGTGTGTATATGACAGCCCAGCTCCCACTCTTTATACATCAAATCTTCATGTATTTCTTATTTATTTTATTGAAATTTTATGATGTATGTATAATCAGTCTGTATTTTTTTATAATTTTGTGCAATCAAATCTTAATGTATTTCTTATTTCACCCTTGTTTTAAAATTGTATTTTAATTTTTAATCAATGTGAAGCACTTTGGGCTACAGTTGTGTATGAAAGGTGATATATTATTATTATTATTATTATTATTATTATTATTATTATTATTATTATTATTATTATTATTATTATTATTATTATTATCGTGTTAAATACAGTGTTGGTGTTGTATTAACACCACATTGATTAAAAATAACTGCACGTGGTGGTTTTGTTCTATAAATGTTGTTAAATCAGGGTGTTTTTAATATTGGTGTAGATCAAAACACATCTTTACATAAGAGCTCTGGAATGTTTGATGAAATGAAAAATATTTTCCAAGTCAACCATCGCCATCTTGTTTTTCACAAGAGCAGGTGAAGTTGGCAGAGGTGGAAGTAGGTAATATGATGGTTCTATCACAGAATAAATGTCCAGAAGTGAATTTAATACATTTAATATGATTATGTGACAGGGGTTAGATGTCTTCGTCTTCTGTTTTTGTTCATTCAAAAATAATAATATTTGAGGATTGAGACCAGATGCATCAAATATGATACAAAATGAAAACTCATACGTGGAAATTTATTTTAAAAAAATGTTTAGGTTGATCAATAAAGGCTCCAGTTTCAAAGAACTAGAAATTTTTGTCAATGGTTTAGTGGTTTAAGCTATACAGGATGAAGTGATTTATCACCATTTATTGTCATATTATCTTTTTTTATTTGTCATTTTTCTTATATTTAAGTTACTGATTATTTAGATGTTACTTAAAGATTATATTAGATTTGAGGGTTATTATGTAAAAAAAATGATAAAACTAAAGATAAATTGACTTTTTCAGCCAAATGTATCATTAACTCAACATAAAACAAGTGTCTCCATTCATTGTCATTTAAAAAAAAAGTAGGTTTTGCTGGTACAGAATATATTAATGTTTCCATGTTTCCATCTGATGACCATAAAAATACGAATAACTGTATTTTACACCAATTATTGACATCTATTGATAAGATTAATGTATCACCATTTATCAAACACTTTAGATGAGGGGTCTCAAACATGCGGCCCAGGGGCCAAATGCGGCCCGGCGAAGGTTCCGATGCGGCCCGTGAGATGAATCTGCAAAGTTCCACAGTTAAGGCTGTGGAACTGATTTTAGTTCAGGTTCCACATACAGACCATTATGACCTACAGTCAAATTATAGCAGAATAACCTACAAAAAAGAATGACTCCATATTTTCTTCACATTTTGATGTGAAAATAATTCACATTATACCCGTAAATAATGACAACTTTAAATTTCTGTCTTTGTTATAGTGCAAAAAAATAACATAAAATTAGGCAAATATTCTATCCTGTAAAAATAAAATGTGAAAAATCTGAACAAACATGAACAACCTGAAATTTCTAAAGAAAATTAACCACAATTTTAACAATTTAGTGTCTTTGTAGTAGATCTGATCCATAATGTGTAAATGATAATAATATTGTTAGAATTGCACACATTTTTCTTGAGCTTTTTCAGTTTTTCAGGTTATTCACACTTTTCTTCTTGATTAGTAAGTATTAGTAAGTAAGGTAATTTTTTTTTTTTTTTAAAGACATAAATTTGGAATTGTGACTTTTTTCTTAGTTATAGATATTTTACTAATCTGACCTGCTTGAGATCAAATTGGGCTGAATGTGGCCCCTGAAAGTGTTGAGTTTGAGACCCCTGCTTTAGATCAATAAATGCTTTTGGTCATCAGTGGATGTTTATGGGTTAATTTGTCAGTTAAATCATATCATCATCCTCTATGAGCTTGTATTCTGTTTAGAACTGTGACTCTTTTGTGTTATAATGTCACACCTCTGCCACTCCAGCTCAGAATATTATCTCATAAAACACAAATAACAGAATAAACATCCACAGGTGAATTTGATATGATTATGTGACGTGATTATGTGGCTTTTTCTGTTTAGCTTTGTCTCTTTTATTGGGTTTATGTCAGTAATTCAGGCGCATTTACTGTACTGAAAAACAGCGCCACATGTTGGACACTGAAATGAACCATAACACAAACATGGAAATAAAACACAAGATTGATGGAGTTTGACACAGAAATGCAGAAAAGTCAGCGATGGAACGTGCTCTTGTACATGCATCCACACTATTGGTCATTTGCTTGCCCATGAGAAGTATCATGATTAATTTGGTCTGGTATTTGTGCGTACACGTGTATATTTTGTGAATATTTGTGTGCATACTCCTTTCCCAAGCCTTCTGCCAGACCCCCTGACTGCAGGCCAAGACACTGCTAAAAAAGGAAAACAATCTCCACTGGGTTTTTTTTTTTTAACCCCTCCTTTTTTCCCTTTAAACACATGTTATGACTTCTTAGCTTACATGGTTGCTCACTCTTCAACTAGTGAGACAGAATTGAATCACTGGAGTAAGTTGTAGTAAAAAAAAAAAAAAAAAAATTAAAAAAAAAATATATATATATATATAATCCAGTGGTTCCCAACCTTTTTGGGTTTGTGACCCCATTTACTGTAAACCTCACACAGACATTCAAAACTGAACCTTTTTTTGCTTAAATTATTAATTTGTTTTTGATCTCGTAATAGTTTGCGATACTACTGCTACTGCTATATATTATGTTGCATAGTGATACTTAATCTGTATAATGTATATTATTATGGATGAAGGCAGAAAAGACAGATTATTACTGCACAAAGTGACAATTGTATTTCCCTATGTACAGTCAGTCCACGTTGTATTTTACAAGGTTGATAATTAATACTGAACAAACAATAACTGAAAAAAATATGAATTATGAAAGAGCTGCAGCATCTGAAACTGACCACAATGAACATTTGACAGAGAAACAGTACCACAGTGCTTCAGTTTCACACTCAGGTTGTCATGTCTTTTATAGATTGTGAGGTTTGTGAGTAAGGTTTTTTTTTTTTTATTATTAATTGCTATAAATTTCAGGTGACCCCATTTGAATTCCAGGCAAATTCAAAGTAGAGTTCTGACCCCAAAGTTGAAAAACACTGGTTTAAATCCTAATGTGTCTGTGGTTAGCATTGTGATTTATTTGAAATATTCCTAAAAATTAAAACGTTTGTCAAAATACGTACAAATATCTGACAGAATAGAGCTTGTTGTTTTCCTGTCACTTGGGAAAATAATGTATATTAATAGATGGCTAGGGTATTTTTTGTCATTTTTTTTAATTCATAGTTTGGTTTGTACTGTTTTGGTCACCCTTCCCCTCCCCTATTTTTTGTTTCTTCATTTGGGTATTATTTTTTTGTGTGTTTTTTTTTTACTGAGTTTTGACCTTATAACTGCTTTTTGGAGTTCAACCAGGTGCCAAAAAAAAGGAGCTGGACTGACTTAGAAAATAAATAAATAACTTGGCCAAATCTCAAATAGTTGTTACTCAGTGTGTTCCACTTCACACTTGACGCTAAACCTACTAAATCTATTATTAACATACATTCTGAGTGACTTATTTAATAAAATCTTGTCACTCTTCAATTCCTAAAAAAAAAAAAAAAAAAAAAAACAGTAAGAAAAGGAACACAACCACATCCTCACAGCAGCTTTTATGACACTGAAACAAACAAACAAAAACAAACAAATAAATTCACAGCAGCACATTTATCTGAAACATACCCATGTATTTTTTCCATGACATAAAAACAAACAATGCATCTGCTTTAGAAAATCAATCATCTCTTTATTGATATAAAATATAAAGGAGACATTTCTAGCTAAAAAAAAAATAGCACACTAGAAACTACAGGCACCTTTCTTATATATATATTCCCCCACCCCCCCCAAAATTCACACCAGAGAACATCAGAACTGTATTCACACAGTAGAATAGAGAAAACTTTCACAGTCACACACCAGCCAGGTGACAGAGGATTTCACACCAAAGAAGGCGTGCAGAGATTACCGACTCACGGATGCAAGGTGAGCCCGTGAGCGTGATATGAGGATGAGCCTCTTCCCTCTCTGCAGTTCATTAACATTCATGACTAAGCACTGAGGCCCACTGCTCCATGTGGGATGTGATGGGGTTTTTTTTTTTTTTCTGTCAGGCCTCATCTTCTTCTTTTCAGAGAGTAAATCCATCCAGTTGGAGCCATTGTAAAAAAAAAAAAAAAAAAAAGAGCTGAAAAAAAAAATATACCACTGAGAATGTTATAGTGACGGAAAAAAAACCATCACCATGTTTTGTTTTGTCTAGTTCATTGGTAGATCAAATGAATAGTGATTAAAAATTAAATGAGAACCATGAGAGAACAACTCATGGAGGTATGTAGATTAAAAAAAAAAAAAAACAAAACAACAAAAACAACAACAAACAAACAAAATAAGTAGCAGAAACATGAGGTTCATTAACCCATAAAGACCCAATGTTACTTTTGTAGGAGTTTTTCTCTAAATTAAACTTTTTTTTTTTTTTTTTAAAGTGCGTTATCACCATTAATTTGATTGTTTTTTTTGTTTTGTTTGTTTTTGGTGCTTTTTTTCCAGTGGTATTTTCCTAGATTTCATTCATTAATCATGCAGATGTTCATTAAAGCAAAATCAAAGTTGAGTGTTATATCAAAAACTTAACAAAAAAAAAAAGTGACCCCCCCCCCCCCCCAAAAAAAAAAAAAAAAAAAAAAAATTAACTAAAGATAAAAGATCTCATTCCATCCACTGTCATTGATCCAACTCTATTAGCGTATCAATGTTGTCGAACACAACACTGTTTCTCTTCAGTTTGTGTGTGTACGTATATTTGGGTGTATTGATTTTATTTGTAAATCACTTTGTGTTACATTCCACTGTACTGTATGACAAGTGCTATATAAATAAAGATCAATTGTTTCAATGTTTACTAATGGAGCCTATAAACATCCAAATGGGTCATATCTGATGACCATGAAAAAATGAGAACCTGCATTTTACACTAATTATTTACAGATATTAATACAATTAGTGGCTCATTTTAAAACAGTAGATGCTTTTTCTCACCAGTAACTGTTTGGGTCTTTATAGATTAAAATTGAAATACTCTGTCACCACAAAAATAAACTAATAACCTATAAAATACCAAATAAATCTGATCTGAAGCAGCGAAGAATCAACAAATGGCCACACCGATACAGAAGATAAACACTAAATTAACATGAATTTGATCATTTGCCATCTTTTATACGTGAAAAACCGCATCTTAATTACAATATGCTCATGGGTTTAAGAGGATGATTGGATGAAGCAGCAGAAGCACATCAATGCCGTTACCCTCTCATGCTGGTCCTGTCTTAACACTGACTGATACAGCCCATCTACTGTATTAACCTCTGTATTTAGAGAGTTCCAACGTTTACATATTCCCAACCCTTGACACGTCTGACAGATGCCTGACTGGAAATATTATAGAGAACTTTAACAACACACGGCAACACAAAGAAAAAAAAAAAAAGTCGAATAATAATCATCTTAAAATCAGAGATGAGATCATATTGGTTTTACATTCATTTTACATCTGAACAAGGCTGTCGGTCTGTCGTCTCGGAGCGGTCTGAACGATAACAGTCTGTACTTAAAGCACTGTTAATGCCACGGTGCTGTGCCCTTCTTCACACTTTGTGGCTGCAAATATTTCTTAGTGTCTTTAAAGATTCCACCACGGAGGGAAAGATACGCTGGTGGGCACTTTTCTTTTGGACCCACGTGCTTGTCCCCGTCACTTCTCATCACACTTGGGCTTAGGCTGAAGGAGAAGGCCTGGTTCGACCCTCCCAGTACTTGTCGTACGCCGCCTGGAACATCCCCTTACACTGCAGCTTGGCGTTTAGCTTGGAACAGATGAGAAAGGAACCGCCCATTTTACGGTGGAGAGAGTAGGTCTCCTCTGGAGGCGGGGTCAGCCGGTGTTTGAGCATCACCGGGATGAGATTGTGGATCCGTTCCGTGGTGGACTGAGCGCCGAAGTTGAAGGTGTCCGTGGATGCGAAGGCCTCGCCGAGGATCATCACAGCATCCACGTGGGCGTTCACCATAGCCTGAGCGGAGAGAGGGGAGAGAAAAACACACTTAGTCATAACTAACAACCAACATGTCCACCAATATGAGTCACTCCGCAAACAATGAAGGGAGATTTTATGTGGAGAATTTCACTTGAGACGTGATTGTTACATATTTTTTTACTCATAATCTGCACTTTAATGTGTGATTCATAGTTTTCAGTTGTTGCTCTACAGCAGGGGTGTCCAATCCTTGTCCTCCAGAGACTGTATCCACCAACTGACGATCATTATCAGGCTTCTGCAGAGTTTGATGATAGGTTTATGGGTAGCACTTTTTAATACCTACACATAATTGACTATGTATTAACCATTTGTTACCTATTTGTTAATGTCTTGTAAAGGTTCATACTAGTTTAAATGTAAAATTTGATTATTTTTAACCAACAGGTGCAGGTTTACAACTGTTTCTTTGTTTACCTGTAAAGCAGATATACAAACACTGCAGCTGTTGGTTAAACATAATGTAATTTTACATTTATCTTTGGAAGACACTAGTATGAACCTTTACAAGACATGAACAAGTAGGTAACAAATGGTTAATACATAATGAACAACCCATTTATAAATGGGTCTACAGCAACATCTTTGGTTTTATTAACCCTTTACCACCCATTCTAAATGCATGCTTTATTTTAGAATAGAATAGAATAGAATAGAATAGAATAGAATAGAATAGAATAGAATAGAATAGAATAGAATAGAAGAGAAGTAATTTATTGGTCCCACAATTGGGAAATTGCTTATTTTATCTTATTTCAAATTCTGGGCCAATGCTAATAAAATATCTTTTTATCTTTTTATTTTGTCATTCATTCCTTCCTTTGTCTCAAGGAACAAATACCAAATAAGATAAAACAAATGATTTGAAGAAGTGTTTTCTCTTTTTCTATGTATTATTTTTTGCTTCCATTAATTTCCATTTCTATATTATGTTGTGAAAACATATAAATTATTATTATTATTATTATTATTATTATTAATAATAATAATAATAATAATAATAATAATAATAATAATAATAATAATAATAATAATAATAATAATAATAATAATACATTTTATTTGAAAGCGCCTTTCAAATAAAATGTATTTTTTTCATCTATAAAAGAAGAAAACAACAGATTTACACCAAACACTGACATTGGTCAAATCATATTCTTTGGTGTCCATCATTAAGGCTCATACTTATACTGTACGTGATTTCTTAAATAGGAAAGTAGCTGTGAAATATGCAGGATAATACGCAACAAGATCTTCAAAAGTGTAAAATAACTCTTTCATGACAAAGCAGGACCTTATACATGACCTTTTATTACACCCTGAAAAACCTAAATAACTCCTGGCAACTAAAAAACATTACTGATCTGAGATGTTTAATAACTAATGAACCACTGATCCTATCAATACATGTAAATAATTCAGGTAAAATGCAGTTACTCTGCTTTTTATCATCATCATCATCATCATCATCTTCTGTGACCCGTTTAGATATGCAGAATCTCTGTAGTGAGCGTGAAAATATCGTCATCGTCCAATTCACTGATAAAACTCATGTAGTGGTTGCAGAGGTTTGTTTTATGCCCAGTTAATGATATATTCTACTTAAATAGTTACTTTTTCCTCCAATTTTCTTGATTTCAATATAATAACATTTAATTTAACTACAAGTATTTAGAATTAACAAGTTAAATATGGGAAAAACACATAATTTTCATTGAAAACTGTATAAAATCTCATAGGAAAATTGAAATGTAGAGCAAAAATATATTTGGAAGTCACCACAAAAACATTTCTCGGTCTTTAAGGGTCAAAGTTCAACCAGTGTGGATAATCAATATACACTGCCGTCACTTACCTTGGACTCATAACCCGTCAGAAACTTCATCTCTATAGATTTCTTCAGAACTCCCTCTCTGTTACCTTCAGCAGCTGAACGGATTACCTACAACAACAAACAGGACGTAAATGGACCATTTACACTGGCTTTTTCTGACACATTTCTATTCATTCCTTATTCAAAAATCACATTTGTCAGTCAAATCTTGTTGTTTATTTTCACACATGAAAATAAATGTGTGATTCATATGAAAATAAGTTTTCACACCTTTGACAATAATAATAATAATATAATAATAATAAATCGTACCTCTATGTAGACATCTGTGAAGCTTTGATCAAACCCTCTTGTGGCTCCAAAGTCCAACAGTGCCACCTAGAGAAACACAGTACTCATTACTCATACTTTTTTTTTTTTTTTTTAATTTTTTTATTCTCAATGCCTTAACATTATTGGCTGTAATAGTAGAGACTTACCCTGTGTGTTTGTGGGTCATAAAAAAAGTTGGACCAGTTTGGATCAGTCTGCATGTATCTGAACTCAAACAGCTCTCTGAGGCACAGCGTCAGGATATTCAGACAGATCTGATCAAAACACACAAAAATTCAGTCCATTTTCACTTTTATAGACCATATACTGCATGTTTCATTTTGTGACATCAACGGTGTTGGGTAGAACATTTGAAATGTGAAGTGAAGTGAGGTGTAGTTCCCTTTCTGGCCACTAGAGGACATCTCATGTATTCATTTATTCAATGGTTCTTTTTCTGTCTGGTCCCCTTTGCAGGACAAAAAAAACCTCTTCAGCCCCCCCTCAACAACTACACATCATTGTAAAAGTGGTCTAATTATAACATTTATTGAAAGAAATATCAATATTCCAATAACACTTTTTACTTTTCCTTTAATTTCTTGTGGAAATTAAAAAATAACTTAAGATTTTTGCTTGAGCAATACATATAAAGTCAACATGACTGCTCCCTGAGAAAATATTTTTCAAATAAAAATAGGAAATTAGAAATTATCTTACATTACTTGGGTTTTTATTTAATTTTTTTTTTTTTAGAACAAATACATTTTGTGATAAAAAAAGATGAACATTTGAACAATATCAATGATCCTATGATCCAATGATGATTCCACTACACACCTCAGAACATTAAAGTGGAAACTGCAAAAACGGAGACATTGTACTTTTTTTTTCCCTTTTCTTTTCCAGTCAAACCTTTGTCCATTTTCTAAACCTAAACTCTGTCTAGTTAAGTGTCAGGTCACCATGGCAGTAGATGTGTTTGTTGCCCTAAAATGAGTCCAGTTCTTCCAATACTAAAACATTAGTTCCGCCTGCTACATGTTCTAACCTGAAAATAAAGATATCCAGGAGTGATCCCATGTCCCCCCCTGGCAAGCCATCACCCACCCACCCCTTCCTCACATTGTTTGGGAAACACTGCATGTATTGATCCAGCACAGGCTGTTTCTGTTTTTGTCTCTCACACACACACACACACACACACACACACACACACACACACCTCTGTTGACATGAACTAGATAACTGCAGCCATTAGTCAGCTAACTGTCCATCGACCTGCTCTGTCGGTCTATGTTTGCCAAATGTACCTCATTCTTTAGTTCCTGTGTGAGGCTCTCTGCCTGGTCCAGGGGGAAACCAGAGACCAGCTCTGTGGTCAGGACGTGGCTGCTGCTCAGCTCCTCTATCACCTCTGGTACGTAGAAGAATGGGTCGTCCTTCAACAGCTCCCTGCATCACACAGGACAGACTCAATATGGGGAGAATACTAGAAGCTGTTACCTGCATGGTGTAGTTTATAATAATAATAATAATAATAATAATAATAATAATAATAATAATAATAATAATAATAATACATTTTATTTATCAGCACCTTTCAAAACTCTCAAGGTGCTTAACAAGCAGAATAAAAACAATATATATAAGCAGTTCTAAAAACAAAAACTATATGGATAAAAACAGGTGGCTGTGGCAGATGGAAAAAACAAAACAAAACATAAAAACAATGGTTTATGCCATTTATTTAGTTAAGCTAAAAACTGAAACTAAAAATTATATACAATCTAAAAAAAAAAAAAAAAAAAAAAAAGAAGAGAGAAGAAATCTACATGAGGCACATATGAGATTGCACATTCATTTGGATCATTTGCATTTAAAGACCCAATGCTTAAAAGGACCTTTCTGGTGTCATTCCTCAGAAATAGGGCTAAACCTGTGAAGTTAGATTAATAAAGAACTCAGACCCAATCATACCATTTACTAAACTATAAATGTAGACCACAGGGGGATGTCTTAAAGTGCATAATTTCACAAAAACGTAAATATCACTGCTTTAAGAAAACCAATGAATCAGTCAAGAGATATATATATATAAGATCATGATCATTTTGGTTCTTTTCAAAAAGAGGAAAAAAGTGTCAATCCTAAACGACAAAGTTGTTAATTACAACCTCCAAAGGAAAACGACAATGTGATCCACCAAAATCCAAAAAATAAATCCACATTCCAATGTCCTATAATTATGTCCAAAGCAGTAGATGAAGCTTGTATGGATCAACCTGCCATGTTTTATCATGTTTTCTCTAACAGTGAGGCCTTGGTAGAATATAAGCAGTGTATGTACAGTATGTGACATAATACTCACTTGAATTTCTTTGCACACTTGGCCTCTCTGATATAATCGCATTCAAGTGCCAGCTCTCTCCTCATCACATCTATCAGATGCTCTGGAAACAGACCTAAACACATCACAAACAACAGGAGGAGAGGATGTGAAGTGGGACTTGACACTGAGGAGCTTTATGTTCATATGCATGCTTCATAGTTGGTACCTTCAGGCAGGGCGTTACTCATGTTCAGCACCGTCATCAGGTTGTTGACGTCACTGTTGATGCTCTGAGCGACACCGGGATACTGAGGACGAGCAGACACACAATATAAAAACACAAAAACTTAACTTTTAAAACTAATTTCTCCCGAGGGAGACAAATAAAGATACTGTAAGCAACGTGAGTGTTAAGTGCAATAAAGAAACAGTCAAACAGATGCTGGGTCGTACTCAGTGTTGTACCTGAACGATCGTTTATGAACGATATCATGATTTTGACAAACGTGAACGACTCGTTCGCTTTTGCCAAATGAACGCAAAGTTGTGAACGTGGTTATTCTGGCATTTATTGAACTGCCCTCTTATGTAGTTCATATTTCGTTCTCATCACGTTGTAATTATTGAATCCTATAAGGCATAAAATGGGATCAAAACACAGCATTATCATAGATGTCATTTTTGTATTATTCTGAACAAATGTTGGCAACATAATGTTGTGGAATAGCCAATGAGAGAGAGAGAGAAACCGCTCCTTGTGTTCTAAGAACCTGCAGAGGGAAGTTAACCCTGGGGTAAGATACTTACTTCGGCATTTTCCCCTGATTTCCTGACTACGGTCAGGATAACGTCAGGAACGGTTAATAATACGTTTACAATAATAACAAAAAAAAAGAATGAAAAAAAGAACGAAAAAGTTCATTTTGGGATCCATGAACTTCTAGTTCATAATTTGGAAGAATGAACGATGAACTGAACTAATTCATATTGAGTAACTTGAACTGAACTTTGAACTAGTTCCTAATCAAGGTCAACCTTCCCAACACTGGTCGTACTCATAACTGTATTATTTTACTCCGACACCAAGTACAGAACGAACCCTCTTTCTCCCCAAACTCTCGTTCTTCTCTCCTCTTTTTCTCCCTCTCTGCTTCCCAAATCCAAACATCGCCCCATAGGTGGAACACTCTAGGAGAGCACTACCCCACCAATGTAAACCCACATATGTTAACACCAACAATGAAACAAAACAAAATTGTATCAGCAAATCTGGTTTTTAGCATTTTCACTCTTACAATACTTTGACTTTTACTAACTGGATTTTCTTTTTTCTGATGTTGTGAATCCGTAACTCAAACCATGACGTGGAAAATTTACATTTCACGCACTAATGATGGATCTGGTTGTGGAATAAGGAAATAGAGCTGCTGCATGTAAGGTTTGCATCACTGACTTGATGGTGAGACACTGGATTCCAAAAAATTTTATTTATTCATGTTTCAAATGCTTGAAAAACATATCTCTCCTTACATTAGAAATGCAGAATATGTTTTCAGTTGCAAGGGTCTCAGTCAAATCAATATTAACATGTATTCCTTTAGCACATAAGGGTTCATGCCAGTTGTTTTTACATGAGAAGAATAGTTTTATTTGTCAGTAAATATTGTATATGTGGATATTCAACACACTGAAACTGGCCCTGTGCCTTTAACACAACACTAGCTGAATATGCAGGAACACACCACACACTGTAGACTAGGAAATGGAGGTTATATGCCTTGCTCAAGGGCGAAGCTGCCAATCTGGGGAATCTTTTTAATCCACAACTCTTAACTTGTGTAAGATTGTCGATATGTCTCATCTTTTCTTGTGTGAAAAGGTCTTTTTTTGCCAATTTTTTTTTCAATATCAGGTCATTAATTATAATTATTAAACATAATAAATACTTAAAACCATGTTTTAGTAAACAAAAAAAAAGCATATTTATTTTCAGAAACAACTGTAAATGTCTAAAATTAAACTTTTTGAGATTGTAAAAATAAACATTCAACTTTTTTTTTTTTTTTTTAATCATCAATTATCAAGACAAGTTGTTTTTCCTGAGAATTCACTATCTATATTATGGCTTCACATTTCAAAATGAGAATATGTTTCTTATTATTGCACAGAAAAATTTAAGTACAATTGTCCCGGTTCAGTGTGAAGGATTGAAACAAATAAAAATAACCAATACCAGTAAAAAATACACAGTAGATTCAAGTAATATTAATAGTTTTATATTTAGTAGTAATATTGACTGATTTGAGTTGTTTTATCCTGTGTTTTAGCTGTAAAGCACATTGGTCTTATTTTATATTGTAGTAAAGTGTCATAAATAAACTGATGGATTCATATTTTTTGTTATTTCCAGACATTTTTTTAGTCTGTATGGAAGCCTCTGAAACAGTTCCTTTCTACTTGTAACATACCCTTATACCTCTACTGTAAAGCAATATATGTCATTGACAAGCTCAGAATCTTAGCTTTCTGGTGACATATTACATTTGTTGACAACATAAACATTTCCGGAGTTACAGTAATTTGAATGCTGTTCAGAAGAGACTGCTGTTGTTAAAGGGTTAAAGGTCACTCCATGGTTATTTCATTAATATTGTTGTGTTCTCCATTGCTATTGAATGCACTGTGTGTTGGTTCTATTTAATAAAATGTCCAGGTTGGTTTGTTTCAAGCTGTTTTTAGAGGGTAGAAACATGACTTGAGGTACCTTCCTCATACATGTCCATGACGCCGTGATGTGGAGTCTCTGATTGGCTCAGAATCCCCTCTCGCTCTGTGTGTGTTTACCATCCCATAGTAGCATCCAGCTAGGTTTCATGCTATCGCTTGGAAAAAAATGACGCTTTATTTCCACAGAGAGCACATGAACCAGTTTGATCTGCCATTTTTTTCCCAGTTTGTGCAGCAGCTACTGTGGCGCCGTCTTCTCTTGTAGATGCTAATGCTACTTCAGATTCACTGGAATGGGGGACGGGTTTAACCCCACATGGGTGACACCAATGTCGTTGTGACGTGTAGTGGACAGGCTTTTTCTGAGTGGCTCGTTTCTTTGTGTTGTTTTCTATGAATGATAAATACAGCCAGTGGAGCGGACACACCACTTTCAAATGTGGTGAAGGAGGTCATCGAGAGTATTTCAAAACCATTACATTTGTAATTTGTCATTTCAAACGCAGTATTAGGTGTGGTATTTTAAGTGTGTTTGTTTTTTGTAAATTTGTTTCAGATGTATTTTTATTTCTTTATTTTGTTTATTTATTTCTTTACTTTTTTTGACATTCATATTCGAAATAAATCCATTAAAAAAAAAAAAAATGCAGCGTATGTTGGTAACTCGGGGTGACCCATCAGATCCCAAAAGGAGCGTGGAAAAGTGATTATCGGAATGACATCTTTAAACATTAATCATGAAAATGAAAATGACAGTGTTTACTGAATTTTAACACTCAAACATCTGATTATACTGCAACCACGTCAACAAATCTAAACCTTTTTTGATATTTTAATACGTATCCGCCTTAATAATCAACCATAATGCAACTTAATCCAATTTACCCTTTTGTTAAAATATGTATCTGTGTTTAATGACAAATATCATTGGCGTTAAAGCCTCTTTCTGTTAGAAATGACACAGTTTTAAATGTTTAAATTTCACACATCGCTGAGATCAGATTCACACGTGTTTGTGGGAAATGGAGACAACATTCCAACATGAGACACCCTCTCCAGTTACTGTGTTTAAAGTAACAACAAGTGAAAGCAGAGTGTATACACACACACACACACACACACAAACACACACACAAACACACTCTCTCGTTTCCATGCCTCATGAGGACCAAGTTTGTAATCATCACTTGTAGATAAAGAAGCTGTTATGTAGTGTGTATAAACACATCTTAAAAAAAAAAAAAAAAAAAAAAAAAAAAATTAAGAAATTTAAAAATATAAAATAACATGAAAATAAACTAATAAGATAAAAGTAAACATCTTCAAACTTTTGAAAAACACATGTTTCGCTTTCTACCCATGCATTATGGGGACTTCCAGAAAAAAAACAAAAACAAATGAACATATTTATAGAGCCACATCATTTCTATTTTACTAGTGGGGACCTTTATTTATATATTAACCCTGGTGGGGACCTGAATTTTGATAACCATAGTGTCAGAGGTCCCCATGACTGTGTAAACATATCTATGTCCCCATAAAGATAGAAATACAAGAGCACACACACACACTAACTGGGCATACCTGGATTTTCATGGCCACCTCCCGTCCGTCCTTCATCCTTGCGAGATGAACTTGGCCAATGGACGCCGCTGCAAATGGACGCTCTTCAAATGACTCCAGCTTGTCCCTCCAGTTTGGACCCAAGTCACTGTTCAGCGCTTTCTATAAATCAAGACAAACACGTCACATCCTGATTATTAGATCATCTTTAAGCCTTATAAACCTACAGCAGCACCGGCGCTCCTGTTCCCATGCATCAGTCAAATGCAAATAAAAAATACAATCTGTTCAGGTGTTGTAGTAAATACACGAGTGCTAGGCTAATGCTAATGCTATTTAGCTGTGGGCACACTGTTGTCTACCTTACACAGCCAAAAATGGTCCCAAACTTCTACTATTAATTAACTAACTATATTTTAAAAAGTACAGAAACAGTCATGATGAAATCACTTGTTCTGTAGCATGTTTACAAGTTCAAAAATGGTCACTTGTAATTTACCTTACGTGATCGGCTTATTTTTCCGATCACCAATCAGGCCATTTTTAGGCAATATCGACAAATTATGATTGGCAGCCAATCGATCGGTGCAACCAATTTTTTTACTACTTTAATTACTACTACTTTAATTTTTTTTTTACTTTTAATTAAATTTTTTTTTTTTTTAAAAATCATTAATTACTTAGATTTATTTTTAATTAGAAATTTTATGTAATTATTTTGGCTACAAGAAGGATGATACTGAAACATATGTTCAGTGTCGACCACTAAGCTGTTACATACTCCTGGGGATTTTTTCATATTGCAATATATATATATATATATATATATATATATATATATATATATATATATATATCGTAGGGTTAAAAAAAATATTTGCAATGTCAGTTTTTTCTAATATAGTGCAGCTCTATTGTAAAAGAACACTAGATTTTGAAAGATCTGGGAAAAAAGAGCTGTTGAAAATGGACGGATGAACTCATTCCCTGCATATTTTCTAACCTTTCACCAAAATAAGAAGAAAAGTCCAGACAGACCATTTTAGTCTTAGGTTTGAAATCAGAAACCACCTTATATGTGTTGAGAAAAAGGTCAAAATTGTAGGAAAAAAAGTGTTTTGCAAAAAAGGGCAAACATAGTCATAACATATTTTCAAACCTTTTCCCGAGTCAAAAAATGCAGATGATTTTCAGTCTAGGGTTGAAAGGGTTAACAGTTTTTCTCAGCGACACCTTCACAGTATGTGTGTTTTCTTTCTTTCTTTCTTCTTTTTTTTTTAACAGATGGGAGCAGAAAATATCCCATGATAATTAACACATTGACACACACTTTGCAGATGTTACTTGTGACATCAGTGGTTTTTATAAATGTTGAAATAAAAAGAACAGAAGAAGAAGGGAAGTTGTACCGTCATCTGTTTAATCGGCATGAAGTCGGCGCTCTGTCTCACACGGTCAAAAATCTTGGCGAGTTGGGGGTTGATAAAGGCATCATCTGTAACACACAAATATATTTATATATTTTTTAATATTAGTTATATAAAACTCACAGAATACAATACCTCAATAACCCTTAAAAGCCTGAAACAGTTTTTAATAGCGCTGCATAATGCATTATTATTAATTTAACTAGATTTATTTCACCGACAATGTAGATGTCCGTAAAGCTTCAGGGAAAATACAAAGGTTATTTATTATATCAGAACAAAGAAACTGAGGGAAAAATAGTTCTTTAGTAAACTATATAAATATAAAAGTAAGTATCAATAATGAAAGTGTTCACTATGGAAACTCTGAACATATCTAAATGGCTCATACTGTAACTGATGTCCATTAAAAACCTGAAAAAAAAATGCATTTTACCAGAATTATTCAAGTGTATTAATAGGATTAGTGGTTTAAAGGTGTCGATTACAGATTTTAATCACAGGTGGTGGTTGAGGTTTTTTGAGTTATTTTCAGAAGATGATGTTACAACCTAGAAATATTTGTAATAACTCCCAATTCATTACACTGTGAAAAGTCTTGTATATTTATTCATAGTATATTTACATTGGGTCATTGTCTGTGAATTTTTCTTGTTTTTGCCGTTGTGAAATGATTGAAATTTACATGGGTTTTGTGATGTCATCAGTGAGGATGAGGGAAAAAAATGTAAGAAAGGACTGTATAGAAGAAAATGTCAGTTATCTTATGATTGAAATGACACCGTATACAGTATAATGTAAACTCCAACACTGAACTGTGGGCAATAATGTTGCCAAATGTACGCAGTTATGTCTATTTGAAGGTGCAACATTGACAACCCAGAAAAGATCATGGGGACGTCTCTTCCATCTGTTCAGGATGTTGCAGACAAGCGTCGTCTCAGTGATCGCACCCACCCACAACATGAACTGTTCTTGTTCAGAGAGCAGGTTCTGCAGAATCAGAACCAGAACAACCAGGTTCTGTAACAGTTTTATTCCACACTCCATACGACTGTTAAACTCAAAAGTAATTCCTTCATGTATATGTCTGCAGAGTGGGTGGCTAGAGATGTGTATTTAAGTGTGTGGGGTGGTAGAGATGTGTACATGTTATAGTTTTTAGTATAGTTTTTATTGGACTTTTTTTTTTTAATTCTGATTTTATATTTGATTATTATGTCTGACAGTGAGTTTCTGCATCAAACTTTCACTGAATGTTCACTATAGCATTAACTACAACGTCGACTCCCGTAGCACGAGTCGACTTAAATTTGGAGGAGTCGACAAGTCGCTTGACTAGTCCCCCCCCCCCCCCCCCCCTGGGGGGAGTGGTGGTTTTCCTGACAGTGTCTGCACGGGAGCCATGGACGACAGGATCTGCAGTTTCTCGCCTGTGCCAACCTGTGACCCCGGACCACTGCCCCTGCCTGTCTGGACCAGCCCCCCTTCCTGCATCTATATATGGACGTTCATCTACAGCCTGTCCGTCCATGGGAGTGGATCTCTCCTTCAATGTGGTTCTCCTCAAGATTTCTTCTTTTTCCCACTGGGTTTTGAAGTTCTTTCTTGCCGAGAAGGAGGGTCTAAGGACAGGGGATGCTTGGGACTTTTTCATGTATCTCTGTAGTTGATTGTGTTTTTGTAAAGCCCTTTGAGACGACTTTGTTGTGATTTAGGGCTTTATAAATAAAATTGAATTGAATTGAATGTTATTCTCTCTCTCTCTCCTGGTGCGTAAACACAGACTAGACCTAAACGAGACATGGCTGTTGCAGTTAAGGCAGTTGTGGTGGGCTGACAAAACAAAAGACAGTGACAGACACACGTCGCATGTGTGGAAATACTTCACTTTAGATTAAAAAAAAAAACATCTGAAGAGGTAGCGTGTAACCTGAGATAGCTAGCAGCATCCGCTAGCTAACCTGAATGGTAAACAGTGCAGAAAACATGCAGTAAGACAACACGCTCTTTTGTTTCCCCTAAAAATTATGTCGACGGTGTGGTGTTTGTCTTGGCGGCCGCTACCTTAAACTTAAAATAAAACGTGACGACGCGTAACAGACGTCTGGACAGTCTGGTTTTAGAGCCGTGAGTCCAGACAAAATGTGGACATATGTTCACCTACTGATGTTGTTCAGTTACATTTAACAGAAAACTCTTTGCTAACGTTAGCCTTTGTTTTGTTGGAGTTAAAATGCTGATGCTTGTGTCTTGTCAGTTGACATTGTTACGTTGCAGTGGTCTTTAACACCAGTTGCTCATTGCTGGACAGACGTGTGCCCTTGTTTGTTTGTTTGTTTTTTAGCCGTGTGTCCGTGTCATTCCTCCGCTGCCAATGTGATGACATCATCACGACACGTGGAATCGACTTTGACAGATAAGTCGACTTGAAAAAAAAATTAAGTCGTTAATGCCCTAATGTGCACTAAGTGGCCATTCTATTCTATTCTATCATCAAACTGCAACATTTTGCTTTCAGTTTTTCAAAATAAGCACAATAATCATCTTTAATTTGCTTTAACTAGAATAAAAAACAAACATCCAAAGACACCCTTGTGTACTTCCTCTACCTTTAGGAGGAAGAACTTTGATTAAATCTGCCTTAAACTAAACATTTGTGGTAACATCTCTCCTACTTAGTCACTAAAAATAGATTTTGAGGCCATGAGACCCCTCAAGGTTAACACTATTTCGGACTTGTGTCTGTCTAGTGGGTACAATGGTTGGACGCACAATCGCTCGGCCTATTTAGGAATGAACCATGACCGCATTCCTGCCGTGTCGAATAAATGTCAGCAGCGGGGGACTGTGGCAATCATTTTTTCACCTCAAGAAATGACTCCAGTCTAATAAGTAGCAGCGCTCAGTGTTTCTTGACATTTGCAGGGTTCATTTTTTATTTTATTTTTTTTTTTAAAAGCTGGATCATTCAGGGTCGGATTCACAAAACTTTTCTTAAGATAATTCTTATGAAGATTATTAAGGAAAAAAAAATAAGATGTTCCTAAGATTTATTTTTAGTGAAATTCCTCATTATTTTCCTAAGAACAATGCCATTTCTTACAATCTTCTTATTTTTAATACTTAAGAACTTCTTCGCATTAACAGTCAATCAATGTCTGCATACATTAATAAATCATCCACACATAGACTCTAACATAATGACATGACTGAACCAAACATCATACAATTATCATGATCAAATATTAACTTAAATACACCCTATTCTCTGCATATGTCATTACTGTAAAGTACATTTAATGTAAGGTAGAGCCTACATCAGTGTTTCCCAACCAGTGGGCCGTGGCACATAAGTGTGACGTGAGAAATCATCAGATGCTCCATGGAAAATGTATCCATTTTCACCTTATTGGTACGATAAGTGAGTAGTAGAATTATGGATCCATACAACAGCACACATCACTGATCGACTCAGAGCTGTTAAGGAAGATTTGTTTGTGTCTTCAATTCCTAAAAGAATATCAGCATCAGAATTATTTGTAAAAGACAAAAGTAAAAGAAATAAAAGATAAAAGAAAAAAAAAGAAAAGAAAAAAAGAAAAGATAAAAGAAAAAACTGAAAGAAAAAAAAGAATTATTTGTCATTTTGCATACCCAAGGTAGAGGTAAAGATCTTAAGCCCAAACCCGACCCGAATTATGGGCCTTGAATGTCAATCATTATGTTCGGTTCGGGTTTCTCTCTTGCTGACTTTAAAAAAAAAAATAAAAAAAAAAAAAAATAATATATATATATATATATATATATATATATATATATATATATATATATATATATATGTATATATATATATGTTTATAAAAATGTATACTAAAACAATGTGTGGATACTAAACTAAGGAATATCTGTTATAAATTAAATAATTTGGATCAAACAGGGAAGTCGCTGTTATCATAAATCACGCCTCTTCCTGGTGCGCTCATTCCCACAGCCCTGGCCCGGCTGCTATCCAACTGTGACACGCTCCACTACCGAGTGTCACAGCCCGATGTCGGTCCATATCTGGCACGGCGGCGTAAAACAGACGTGACTGTAACACGCATCTGCTGGCATCCAAGCAGATCCAGCCCGGAATCAGATGCTGTTTGGGGAGTCGTCACAAATAAAATATGAAATGTCGGGTTTGCTTCGGACTCGGGCCTGCAATTCAATTTAAATGGTTAATTGATTTAAAACTCATGGGCCTGGGTCGGGTTGGACTGGATTTTTGAGGCTCGATCTTACGTCTAATCCAAGGATAACAAAACGTTGAAGGATAGAATATCAGTTTTGTGTTTAACTAAATAGGGTTCACACAGAATAAGTACAGTGAGAGTAAATCTGCATTATATTTCAATAAATATACTTGTTTGGGGGTGCGACTTGTGATTTTTCTGATATAAAAAATGTGCCGTGGCTCCAAAATGTTGGGAAATATCAATTCAACCCATAAGCTAAACATGGTGTTAAGGCCCATTGTAAGTAACTGAACTGTCAGTTGGTGTCAGTGTATAATATAACCAATAATACACAAAAAAATTGATAAAAAAAAACTTCAATTACTAAAAAAAAAAAAAAAAATTATATTATTACAATTTTGTTGAAATAAATAACATTAGAGGGTTACATTTTCTATGTGGCTGTAGTTACGATATGGTCTTAAAGTTAAGAATCTTAAGAACTAAGCTTTTAAGAATATCAAATGTTCTTACAATAAAAGATAAGAAGAAAGTTAAGAACATTTTTTGGAATTTTACTGGAGAATATAGTTTTAACCTAAGACAAAAGTTAAGAGAAAAGTACCAGTTAAGAACAATTTTTTTTCTTAAGAAAGTTTTGTAAATTTGGCCCCAACTCGTCACTATTTGACAGAAAACCTTTGCCAGTGTTGGAAATAACAACATAACAGAACAAAAGGTCAGTCCACTGAGCCGAAACCTGACCAGTAAACATTTACCGTTACAGAACAGCGAGTCTTCTTCTCTTACACCGTTTCTTTTTTTTTTTTTTTTTGCTGTGAATACAATGTTGGACACTTTGCTGAATGCTGAGCACGGGTACTAAAGGACGAAGGTCATTGGTCAGAACGGGACAGGGGGTGGGGGGGTGGGGGGGGTGAGATACATAAACAAAAATAACAAAGTGTTTACTGTTGTAAGCCAACCTGCCTGAACCCACTCTGTGCCAGGATGTTTACTGCCGCCGGCCGTCCGCTCTTAAATCTATCTGTTGTTAATGTTCAGTATGTGCAGCAACATCATCATTAACATACATGGAAACTTATTCTGAGCCGCTAATGACCTGCAGACATCACTGTTCTGCACAATCCACGGTCAAATTTCTGTGTATATGACCTTATGTGTAATTTTCACTAATCCACTGACTGCATTTGACTACGTGTTATTTATATTTTCATTACATTACATTATTTATGCTAGTACACAACATGCATCTGGATTAAATTACCCTTGGTTGACTTCAAATGTGTCCCAAATACATTTTATTAAATGTAAATAGGTTTTACTTTAACCCTTTTATTTGAATTGAACAATGGGTATGTTGTTTCTTTTCTTTTTTGCTTGTTGTTTGAAGACATTTACCACTGAATAAACTACTACTACATGACTATGACTGAGATCAAAATGTGTAATTCTAGAATATTTTTTATTTAAAGCCCAGTGATAAAATATTGACTCAAACAAACAGATACCTATTATATTGTGATAACTTTCCTTGGAGCTCAACACTTATTATTATCACAATATAAAGTCATATTTTAGTTGTTATGTTTATTCAAATTTACTTTGAAATACTGATTTGACATTTATTGTGGTAAACACCAATATCAACCAGAAGGACAATTTTATTCTTTGACCTAAATATAATCCATTTTCCTTCAATTATAGATTTTCTATATAAAGAAGTGGACAGAAAATTCAAAGAGCTCAGGAATAGTGGAAATATATAATAAAAATATATAAAATCGAATTAAAAAAAAAAAGAGGGTTAAATGCACTCTTCATTCAAAAAAGTTCACTGTTTTTACTCATAATAGCCATGTATTAATAATAGCTTTTTACTTTTTTTGAATAAAAACTGCCTTGGACAGTGCTTTTTTGATGAGATTTTATATTTTATCTATGTTCTAAATATGTTTATATGCATTTTTTAAACTTCCTCCCACTTTTTTTTCAAATAAACAGATGAAGTCATGTTTGGTTTCTAGTGTATATGTTCTTTTTTTTTTTTTTTTTTTTGGTCTTGTTTGTTTCACTAGTGGGGACTGAGCAGGGTTAGCTTTTTAATAAACTCAACTAAACTAAATGCCATTTTTATTTTACAGCCAAGATCAGGTATAGAGTAGAATATAATACAATACAATAGACATTCCAAAAGTTGCTCTTATCTCCAAATGATAAGTCTAAATATAATTTCATAAGACCTGATACAGATTCGTGCTGTTTATGAAAAAAAGAAAAGAAAAAAGAAACTACTTTTCCAAGCTCTTGAGACGATCGGCAGAGTCATATCCAGGTCACATCTGACAGGGTCTGATCACTCACTGTTAATTACAGCTGTCAGTTACACATTTAACCCCCTACCTGTCAGATAACACCTGTAATAAGATAAACTTTGTGTCCTGGACTAGATTTCCTACAGCCTGCAGACACAGTTGCAGAAATGTTGTGTCTTCTAAAAAAAATCATTTCCATTCCAAAATGTTAAATTATGTTTCGATGTTGTGTCTAATATCTAAAAAGTAACAAAAAACTAAAAATGTAATAGGGAAATTAAACATCTTTTTTTCTCACCTTGAATACTGAGCATCTGTCCAAGTTTTAACGCAGCTCCTCTGACTTTGCAAAGCGTCCTGACGATGCGTTCAGCGTTGGCTTCAGACAGAAAAGGGCTGGAGTCCAGCACAGCTTTCTTATTTTCACCTGCAACACCTTCACACAGGTAGAAACGACAACTTTACAGCACTTTGTCAAGGTCATTGAAGTCACACTGAACATATTCTTTACACTGAATGTGTAAATGTTTGGCATTAATTAAGAGTTTTGGCTGCAAGACTAAAAAAAAAATGCATTGATCTCAAACAATGTTGACTCCCTCTCTGTGGTGTTAAACAATGAGAACAAATGCAGACAAAAAAAAAAAAAAAAAGAGAGTTTTTGGATTAAGTTTATGTACAGTACAGTGTACACAACAGTATATGTGTGTATTTGTGTCAGTAGGTTGCCACCAGGTACTGTTGTTATTCGAGTGTGTCTTCAGACGCATTAACAGAGATTTACACACACACACACACACACACACACACACACACACACACACACACACACACACACACACACACACACACACACACACAAGTATGCGTCTGCGTTGGGATTGACCCTGCACACTCTGTTTCAGCTTAGCTCCATTTTTGGATTAACAGGCTGACGGAGCAGAGCTGAGGCATTTGTTTAGGACTCGGCTCAGTGACGGAGGCGTCCGATATATGACCCTCCTGCACAAAACCAGTGGTTCAGTCTCACAGCAGTTTTTCTAGCTTTAGCCTCAAATACGTTATATGGGTCAAAATGATTGAATTTGAAGTTTATACATAAACTATGAGTTTAACTGAGTTTTTGTAAAATTCCTACCATAAATGCTTCAAATCATGCATTTTAGGAAGAACAACGACTGACTCAGACAGTAATTAAATCTAAAACAAAGCGTTAGGTATTTCGCCATCATGTTTGGTATTGTTGGAAAGATCGGGATTCCCTCTATTCAACACTTAATTAAAAATTTACATAATTATATATTTGAACCAATGGGAGGCCTGAGAATAAAGCCTTCTTGAATAAATAAAATCCCTTGTTGCTATGGTGATGTTGAAAAACGGCCTCTGATTGGTTGAATTAGTGTCACACAAGCATTTTTAATAAAGTTTCAGATAAATATAAAATCTGAATTTCTGAAGGGTCACAAATTATTATTGCTCTCATGTGAAAAAAAGTATGTCAAACTACATGTACAAATGTGTATAAGGGGGGGGGGGGGGGGGGGGGGGGTCTACCTTGTTGGAGGTCTGCGCTCTCAGAGTGCTTTTCTAGTTTTACATGTGAAAATTTTTTGATTTTTCTTTTATTGATTTTTTTAAACCAATACCCACATTTTTTGGCTGTTTAATTATTTAAACAGGGTAATAAAATAAATAAATAAAATAAAATAAAATAAATTAACCAGAAAAGTTTCTGTTTCCCCAATTACTGTTTTATTAATGGTAAAAAAAATAATTAATTAATTAATTTAAAAGAAATGCAGTTTTATGTTTTATATTTGTATTTTATTCCACTTCTTAAAACTTTGACTGAAGTAAAGGAGTTGACTCAGTGCTTGTACTTTCATAATAGTATTTTTTGCACACAAGTATCTGTACTTCTACTTAAGTATATAATGTGAGTACTTTTACCACCTCTGATAAAGATCAAATCAAATCAAATGTCATTTATATAGCACCTTACAACACCAACAGCCGCACACTGTGCTTTCCAAACAAAACAATTATAAAACCAAGATAAAAACAAACATAAAACAAGTTAGAAAATCACAGCAACAACATAAAACAGACATGGACAGTCGACTACACGTCAAACGCTCGCCTAAATAAATATATTTTTGACTGACATTGATTGTAACTGTGCTGGAACTTTCCACAGCCTTTGAGCAAAAACTGTAAATGAACGATCACCATATTTTTTTTTTTTTTTATACAGAACAAGAAAAAGACAAAAATCCATGCACTCACTTTGTTGAAAAAAAAAAAAATCAAAATAGTAAAAACCCTTTATTTCATGTGTAACTGTAGATTAATTTAACGGGTCTGGAGTCAAAAAACACACCAACACGTGTCACGTACGCCTTCTTCAGAGGGATCGACTGAGTGCTCGTGGTCTGGAAAAGTAGTTTGACCTTTAGGGGTTTGAAAACAATCACATTCCAATACAATACAGAAAAGCTTCAAACATGAGTCATAGACAAAAAGTATTTAATCTGACGTTTGGAGATTTCACACTTATTGATATTACGAAGAAAAACTAATCTCAGCGATGGAACTACTTTTATATGATTTAGTTTCAGACAGTGATGAAACACTGTCGCCACTATATTTACTGCTGGCTGAACATCAAACTGTCGCTGAGGGACAATAAAGACGCCTGGAACCTTGAACTTCTATTCTCTGCCAACAAACACTGTCCACTTATATCCACTGTGGTGAATCTATACAAGGAAACACTGAGCAGATATGGTAGGAAATTAAAACAATAAAGGAAGAACTAATAGGAGGAAAGAGACTGTGAAATGTACTGGAGATGTTAATGGAGAAGACAAACAGGAAGACAAACAGACACGTATGTGGGTTCAAGGGGAATGTCAATGTCAATTCAAAGATGGATGATAAGTAGTGTTAATGTAGTGTGTGTGTGTGTGTGTGTGTGTGTGTTCTTGTATTCTTATCTTTCTGGGGATATTGGACGTCTGTCACCTTGGCGACTAATGTTCAAGAGCTAAATATAAATGTAGGTTAAATATGTGTGAAGTATGCAAATTGAGTCCCCTATAAACATAGTACTAACTAGTTTTTTTTTCTTTTCTGGAAGTCCCCATAAAGCAGGAAGTGCAGATAATGGGTAGAAAGAAAGAACAAATTCAAATGTTTCAAGATGTGCATGTCTGTGTTGTTATTATTATTTTATTATTTATTTGTATATATTTACATTGTTTTCATTTCTCCAATTTATTTGCATTTATATATCTCTTTTTTTTTTTAAAGATGTCTACTTTTTCCCCATTTTTTAATTATTTTTTTTAATAATTTCTTTTTTTTTTTATTGAATTTCATTATTTTTTATATATTTTTTAGGAGGTTTTTTTAAGATGTCACTACTCAATTGCTACTTTACCTACAAGGGATGATTACAAACTTGGTTCTCATGAGACATATTAAACTAGTGCGTGTGTGTGTGTTTGTATTTCTAGCTTTAAGGGGACATTGATCAGTTTACACAGACCTCATGGGGACAAAAATTCAGGTCCCCGTGAGGACTATATAAAAATATTGTTGACATTTTTGTGAAGTATGCAAATCTTATTTTTTCAATTACATTTTTTCATTATTACCATCATTACTATTTTTAAATGTATTACTTCATTTGTTTTCTTTTTTTTTTAAATATATTTTTAAACAAAATTTGCATTTCTGTATTTAAAAAAAGACATTAACTTTTTCCTTTTATTTTATTTTTATTCTTACTGTTTCATTTATTTTCTTTTTTTATTTAAATAAAAATTTTCTTTTTAATTTAATGTCATTTTTTAATATATTTTAAATATTTATATATTAATTGTAAAAAAATATATTTATTTACACTCACTACCCAATACCTACTTTACCTACAATTGATAATTACAAATTTAGTCCTTACGAGGCATGGCAAAATGAGTGTCTGTGCATGTGTGTGTGTGTGTGTGTGTGTGTGTGTGTGTGTATACCATTGTGTCTGATGGTTTTCTTGGCGACTTCTGCCAATGCTCCGATTCCCAAACCAACGGCCAGACCTGTAGCAGCAACAAACACAGACAAAAGAGAAGAAATAAATTATACATAAATGTTCGTACACATTTTTCAAGGTGAAATTCAAGCACTTTCAAGGGTCATTTTCAAATGTTTTCCAGCACAGCACCTTTTCACTGGACTAAAATACATATATGTTATGTATTCATATATGGTAGTGCAAAAACGTTTTCGCGCACCCTGAACATTTGACATTATTTCTAACATTATCATGAAATATTTGGAGAAAAAAATATTTGCATGCATTTCGAAAAATATGTGGCTCCACCAGACAAATGGTTGGAATTTTTTTGTGTTTTGTTTTCTTTAAAGAAAAGGGAACAAAACTTGAATGATTCTTAATGTAATATTTAACAAGGCAGTCGGAGCTCTGCCAAGGCTTGATATGATATTACCACTGATGTGTTTTAGATGTTGACCTTTAGTGTGACCTTGACCTTTGACCTTCATTGCTGAAAATGTAATGGGTTCTTCCTTGACCTATTATCTATCATTCCTGAAAGTTTCATCAAAATCCATTCAGAACTTTTTGTGTAATCCTGACAGACAGACAGACCCGAATTTACTGTAATACCTACTTGGTGGAGGTAACACATGCATTTTTCCTACCACAGTAGTATATACTCATGATTGTTTTTGTCACAGCTTAATCACAATGATGTATATTGTATTATGCTATTAACATCTAAAATTCTGTTTCATAAAAGTAAAATGTTTAGAAAGACAAAACACTCACACAGACACAAAAATTAAGATAAAAATTCACCTGGAGTTCACCTGAGAGCATATGCCAATTTAATTTATCCATTCGTTTCTTTGTTTTTTTAACAAAGACTTTTTTTCCAAACTGTATCACATTGACTTGAGTTAATATTAAAAATAAATTAATTAGAATCACAAGCACTTTCACGCATTTAAACTAAGATTCAAGCACTTTTCAGACTTTGAAAACAACATTGAAATCCAAGCATATTCAAGGATTTCAAGTACCCCATACCCCTGATAGGTGTGCAAAGTGAACTTTATTGAGCATATATATATATATATATATATATATATATATAACTAAACTATCATTAATATTATTTCTCTCAGAGTCATTTTTTCCACTGCCGTTTATGTGTTTGTTTATTAGTTAGCAAGATGAGTCAAAAAGTTATGGAAGGATTTGACTGAAATTTTCGGGAAATGTTGACATTGGCAGACGGAACAAGTAATAAAAGTTTGGTGGTGATCAAACTTTGTGATTGATCTGCTGATCTGTGCTCCCTAAGTGCTTTTCTAATTAATACTGTTTTCAGTTTCAGGTGCAGTTTGTAATGTAGTCTGTTAATTTAGTTTAGTTTTTTTTTTTTTTTTAAAAGAAACATCTTAATTCCATTTATTTTTGTAAATAATAGTTGAAATTTGAAATGATCACAGTATTAATGTGTATAACACTCAATAGTTCCAAGTCTGACACTGACTTTTGAAACATTTATTCACTTTTATTTAACCAGGAAGTCCTATTGAAATTACAAAGCTCTTTTGGAAAGGACACTTGACTAAGTTAGCACAGTTGGACAGTTTGACTGACATTATTAGAGTCAAATACTTGGCTTATGAAGGAAATAAATTGGCAAAGACAAATAGGAGGAAACAGAGGACACCATAACCTTAAGTGTCAACTGAAACCCAAGTGACAGCAGGTGGACAAGATGGAAGGACAAACAGACAGGGTGGCAACTGGGAATACTTCAACACTTCAAATATAATGGAAAAAATTCCACTTATTACTTTAGTTTCCAGTTACTGTGATGGTTCTCAACCTTTTTTGGTTCGCGACCCCATTTTAACATCACACATTTATAGTAACTTCAGACAATCAAAACTGAAACTTATTTTTTTTGGCTAAAATTAATTTGTTTTTCATCATATATAAAGATTTTGCTATGCTGTGTTGCAAATAAATATACATTTTTGATTACATAATGTATATTATTATGGATGGAGGTGTAGATTACTGTACAAAGTGAGAATTCTATTAAGTTCATATATTATTCACTTCAGTTCAATTTATTTCAAGCACACAAAATCATCAAAGAATCAATCAACATGGTCAACAAAAAATGTGTTTGTACTCGAACAGGAGTTGGAAGAAGTAGAAGTTATAAACTCCCACCTGTCTTTTACAAACCAGTACTCCCAATAGTTTCTGCTTCCTAATCATTTATTAATGTATCCTCCCCTCACACAATCTGATTTACATCATCAGTTCAGATCAATCATCTTTGAATTTGGAAAAACAAAACACTCCCAATCCACCCCTAGTAATGAAATTAAAAAAAATAATAAAATAAAGGACATGTACATGTAAAACCAAATAAAACATGACTTCATTTGTACTTTACTAAACAGTCGATGGTTTAAGTTTACCTCATTATTCCATCTTCACAAACACATTCATACAAACCTATTTTAACACATGGAAAAAGTAAAAAAATGAATAAAAATAAATACATACAAAGACATCCTTGAAGGAAACACCAAATAAATATCCAATAATACAATAAAATAATAAATGAGACAAAGTGACAAAATAAAAAACAGTCAGTCTAGCATGTATTTACAAAACTAAAAAAACAAAACTATAAATTATAAATTAAACATAAATCACAATGAACAGTACCACGGTGCTTAATCTATTTATGGTTTATTATAGTCTGTTTCAACTCTTAATATACATATTTTTTATTAGTAAGTTGTGGGGGAGGATTTAAATTATTATTATTTTTTTAATCATTACTAGAAATTTCAAGTGACCTCATGTGGATCCTCACCCCAAGGTTGAACAACACTGAGTTATTGTCTGGAAACTAAATTATAACAGACTACCAGAGATGTCAGCCACTAATCCCCAAGCCTTGTATTATAAACAAAAGGATAAAATACTTCCAAGGACAACCCCTATACTGCACACACTTCCTATATAATCTTAAACATTTATAGTTAAAAAACTGGATAAAACTTTCCATAAACACCCATTTTTTTCACACCTAGTTTGTTATTTTATTATATTAATAACCCTAAACTATACTAAAAAAAAAAGTCACCATATGTGGCTCTAAAATGCTCAGTCATACATATTATTATCATTCAGTTAATGCAACAGCTGCCTGAAAAAAACATATTTCACAAGGACATGGTGGTATTTTAGTTCCATTCAAACATCACATACAGAATTAATCACAAGACAAAACAAACAGAGATAAGATAAGCACTTTATTAAGCTCACAGTGAACTGAGTGCACGATATAAGTGGGTATATGAATATGACACCGGTCGTCTAATCCTGCAGCTATTATGAGTCTGAAATATGTAATCCTATGGAAAATTATACAGACACAGTGGATATTTGAATAGATACAAAAAGAAAAAAATTGAAGGAAGAAGAAAAAAAAAAAAAAAAAAAAAAAAATCAAGTCTGCACAAGTTGGAGTAGAGTTCCTCTGAGCTCAGCGTCTGCCTTACATAACTCAGCGTTACATAATCAGTTCACCGATGGACTCTGAGGCATGAGATGGAAATGAAGGCAGTGTGCTTACGGCTTGCAAAATTTGACCGAACATTTCCACATCAAACTCAAAGGAGCGTGATGTTACAATAAAAATATAAAATAAAAACACAATTAGAAAAAAAAAAAAAAAAAAAAAAAAAAAAACACTACTGAAGGATATGTGTTGTTTTGAATTTCCTTAGTTTGCAGTTTCACTTCCTGCTTTAGTGGGGATTTTTAAGACATACAAGTAAACACTAGTGATCGACTGATATGGATATTTTTACTTTTTTTTTTTTTTTTTTTTTTTTTTTTACATTTTTTTACATCAGCCTTAGCCGACGACGGATACAGGCTTCAGATATTTCTAAGCCAATGCTAATTTTATTTTCCCTCTATGTCAAATGTCCGAAAATCTTCAATACTTACAATTAGAAAATGAAAATTGTGACTATACCAAAAAAAACAACTACACTATATTACCAAAAAGTATTGGCTCACCTGCCTTGAAATACAGTTAATTGACATCCCATTATTAATCTATGGAGTTTAATATGACACTTATGTGTTCTGTACATGACAGTCTAGTTAAGGAAAAAATTATTAGACCACCCTTGTTTTCTTCAATGTCTTGTTCATTTTAATATATGGTACATTTACTCAGACAAATATAATAATAATAACAGAAACAGCTGATCTGAGTTCAATTTCTATCCAAAATCACATCATTTGTACACACAGGATTTTGTACTTAATTGCATGACTTTTGATGGTATAATATTTTTCACTAATGTAATATTTATGCTTCGACTGTCAGAAAACAGTATATATAATTTTTTTAAAAAGTATATAATGTGTTGCCAGCTTTATAGAGATTTTATAAGTCACTCTTGATTGTTATGTCCTTTTTTGGCTTGAACACCTGCCCCCCCAAAATGTCAGGGCACATGCCTGTTGAGTTGTAACAGGTCATTTATGTCTTAACTGATGCAGTAAGTCCCCGCTCATGTGTCTGATGTCAAACAGATTGGACAATGACAGAACTAGTCAGGATCATCAGGGTCGTAACAGAATAAGACATCATTTCAACACATGGATTAGCCTTCATATCCTTCTGAGACCCAGCAATGGATTTTTGTCCTCTGTAGGGGACAAAAGCTTCAGAGTTTTATGTTAAAAAACAAAAAAAAGAAAAAAAAGTCCATTGCAAAGGACATTTTATAATTAAATAAATAAATATAAATATTGTTTAAAATGTGTCTGAAAAAATGGTAGCGTTATGTAGTTTCCAATCAAGACAATTGTTTAATGTAATGTTTTTAAAAAGCAAAAAAATAAAAAAAAATAAAGACAAAACTTTCATTTTTCTGGATTTCAGGAGGATATAGTCCAGACTGTAATTCATGATTTGATTCTGATTCTCTGTCATTAATAACACTGCTCTATATTTTTTGAGAAAGTATCTGCTTCAGACATTAAATCTGCTAAATCACATATATTTTAATAAGATACTATATGATGTTATCCCACATATATGGTGGTTTATTTACATGTATACAATGGATTAGTAAATATTTCACTAGAAAGAACCTGTAAAAGTGAATGGATCATAATGTACAGACAATAGATCTGACACCAATATTCCTTTGGACTAAAACCTATTCTATTGAATATTATATTGTAAGAATTTCACATTTTGACCCCAGACTTATCTTGGAAACTTGAGCCAACCAGCATTTAAGTAACACGTGGTAAAAATGTCTTCAGTTTTATTCTGGAAGCGTTTTACTAGTAGACCAGTGTAATCAAAAATTAATGTAACTACAGACGGAAAAAATACTATAAAGTAGGGCTGCATGATATTTAAAAAAAACAAAACTGTCACTGCATTTTTTTAACCCTGCGAAATATATATATATATATATATATATATATATATATATATATATATATATATATATATATATATATATATATATATATATATATATATATATATATATATAGCGATATGTAAAAAAAAAATTAAATAGAATATGTAACAGCTGTGTGGTGTCAACACAGAACATACGTTTCAGTGTCATCCTTCTTGTAACTGAAATAATTAAATACATTTAATAATAATAAAACAACATTTTTGAATAAATAAATAAATAAAAATATATACAAATTAAAAAATAAGTTTTAAAAAATTTGCAGGACCTGTGAAGTGACCATTGCGTACACATACATTATGAGATCGATGCTCAAACAATATATGACCCTCCTGCACATAACCAGTGGTTCAGTATCACAGCAGTATTTCTAGCTTTAGCCTCAAATACGTGATATGGGTCAAAATTATCAAATTTGAAGTTTATGCATAAAATCCAAGTAAAATGTCTCCTGAATACTTCTAACTATGAGTTTTTATCAAATTCCTACTGTAAGTTCTTCAAATCCTGCCTTTTAGGAAGAACAACAACTGACTCTGACCGTAATTAAATCTAAAACAAAGACAAATCGGCTCAAAACACGTCTTTCCTTCGCGCTCCCATTAGGTATTTCGCCATCATGTTTGGTATCGTTGGAAAGTTCAGGATTCCCTCTAGACAACCCTTAAATAGAAATCTACATAATTATATATTTGAACCAATGGGAGGCCTGAGAACAAAGCCTTCTCGAGTAAACAAAATCCCTTGTTGCTATGGTGATGTTGAAAAACAGCCTGTGATTGGTTGAAATAGTGTCACACAAGCATTTTTAATAAACTTTCAGATTAATATAAAATGTTAATTTCTGAAATTTGACCCAAGCGATTGGTTTTGTGCTGGAGGGTCACAAATTATTATTGCTCTCATGTAAAAAAAAAAAGGATGTCAAACTACATGTACAAATGTGTATGGGGGGGGGGAGGGGGGTCGATGTTAAAAAACCACCTCTGATTGGTTGAATTAGTGTCATGCAAGCATTTTTAATAAGATAAAAATAAATAAAAAATAAATATTATAATAATATTTGACCTAAGTGACTGGTTTTTGTGCTGGGGGGGGGGGGGTGTCATATATATTGTCCCGCTCTACTATAAACCTCACTGTGACAACTAGGTAAACATTATACAGTAAATGAGACGTGACAGTGAATGCCTCCTGTAATCCAAACCAAAGGTGGTGCAGTCAAACGTATGTGCGACTTGTTTTTTTTTGACCTGGCAGCGAATGATCTCAGTGTGAGAGGGAATGTTGTGCGACTTCAAGCCAAAGAGACGTCAGCGTTTCCGTCCGAGTCTGACCGTCAAACGCCGGCACATGCGTCTGTCAATCATTTGTGTTTACAGAACGACCGCTGCATTACATGGACGACCTGGAACAGACAATTACTGCTCTTTTTTGGAGATCATAACAAACTGATATATGCTCCTGTCAGTAAAATCTTAAAATAAAGTGACTCCTAAGTCAACTAACAAGGTTGTCGACACCGGTCAATCCATCTTGGGTGCATTCGTGCATGGCGTCCACCTGTGATTGGAACGTTTTAAAAATTCCTACCAATGCTTAAGCCCCTCCCTCACGTTTCTCCACTCCCTTCCTGACTTTGACACCTTCTGAGATATCAATCAAGTCGACCTTGAGTCCCATTCTAGCGTATACGCACCTCAGAGAACATGCTGACGACGAGCTTCTGCAAACTTTTGCTGAGTATATTTGCGTTGGCATTTTAGCCAACTAATACGGGACGCCGTTCTTGGCTTACGTTACGTTATGTTCTCCTCCGCCATGTGTTTCTGGTTTCTCTGTTCGGCTTCCTTCCACCTGTTACCTTATCCATCATCTGCCTGCAATGAAGTTATGAGCTGCTGATCTAGAAAAGCTCATCACATGTGTCAAAGTAGCACCTCAGCTCCATCTGAAGACGTTTGTGAACTTTTCACTTTGTCTTTTTAATCCTTTGAATAAGATTCACTCTGTACTGAAGGTGTCACATTGACTTTCAGGGCCCGCATTTGATCTCCAGTAAGACAATAGCATTAAACGCCTCAAATGTCTTTGTTTGAGGTGTTTGAGGTAACAACATTCAATTTTGAAAATATTTCCACCTGTAAACTATCCAAACAATAAAAGATGTGAATAACCTAAAAAAAAAAATATTAAGAAAAACAGACTGCAATTTTAAACCTGATGAAATACACTAAAAGCAGCCTTAAAATATACAAAAATAAATAATAATAAAAAAAAAAACACTTTAAATCTGATAAAATACACTAAAAGCAGCCTTAAAATATACAAAAATAAATAATAAAAAAACCACTTTAAATCTGATAAAATACACTAAAAGCAGCCTTAAAATATACAAAAATAAATAATAAAAAAAAACCACTTTAAATCTGATAAAATACACTAAAAGCAGCCTTAAAATATACAAAAATAAATAATAAAAAAAACACTTTAAATCTGATAAAATACACTAAAAGCAGCCTTAAAATATACAAAAATAAATAATAAAAAAACCACTTTAAATCTGATAAAATACACTAAAAGCAGCCTTAAAATATACAAAAATAAATAATAAAAAAACCACTTTAAATCTGATAAAATACACTAAAAGCAGCCTTAAATATACAAATAATATACACTGATCCTCTATACCAAATAAAATGAAATGAAATGAATGACTACAGTAACAAATTAGATTTGATGCCACTAAGGACGTCTATCGTGGCTCGGCTACAACTTTTAAAAGCATTAAATCTTAAGTTGGTGCAGTATATAATATTTAAGATGTAAAAAAAAAAACCACACACACACACACACACACACGCAAAAAGAACTGAACATATTTTTCTTATCTTAAAATAAGCCATTTTATATATTTTAAAATGTCAGATCTGACTTAATATGACATATTTCTGTTCATGTTTTTTTTTTTTTTTTAATTCTAACCTTTTTTGGGGGGGATTGTAACTATATCTATGTTATCCATTTGTATTCTATTGTTGTTTTGTGAAGCCTGTTGTGACTTCTCTCATCTATGAAAGGTGATATATAAATAAACTTTGCCCGCTTGTTATTATATTTCAGTGTGGATTAGACTTAATATCCACTAAGAGTCAAAAGACAAGAACAGACTGAACAAACACTAACTGTAACAAGACACTTTTCCATGTTATTGTGGCCACTATGAGAGAGGTCAGTCAGTTGTAATATCCAACTTCACATGTAGACGTCTACAAATACCACAAACTGCACCTTTGTTTGGCTCTGTGCGTTTATGTGTTTCAAAGTAGCAGCTGTGACTTTACATCAGGGGTGTCAAACTTATTTTAGTGTAGGAGCCACATTCAGCTATGTTAGGACCAGTAAAATAACAAAAATATAAATAATTATCAATCCCAAAGTGTTCATATTTTAAGAGCAAAAAAGTCAATTTACATGATGAAAATGTTGACATCGACAAACCATCCTTTTAAACAATATGAATAGATTAAACAAACTAAAATAAGTGTGTAATTTTAACATTATTAGGCTTTAATTTATCATTTACATATGTATATTATAGTTAAACATTAAGTAACAGGTGGGATATTATTAAAATGTTACTTTTCTTAAAACATTTCTGGTTGTTGATATTCTGGTTATACAGATTTTTTTGTGAAATTATATTTTGTTTTAACAACTAAATGAAAACATTTACATTTATAATGAGAAAAAGTTTGAGTATTTTATGAGAGTGAATTGGTCTGAATGTGGAAACTCAAATAAAATGATTAAGATAAAAAAGAAAGAAAAATTCTAAGGCACTCTATTATAAGTGAAGATAAAAAAAAAAGCCTTTATTACAAAAACCTATAAAAAAAATCATATAAAAACCCCAACGCGTTTCGGCATCATAGCCTTCATCAGGATTAT
Organism: Siphamia tubifer; assembly: GCA_020466265.1. Taxonomy (NCBI): domain Eukaryota; kingdom Metazoa; phylum Chordata; class Actinopteri; order Kurtiformes; family Apogonidae; genus Siphamia; species Siphamia tubifer. Next base: position 22,607,377 of record CM035805.1, on the reverse strand, counting down.
CAAATGATTAAGATATTAGTGGAATTTTTACATTTTACAAATTTATCCAAAGGGCCGGACTGGAAAATGGTAAAAATGTTTAATTACTGGGCCTCAGTAGGATATGAAATTTAGTAAGTATGATATTCACGGAGCAGGAGTTGATGGAAATATTTTCTTTTGCAAATCTGGAGACAAACCTGGGTAGTTAACAGGAGATAAGTAACATTGAGCATTTATAGTTTTCACCTCTGAACCAAACGTCTTCATTTTAACTCCTTAATGATTGCAATCTCTACCATTCAAATGACTTCAACTCCTGAACCATTTGCACTATTAACAAAATTCAATCAGCATCTGAAAGTGGAGATTCTGAGCTTTTCAACACTATTAAAAGTAAAAAAAAAAAAAAAAAAAGAACTCTTTCAGATACTTCCCTACAGAGTAAAAAAAAAAAACTGCAGGAAATAACAAAAAAATTACTTTTAGCCATATTATGAATACTGTTTAAGGCTAATAAACATCATATAAAATAGTTGCAGGTTTATTTCTACAATCTCAAAAAGTTTTATGAACATTTGCAGATGTTTCAGATAATAAACATGCTGAAAACCTTTTCTTTTTTTAATAAACACACCATTTTAACAATTAATTATTCATTCATAATAATGATAATTAATGTCCACATGTTGAAAGTTAAGTACTTCCTTAAAAACGAATTAGCAAAAAAGACCTTTTACTGACATTTATGTGGCACAAAAAAAACATGAAGACACCTCGGCTGTTTGTTATAATGTCAAAAATATTTGCAAATATAAATCCCTCATATTCATATTAGCTCATTTTTATTGTTGCTTTTGTGAGTTATGGTGTGTTTCTTTTAGGGACTGTGTACATGTTAGGAATGCTTTGGAACAACACCTGTTGTCCTGGACCCAGTAACCCCAGCTTAGAACTGGGAATTAACAGCCTCAAGATTATGAAACTAATCTGGAACGTTGCCAACTAATATCTGTTTTTAGTTCGGACTTTATTTTTGTTTACTAGTGTGGACGTTTGACTGTGGTCTCCATATTTTTTAACTTGTGTTGCCAAGACGCTCTTGAAAAAGATATTTTTAATCTCTTAATATGATCTTTTTTTCCCCTGGGTAAACTAGGCTTGCGTCGTTAGAGGTATATCCCCAAACGCCCCCCCAATCCTTAATGATGTTATGACATAAGACATCCCCAGGTCATGACCTTTACATCTGGATCCAGAGATATGAACAAAAGAATGTTTAATGACTTTAGACTTTTGAGTGGCCCCATGTGGGTAAGATAGAAAATGTAAATCATCCAAAATCAAATCAGTTCTTCCTCAGAATATATGGAAAAAAAGAAGTTTATAAACCCAATATTTTTATATTTATCACTTTAACACAAAGGATATCTGCTGGCAGTTTGTGTGTTCGAAAGCGATTTTGGATTTTTGAGGCTGATACCGATATTTGAAGGTAAGAGAGTCAATATCTGATATATCGGCCGATATCTGGTATCATATGGAATAAAAACATTTATCTACACAGGATATAATAATAATGTTATATTAGTAATTGTGGATTCATAGTTGTATAAATCTTCATTTATCTCACAAATATAATTGACACAACTACAATCAGACTAATATTTGACCCATGTGAAACCACAGGTTACAGATGTGGTAGTTTTGGTTTCATGTGACGTCACATTTATTATAGTGAGCGCACGACTTTCAGATGGAGGACAGGAAGCAGAGTCCTGCACGGGTTCGGGTACCCGTGGGTGAACCGCAGATTTTCACGAAACGGGTGAAAAATGTTGTGCTGTGTCGGATACGGGTTTGGTTGGGGTCGGACGTAGGTGATCGTGGGTCTAATGTGCGATTATGAGGCTAAAAACTGTTCTTTAGTTTGGACTTGTATAGCTGTCTCCTGTCGGCTTCCTTCTTGATGCGTTTTTCAAGCATGTGTGTGTGTGTGTGCGCGCGCGTGAGCTGACGGATAAAAATATTTTTTCAGTTTATTATTTGTCTGTTTAACAACATTACACATAATTCTATTTATCTCATTTTATTTATTTCTTTTTATTTTATCTTATTTTATTCTGTTTTTATTGCATGCCAGTTGGTTTATCTCGTTTCATTTTGTTATCTTTACACGGGGGTTGCACTGAAAATTTCACTGACATGCAAATGCTCAGTGACAATAAAGACATCTTGAATCTTGAATCTTGAATTTTTATTTGGCTCTGCCTTGGCTATGTCACTGTTCAGTATATTCGTGGCAATAAATGTTTGTGTTTAAGTTTGACTATCTGACATTTTCTTCCGGGTTCGGGTCGGATATCGGGTTCATTTATAGCTGGTCGGTTCGGGTGCGGATTTGTAAGTTTTTTTCCGTCGAAAAACGGGTCGGATACGAGTTTGAACATGACGGGTACGGGTGGTTGCACTATGTCAAAATCAGAACCGTGCAGGACTCTTGACAGGAAGTGAAGCAGAGTGAGTTTTCTATTGGGAAAAGGCCTATTTTGTGTAGTTTACGGCTGCACCAATCGTTCTGAGAGAAGGAATTTTTTTTTTTTTTAGAATACCAAAGATAACCATTCACAAAGGTGAGAAATGGACACAGTAAAATACTGTAAAAAGTGGATTTTAAATCTGCGTTTGTGATTTTGCTTGGACAACAGAATGTCTACCTGTGATTTACTAGACCCTTGTGTGAGCTCATAAAGCTGAGTGGAAACACATGAGAGTCGGCAAAAGCCAGGGTACATCACAATCCCATATCACGCACTGAAATAGAACGTTTGCAAAAAAAAAAAAAAAAAAAAAAAAAACCTGAAATGTTTTAGTCCATTCTAGAGAGTGGAACCAGAGGAAAATCATTGTACTGATCATCTTTACAATAATCGATTTGCTGATACATCCATCAAATATCAGTCCACCCCCCCCACCCCTCCCTCCCTCCCCCTTCTGCACGTTCACATAAACAGCTATGGCAGAAAAGACGACAACCGGCAGCAAAACCAAAGTAAAAACTGTGAAAAAGCTACGACCATGAGGAAGCTGAGCGAAGAACGGAACAGGACAAGAGTGGGAATCACTACGGCTTTACAGCACCGGCGTCAACTGAAAAAAGGAAAAGGGGCTTAAACCGATGCTAAGGTGACCATGGTTCTACTGGATAGGTAAGATGATACTTTTATGATTATATAATATGTCGACATACTAATGGTTTATGGGTATCGTATTCACCCCGTCAGTGAGAAAATGTCAGTTACGTAACACTATAAACTATTGTCATTATCCATTAGTTTTCCAATAGTGTTTATTTAATGCTTCTAAACCTTTTGTTAGCTAAGTTTCATGTCACACAAACTGATAAATGTTGCTTTTTGTTTTGTTATTTAGGATGATAATTGACGTTTAGTGATCGTGAACCTCCGTGATCACTCCAGACAGCATGAGTGTTGATGTATTTTTTTAAGGCGTGGTTTCGAGGGGTGGGCTGATGAAGAGGCATGGGTGTGTATACTTTCAAAATATAGGAAGAGTTTTCCAAGATCTCCTACCCTACCCTCCTATCCAGGCCTGAATGAAGACTGTGATTCCCCCCCCCCTATTTATGATGTTTATATATATTTTTTTATTATGTATGTACTCATGTGTTTGTCTGATGTTTAATAATTTATTTATTTATTAAGTATTTTTAAAGGAATTTTTAAATGTTTAAATAATTCTTAAATATTTAAACATTTTTAGAAGGCAATTTTATATATATATATATATATATATATATATATATATATATATATATATATATATATATATATATATATATATTATTTTTTTTTATTAGGAACAATTTTTAGTAGTATTTTAATGTATTTTTTAGTGTGTATGTTTATTTTAATATGTAGGTCTTTTTTTTTTTTTTTTTAATTAGTATAATTGAAGACTCCACCCCCTTTTTGACAGCCATAAGTTCCTATTTAACCTATTTCACCTATGGTTAGTTTCTGTGTATGCCAATGTGTAGGCTGATGTGTTTTTAGCTTTTAGATCATTTCATTAAATACATTGTTTTTATATATTTTTTTTTAAATCTCCGAGTGCCTCTGCTTTTTTTTTTTTTTTCCCTTTTCTGTACTTTGATCTCCCACCCTACCTTTAAACTTCATGCATTAAGTATTTTTTATCTTTTAAGTTCACTATTGAAAGTTCTGTATCTTTGGTGTATAATGTTTTACTTCATAGTTTTTGACTCATTAGCTTCACTGTGTGACCACAACACACTTCGACACAAGACGACAAACAAACCAACAAGCTCAACCTTTCAAACAGCAGATAAAACCAGATTAGATTTAGACAGGTGCTTTACTTTACCTCCAAAACTGGCCAATCTGCTGAGCCGGGTCACTGGTACTTTCCTCTCTCTGGCTCTCTCACTCAACTGAAGACACAGGATTCAAGGTAAGTCCACATTAAGTGTCCAAGTGTATAGAAGAAGGTGAGGTTTTTATTTTTTTTTTATTTTATTTTTATTTTTTTCCATGTGTGTTTATGAAAGGAACAGATCAAAGACTCACCATCTGTTTGTGGGGTTTACCCTCAGTCCTTTTGCTCTCTCTGGCTTTCTCGATGTCTTCTGCCGTTAGTCCTCCGACCGTGGACGGATCCTGATGGTAGCTTCTGAGTTGTAGAACTGGATGCTGACAATACATCTGTGCCCACAAATGCCTTTTCAAACTGTGGCTGTAGAGATGATGGTGTGTCCTGTACAGAAGGAAAAAGACTCTTATGTAAACTTTACAACTATTTTTTTTATTTTGTCAATTCATAAGACACACAGGACATCAGAGAATTTAGATATTATTTCACTCTTATTTTGCAAATAAAAAGCCATGTATTTAAATAAAAGAAGGTTTGAAATCTCTCCAACAGGACATTTTAGAGACAGTTTGACAGATTAGCGTTTGCTAAATGACCCACAGATTTACTTTGAAATTCATTTTTGCTTTAGTTACACCATGAGGGGATTATCCATAAACAAGGGGATACCATATGTTGACATAAATATGGGAATGGCCATCAATTAAATGTCAGGACAGGACTGTGTTTTGACCAAATAAGAATTTTTCTTTTTAATTCTGTTCATTTCATTTAGTCATTTTAGTTCAAATATGTCAAGCACAAAAACATTTGATCTTTCAAAAGCCAATAATTGATAAAATAACGAGACAAAGAAAATATAGAATAAATAAAAAATAACAAGGCAAGTAACATATATGAAAGGGAGTGTGAAGAAGTAAAAAAAAAACAAAAAAACCCTATTATCTGTACCAAACAATAATACAAATGCCAAAAAATATATATAAATCTATTGCGGTTGAATAGAATAGAATCAACAACTAGAAATGAATATAAAGTGTATTGATAAAGCAGTGTTAGTGCAAAACAGGAACAGTTACGATAGATATCAGATATGACAGTAATTAAGACTTTAATGGTAATAAAGTGCAGTAGACTATGGAATAATAAATGCATTTATACCTAGAGTCCTGGTGGTAAGATCTGGTCTGTCCACTGAACTGTTTACTTGGATCTTTATATCCTTCAAATAACGACTGTTTTCCGCCATCGTTACTCCCTCCTGCTGCTGCACTGGAATCAGCTGCATCCTTGTCCTCTATCGTAGGATCCACAGCTTCGTCCCTAAACTCTGCGAATGCCTTTTCATCCTGAGGAAAGTCAAAGTCAGACTCTGAGGAGGACGTCTGCTCCTGGCCTGAAAGCTCCTGGTTAGAGACAAAAACATAATAAAACCAAAAATAAGACGAATGAAAAAAACAAGTCGTCCATGAAAAGTGAAAAGTCTAAAGTGGACGAATGGACATAATCTAGGACATATTTAAAATGGAAAGATTAACTTTGTCTTTAAGACCATAACAGGATTTGTTTCTAAGAAGATGGGGAAAAATTGGCTAGATATATTATACAGAATCGACCATCATTTGTATAAAATCTGTATTGGTTGTTGCTTTTTCTTTTAACTTCCCCAAATTTGTATGAACCCCCACAATGTTTATATTATTACTATCACTGACATTTTCTTTTGTGGTCACAGGCATGAACCCCAATATTACAGTTCTAGATTTGGTTTTCAAAAACATCTTGTGAAATGTATATTATGGAAAAATTTTAATTTAAAAAAACAACTCGTTTATTTATTATTTGTTTCCAAAACCAAAATTAAAAAAGTGGATAACAACACAGTTCTTCAGTTTTCCTTTTTGTGAAGGTTTGTTAAATGAATAATGGAACAAAAAACAGATAATGGCTGTTTTCAATTTTATCCAATTTTGACCTGGAGCAAGTTGAGTAAACCGGAAGTGACCTTTGACCCGCAGTGATAAAGATGTAAACCTACATCATATTTGGGGAAACTAAGCGGGTCACCCTTTTCCTTGCATGTGTTTGGAACAAGCAACAGCACAAAACCTAGCTGGATGCTACTCTGGTAAAGGTAAACACATACAAGGAGCAAGGGGGGGGGGGGTTCCTTCACACATTCTGAGCCAATCAGAGATCACCACTGTGTCAACTATGTGGAAGCACCAGTAAACTGTTGTTCGACCTCTAGTAATTTTTCTACCGTGCAAAAACAGCTGGAAACAAAACAATCTGGATGTTTTTTTTTTGTTTTTTTTTAAATAGAACCAACACACAATATATTCAATAACAATGAAGAACACAGCAATATTAATGAAATAACCACCTTTATGATTCATTTCCTTTTTACTCAATTTGCTTCAGGTCAAAATTGTATAAAACGGGAAACGACTGTTATTAATTTAAAGACAAAAAGGAAAACTATTACTTTTTTTCATTTTGGTTTTGGAAACAAATAATGAAGAAACAAGTTGTTTTTTTGTTGTCTTATTTTTTTTTTAATTTTTTTTTATTTTGAGAAACCAATAAAAGGAATGATATGTGGAAAATCATGGAAAAGTTAATTTATTCCCTTAATGACGTTCAAAAAAGTTAAACTTTCATAGATTATAGATTCAGGGCCCACCATTTAAATCATTTCAAGTAATTATTTATTTCTTCCAGCTCATAAAACCCATAAAAACAAGAATTCAAAATAAACAAATAAATTCTTTACATTGTTTAAAATGTGGGGCCGGAATCTATAATCTATGAAAGCTTAACTTTTTGAATGGAATTATGGAAATAAATGAACTTTTCCATGAAATTCAACACCTGTTTCTGTTTGAGAATGTACACAAACACACACCTGCATTTTCATCATAGCAGCAGAGAGGCCTTGCTCAGCGACCGACTGGACACTTTGCACAGCTGCACCGACACCCGGGACTGCAAAAACAAATAAATAATAAATAAATAAAATCAAAGAAGTGATTAGAGAATTACCACACATTACTTTATCGCAAGTATAATTAGCATTACTATTAGAAAACACATCTTTCCTGCTCAATGATACACTGTTAAGATTGAATTCCAAATTAAACACAAATGTAAATAATATATATATTTTTTATTATTATTTTATTTCGATCAAAATACAAAACAAGGCACAAGCACAAGGCAGTTAAGACACATTTTCACACATGATAAATACACTGCTTGACTGAAAAGGTTACAGGCTGAAGCTTATTTAGCCCAATACTTCACCACAATATATTAAAAAAAAAAAAAAAAAAAACACAATGCAAAAGTCAAACCCAACAACAACTGTCCAAATAGAACACAACATTAAAGTCATTTTTTTCTTTCATAATCCCCATTTTCTCTTCCCCTTCTCCCTAGATTAGACTAAACTACTGTCATTTTTGGGTTAATTCAACCATTATCCTGCTCAATATAACGACACTTTGTCTCCTTATTTGAGTCAACAGTGTTTGACAAAATCAGTTGGATGCATTTTCTGAGTTCAAATTTTCAAATAATACAAATAAATAGAAAAAAAAAAAAAAAAAAAGGTAAAAATGTGCCACTCTATCTCTCCTAGTGATAAAGACAATGTGTCAAATTTGAAAAGAATTAAGTGAATCAGAAAAATCTGTTGGGATGTATAGAATGTTTCTCCAGGTATTTAAATAATTTGAATTAATCCAAATAAATCAATGTGGGATTCAGTTATACGACTGATACCACTGCTGCCATATCAGGTATTGTTCCTCAGAGGCAAATCTTAAATATTAATCAGAATCAGAAAGAGTTGCCATTGTTCGTATAGTTCACATGTAATATACAAACTAGGAATTTGACTCTGTGTAACGCTGCAACATTCAACATATAGTATCAATACAAAAATATATAATATAAAAATAGAATAAAAATCCTAAGCATGCACCAAAGATTTAAAAAAAAAAAAACAGCACTATTGACCTGTGTGGATCCACTGGTAACAGATATGATAGTTTTTAATCCATTATGTCTTCATACATGCTGTACCACATTCTTCCAGCAGTCACTGGCCATAGCAATGAGGTTGTAAGGGTATCATATTCCAAAACTGACTACTGTCTCTCTCAAAATATTGGTCGTATCAACTTGCCACTTTCACTAGTCTCTTCCTTGACCTACAATTCACTAATATAACAAACCGCAGCTGTCAGCTTTTTCCGGATTTTGTGTGATTCCCTGGACACACACACATGCACACATATGCACACACAGACCACATTAGTGTTTACTATATAGATGCTTAAACTTTTCGACAGTTTATAAGGTTCCATTCCTGATTTAATGATTAATTCCTCAGCTTGTGATGTTTATCCATCGACCGACAGACTTGTTTATTAATTTATAGACAAAGTTTACAGCCCCATTATTGGCTCTTTAACCTGTTACCTGCTTTTTCCTGCTCCTAAACTATCCTTCTTGTATCAGTCAGTATTAACCAGGCTATAAATAGTTGTGATAAACATACCTGTCCCACTTCGCAGGGTGTTGCTCTGCGTCTCTATAACCGCCTGGCTCAGCTTCGCCAAGCCTCGCATCAACAGCATCATATCACCCGCCATGATCGACTAGACAAAGAGAAGGAGGGAAACGGCAAATGATTTTAATGACAAGTATTTATAACATCACATTTCTCTCATTATTTTTTAGTTTTACTCCCTATATTTTTGTATAAATATCTGTACTTTATACTCGTTACATTCTCAGAATAGACGTGTTAATTTTTCAAACTAAACAGATGTGACGGTATGAAAAATAAGTGGAGAGAAACTGTGACTTTATATATTATAGTTATGTGACTATTATCTCACAATTTTAACTTTTTATCTCACAATTTTGACTTTTTATCTCACAGTTTTAATTTTTCATTTCAATTTTAACTTTTCATCTCACAATTTTCATTTTTCATCTCACAATTTTGACTTTTCATCTGACAATTTTAACTTTTCATCTGACAATTTTCACTTTTTATCTCACAATTTTCACTTTTCATCTGACAATTTTCACTTTTCATCTCACAATTTTCACTTTTTATCTCTCAATTTTGACTTTTTATCAACTAGACAAAGAGAAGGAGGGAAACCACAGATGATTTTAACAAAAAGTAGGGTAATGACAAGTATTTATAACATCACATCTCTCTCATGCTTGGCCTAGAAAATAAAGAGAGAGAAGAAAAGGTTAAATATCTAATGTCTACCACCAACTTTTGTGAAAAGAGGGGAAACCCAAATGCATGAGAATCAAAGAGAGAGATCCTTATAATATGTCAACAACACATTTTCTGCTGCTGCTATAAAGATAAAAATACACACAGCTGTTATATCTTGACATGACTTTAATACTTTGGCTAAAAATACTCCTGACCTCCATTCCTGGTTGCATGGTACTAAACAGATACAGGAAGGCTAAAGGGAATACCAGGCGTGATTGTAACCTGTCAAAGTATGTGTATGTGGTCCAAGACTGGATCTGATAATGTCATTGGAAACCAATGTGAGGGGGGAGGCTATTTATGTGCACGTGTTTAGTTTATGTGCAAAGTTTGGCATCATATGGAACCTCTTCTCTGACACCAATGATAGAGGATGAGTTTCTAATTTAGTTTAATGGTGATATAGTCCAAAAATACTTCCCATTTTCTTTCTAAGAACCATCTCTTCCCAACGACGAAGACAAGACAACATGCCTGTGGTTGTACTGGACTAGTTAGTGACACTAGTCCAAGGTCACACTTTACTGGAAGTACAAGTACTATACCAAAATATGTCTGTGGTAGAAGAAATGCTACTCAACTTAAAGTCTAGGGGGGGGGGGGGGGGGGCAATTGATTTTTTTTGTTGATAGTTATTAAGTTATTAAGGGTAGGATCAATTCACCCACAGCTCAGTTCAATATCTAAAAAAAAAACAGTAAATGAAACAATACAATGAAAATGTAGAGCCCATAATACAACTATTTGATGAATATTTGTATTTGTGAAAATGGATTTATAAAACTCCATATTAACTTTACATAAAACATTTTTTTTTTTTTTTAAACTACAGATTTATTTGTGTATCTCAGTTCCTTTTCTGACTTCAATAAAGAAATACTTAGAAGTCTATGTTTTGTTCAAATCTCTGCATTCTTAATCAATTGTTCTTTAATTTTTTTTTTGGTGTTAGCTGACATGAATGGGCTGAAACTGAGCAACAAACCAATTTGGTACATAAGCCTTATGCCGAGTGTGAAAAAACAAACAAACAAACAATTCTTCAAAATAAAAGCTTGATGTTATATATTTACATTGACTTTTAATTTGCCAGCGACCTCATGTGGGTCAGTCAGGGACAACTATTGTTGCCACATTTTGTCCAGGTCTGATCTACACTATATTGTTAAAAGCTTCAACTCTTCTGGGAAAGTTTTACACAAGGGTTAGGAGTGTGTTTATGGGAATTTCTGACCATTGCCCTCAGAAGCATTTATGAGATCACACATTGTCATTAGATGAGAAGGCTTAGCTCTTAGTTTTCACTCTAATTCATCCCAAAAGTGTTCTAGCAGATTGAGGTTAGTCAATCTCTTGGTGCTGAAACAAGTGATTTTGGACAATACAGCCTTTCCACTGTGATGCAGCAAAATCCTTGTTGCCACATCATACATTTCATCCAAAAAAAAAATAAATAAAAAATCATCATCACTATTGTATTATACTTAAATCCTCCCACCCACCCACTCACTCACACCTACATACACAGTTACACAACACTGCAACGTCATATTAAACTATGGATTATGAACTTAAATATATTTTAAGGCAGGTGAGTGAATACTTCTGGATATAAAATGTATCCGTACTTAAGTATATCAAGTAATCTACCAACTACTATTTAAGTAATAAAAACAAAAGTACAATATAAATGTTAATTCAAAGAAATATACATAGATATTTTTTTTTTTTATTTTACAGTGCTGGTCACATCAATAGTTTACAGACAGGTTGTGTGTGGATTGTCGTTTGGAGTCAATTATGCGATTAGACCCAGTGACAAATTAGCTTCGTGAATTGGTTACAGTCAGTGGTGAAAACACAAAATTTCCTTTATTTTTTTTTTTTTTTTTATAATAAGTAACAATACTGTCCATAAAAAATAAAAAAAAAATGTCTTTGAGTAGATGTATGCAACTGACTTAGGGAATATAGTCAAAAAATAAAACTTAAACAGAATAAAAAAATATTCATTAAAGTACAAATTGTCCCTGAACATTTTTGAGTACAGTAGTGAAGTATTAATACTTTACGGTACCACACTAGTCCACACATGGCGCTTGTTGTTGGAACTTAACTTCCACTTAACCAACACAGTAAAGTTCAGTTTAATCCTACCGTCACTGGTGTTTACCAAAGCTCTGTTCTCTCCCCTGCTACATTCCTTTAGCATTCTAGTCCACAGTGTTACTGCATGCTGTTGTTGCTGCAGTTAAATTACAGGTGATATTTTGTGGGTGTGACAACATGCTTTGACATAGCTCAGCTGGGATACAGGCCAGTGGAAAAAAGACGCAGCGAGCATTGTGTGCATGTGCGTGTGCATGTGCTGCCGTGCACATACACACACAGTGAGTCAAGTAAGTGGGTCACTCGTCCTCCTTCAGGGCATCTCTGTGTTTTTAAGGATAGAAAAGAGCAACCAGGGCTGAACGTTAACACTGAACATAACACACCTCAACAGGCAAAAGCAGAGAGCAAATAATAAACATGTGTGTTGGAGGCTAACAGGCACCGACTGGTTCACTGTGATAAGTGTTGTTTAAACACGCTGTTACTGAGGCTATTTGACCTTGAACCACATGTTAATGGGGCTGAAAAGGTGAGACACTTAATGAAGTCACTGGTGTTGGTTTTAAAATACTTTAAGTAAAATACTGTATTAACCCTTCGTTAATCACGGTAATTTTTTTATGCTTTTTCCATCTTACAGGGACTATTATAACATAGAATATAATTTTTTTTTTTTTTTACCCAGCCTAAATTTAACTAAAGTATTAAAACTCAATTATTATTCCTTCAACAACGTTACCAACATAATTTGTTTACATAAGATGTATTAACTCTTTGTGTTTGTATCATTAGCATTAGCATTTCATGACCCTTTACTGTCATCTCTACCGTTTGGTTCAGCATGTTTTCAAACAATTATTACACGAATACCAAAGTATTTCTGAAACATAATGAGGATTATTTGTGTAAAGACACTCTGTAAAAGTTAATCAAATGAAAAAAAAAAAAAAAGAGGAAATAATCCTGTCCAAAAGAAAAGATCATAGCAGAGGTGTTGTCACAGTTATGATCTTCTTCCTTGGTGGTATAAAAAAATAAATAAATAAATAACATGACCTGAATATGTCATTGACTGTCCAAGAAGATTGGTGTCAAAGGACTTCAATTTAGATTAGATATCAGAGGTCAAAGTTACCTCTACCAAACGGTTGAGATGGCCAACAAAGGGTTAAGTGATGATAAAGTGCAGTAATATATAAACAAAACATACTGTGCACTTTTAATCCCCCTAGTGTAAATTTCTGTCCAAAGTTACTGCCCTATAATTTATTTAGATACGATCATAGGTGTCAAATATGCGGCCTGAGGGCCAAAACCGGCCCACCAATGGGTCAAATCTGGCCCTTGGGATGAATTTGTGAAATGCAAAAATTACACAAAAGATATTAATAAGTAAGAAAGTTACAATTATTTGACATAAATTCAATCTAAAATGGCTCAGACCAAAATCATAATAAACAATTATGGAAAATATAAAACTATTTTTCTTCTTTGTTTTAGTGTGAAGAAAAAAAAAAAGAAACAAACCAAAAAAAACTAGCCTGATGCAAAAATGTGAATATCCTGAAATGTATGTGGAATTTTACCAACATTGCGAATGTTATTAAATGTGTGTATTTGTAAATCCACTGTTATCTTTAAGTTCTGATGTATATAAATGATAAACTTAAGTGCAATATTGTTAATATCACATAGGTTGTTAAGATTTATTCAAGTACAGTTCGTATTTTCATGATGGAATTTGACTATTTTTTCTCAAAAACATAAAGAAAACTTTGGTGTTGATATTATTTATATGTTTTTATCCTATTATTTCTATTATTTTACTGGTCCAGTCAACTTCATACCATTTTAGGCTGAATGTGGCCCGTGCATTAAAATGAGTTTGACACCTTTGGATTAGATTGTCTTTGTCTTACATACATATTTATATTTGAAAGTACTCCGATATTATAACTGCACAAAACCACAGGACCTTGAAAAAGTAAATCAAATTCACCTATTTTCAACAGGCTTCTGCTCCATTCTAAGATGTATCTATAGTATAATGGTGTAGATGTTTCAATGTGATTATGTTATTGAATAGACACACAGATGGTGACATTATTATTACAATATCCCTTTGGTTCAGAAGTAGGTCAAGGGGTAAAAATGAGGAAAAAAAAAAAAAACTGACGTGCATTAGATCATGGACAAGTGAACTGTAATTGATCCAAACTGTGAGGACAGTGAATGTTCCCAGTTCTGATACAGACTCTGTTTAAATCATTAAAACATCCTGATAATGATTTTAACAAAACAGTTCCTGGCACTGCGTCATTAAAAAAAAAAAAAAAAAAAAAGAAAGAAACTGATGTAAAACAGTTTGTTCCAACCTTGTTCAAGGTCCATAAATCTCTTGTACTTTTGGAAATTTGTAGAGGTTGACTAATGACTTTTTCTAAGGCCAATGACGATTATTATTATTATTATTATTACTATTTATAATCTGGTCAGCCAATAGTTGATATCTACATCTGATTGTTGGGGCTGATATTTAAGGCCATTTTTTTAAGCAAACCAACCATAACATCTAATTAAAATAATCCGATAATTACCATTTTTATGCAGCAATGTGAATGAAATTATTAAAACAGTTGCACATAGTACTCTGTGAACATTTATTGAACTTTAAGAGATGCCCACACAGGTGCCATGTTTACTACCGATCACATATCAGCTTAAAAAAAAAAACATGGCTGATGTTGAAAGAAAATCACTATAAAAACAGCTGGTTGATATTAGTCTACCTATAGTAATAAGTATAAAAGTCAATGAGGTTAAATATAAAATATAACTTAACAATATGTATGAATACTTTGTGGAAAATATACTTTCTGGCATGGATCATTTCCACTAATATACTTCTATCAAGTCACAAGTATTTAAAAGTTTCAATCCAGAGCCAATAACAATAATGTTCAGTGTTAAAGAACCAACGGGAATTAACATTAATAGTAAAGAAAATTATGTAACACTTATATTCAGAGGAAATGTACGTTTATTTTCCTCAATCTGACAGTTCTTTATAGATTACTTTAATAGTACGCGGACCTGTTTTTCCTGTTTGTTTGTGTACATGTGAGTGCAGGTGTGGGGTTTTATTCTGACATCATCATGACATTGGATTCTGGATATGACTTTTTTCTTTTTTTCTAATGTCATTTGCAGAGGTGGAAAGTAACTAAGTACAAGTACTGCATTACTGTACTTAAGTAGATTTTTTTTAGGTATCTGTATTTTACTCGAGTATTTCTTTTTCTGCCAACTTTTTACTTTTACTCACTACATTTTTGTATAAATATCTGTACTTTATACTCCTTACATTCTCAGAATAGACGTGTTACTTTTTCAAACTAAACAGATGTGACGGTATGAAAAATAAGTGGAGAGGAACGGTGACTTTATAGATTGTAGTTATATGATTATTATCTCATAATTTTGACTTTTTATGTCATAATTTAGACTTTTTATGTCATAATCTTTCTTTTTATCTCACAGTTTTGACTTTTTATCTCATATTTTAACTATTTCTATCACAATTTTAACATTTTATCTTAAAATTATGCATTTTTTGTCATATTTATATATCTTTTTAATCTCATGATAACTTTTTAACTCAATTGTGACCCCCCCTCTCCCCATTTTTCCTATATTTCTTGCCCATACCTATAAAACAGAGGACTGCGACCTGATCAAACACAATTTCTACACACTAACTCACTTTTAAAGGCTTTATTTTGGATACTTTTGAAACTGTTCTTATTTTTCCTGGTTAAATAAGTATTAATGTGTATCATGGCAAAAAAAAGTTTTACTTTTTACATTTGCACTTCATTACAATTCAGAAATTATACTTTAACTTCAGTAGAGGAGTTGAATCAGTACTTCTACTTTTACCAGATTATGGTACTTCTACTTAAGTACAGAATGTGAGTACTTTTACCACCTCTAGTTATTTGTTCAAAATTCAATTATTATTATTTATTTTTTATTTTATTTTAATACTGGATGAATAAATTTCACTTGCAAAATCTGAGCCCTTTAGGAAAAAGTTGCAAAATGTGATATATTAAGCAACTTCCTATTGCTCACTGTTGCCACCGTGGCCTGAATACACACAAACATTAACATTTCCCACTGTATCAGTGCTACCAACTCCAACAGGGAAGTGTTTTAATATGTAATAAATACAGAAAACACTAAAAAGCACAGGAGAGAAAAGGTGAGCTCTGACGCCCAGTGGGTTAGAGGTCAGGTAGGATATCTGCGAAGTGCACCGTGATTACATGTACTATTGTACAGTGAATACACACAAACACACACCTAAGCTTCAGCTGTTGACTGAGATCTGCTGCTCCACAAGCTGTTGACTCACCCGCATGAAAATAGACAGACACTGCAGCCTGAGTTGGGACAGTCTATATCTGTGCACGGGTCCTGACCGGTCACTGAGCCTCATGTGAACGACTCTAATGTGGAGACTCCCCCCAAAAAAACACCATCCATTCATTCCTTTATTCATTAATACACTCATTAGAATAGAGATTGAATGATAAACATGCACCTAAATGACGTCTAATTGTTTATTAAAAGTCCTTTACGTGCATGTTTATTAAATTTAATTGTTTATTAAAAGTCCTTTAGGTGCATGTTTATTAAATTTAATTGTTTATTAAAAGTCATTTAGGTGCATGTTTATCATTCATTTTTACCAAGTGAACTCTAATCAGACCAGAATGGAATTAGAGGGATTAGTCTTTATGATCCAGCTTATTTAATCAAATATTTTATGTTGACTTAAACAGTTGTAGGTTTATGTAGCCTAGGTAAAACTGTTTATTTGAGGCCATTTCCTGCTTTTAAACCATTATATCATCTATTCAGTCGTTGAAAGGATCTGAATTCCTCTAATTCATTTCAATTCAATGAACTGTGAATTAGTAAATGAGTAACAGAAAATAAAGTAGCACAGACTCTGATGATTCATTTGTAAACATTAAAAGGAAAAAAACAAGACTTTATCACCAAAATACAAGTATTTTCATATCACTTTTCCAACTTTTAGCCCCATACATACTAAAAAAACATCACTATTATTAGCATTGCCCTAATAATAATAATAATAATAATAATAATAATAATAATAATAATAACAATAATAATAATAAAACTAGACAGAAGTAGATACA
Organism: Siphamia tubifer; assembly: GCA_020466265.1. Classification (NCBI taxonomy): domain Eukaryota; kingdom Metazoa; phylum Chordata; class Actinopteri; order Kurtiformes; family Apogonidae; genus Siphamia; species Siphamia tubifer. Next base: position 22,590,328 of record CM035805.1, on the reverse strand, counting down.
ATCCAAATGTAAAACTGACGAGTCTGCAAAAACCCACAGCAGATTTAGTTGTATTTATTATTATTGTAAATTATTACATCCATTATCTAAGGGTACAAACAGAAGAAGACTAAATATTTTGACCTCACTGATAAAAACAAACTGCGAAAATAAGCAAAAAGAAAAACTAATGTAGTTGATTATCCATCTCTACATGTAGATTAAAGACATGTTTTTCTTTTGCTGAGACATGTGAGGACATGCAGTGTCTTTTACAGTGTCCTCACCTCCAGTCATAAAAGTATTTAAATACACTTTTACACAACTTTATTTTCATTTTTCTTACATTTTTCTTGGTTGTGTGTGTGTGTGTGTGTGTGTGTTTTATGCTCATGGTGTGAGTGTTTGTTAGCATTAGCAGACCATTTAGGATCTGACATGAGTGACTTCCTCGTGGGTGTGTGTGTGTGTGTGTTTAGCCAAGTGCAAAAACAAACCTCGATGGTAACTTTAACTCAAGTTTAACTGTTAGAATAGACTCAGACTGATAGTGTAAAGAGGCTGAAACACTTTGCTGGAACATGATGAAGTTATATTATAGATGTTTTGGTAAAGACATTTAGTTTGTACACACATTGGGAGCAGTTATGGGTAAGGTAGGGTAAGGTAGAGGTGTCTGCAGGCTGTAAAATGATCTAAGGCTTTCGCACATGTTTAGAAGCTTCGTGTGTTTCCAGGTGTGAACCCATGCTCGTTGTTAGAAGTGTTTCCTGTACTCACCAGCTGATGTCGTGCAGAGTCTGTCCTGCTCTTTAATCACAGTTATTGTTCTTCTAGAAGGATTTGTTTTTGCACAACTCAGGTAGTCCACTCCACACTGTTTCCTAGTTCACCTCCTCCTCCTCCTCTTCCTCCTGTCGCTGCTGGCAGCCTTTAATCCAGTTTGTCTCTCTCTCTCTCTCTCTCTCTCTCTCTCTCTCTCTCCGCCACGAGGTCAAACCTTATTTACCAACTGCACAGACGGCACCATCCAGAGTCATGTCGTTACGCAACCCACTCACGTGACCCCCGCGGCCGCACAAGTAGGTTGACAATCATGAAACTGCATATTTACAAAGGCAAAATGTGTGTGTGGTTGTGTGTGTGTGTGTGTGTGTGTGGGGGGGGCAGAATTTTCATGGACTTTTGAACAATACACGTGCACTGCCTATATATACTGCCTTAAATTTAAAAAAAAAAGTCTTGTTTTTTTCCTCAGTGAATTAATGTAAATCTATTTGTATACATACTTTTATTTTTAAAATGTTCCCCCTTTTCTTTCATCTGTTGATATTGTATATTGATATTGGTGTTGGTTACTTTGGCCTTGTTTGTATATTTGATCAGGGCTGGCGTTAGGCATAGGCAGACTAGGCAGTCGCCTAGGGCACCATATTAAGATATGGTATTTTGTTTGTTTTTTAATGCAGCTAATCTAATGTTTATTCTCATTTTAACATAATACTAGTCATTACTCACTTTATGGAGATAATATTTTAAAAAAATACTCAAACATGGAAGAATGGAAGCAAAAAAAAAAAAAAAGCTTATGCAAATACGTCCCTAGAAATAAACAATACACAGGGAAAATATAAAATAAAATGACTAAATAGCTGAAATAATAATCAAAAGTGAAAACAATAAAAATGCAAGTCAAATTACAAATCATTAAATACAAGCCTTATGATATAATATGATATTATTTACATTAAGTAGACTTCCTTTTCAAAATTAATGATTAAGACAATGTTGATTGAAGTTCAAGACTTAGATTATTTCAAAGAGACAGTATAAAATAATTTACAATATAATTTTCTGTATTTTTCTGTATATATTTGCAGTTCATTCTGAAGTTTAAAAATCTGCTGCTAAACAGAACAGAGCTGCTTAACAGATTTATATATTTCCTGTAGCACTTATCTGCGTTTGATTCTATTCTATTCGATTCTATTCTATTGTTCGTGCTTTTATTCATTTATTTTACATTTAGTTGCAGCTGCTCACTCTTCTGCAGCCACTACACTTATTTTTACCACATCACGTGCTTCAAGTTTCTTTTTCTTCTTTGCGCATGCGTAAAGCTTTGAGCTCAACTCACTGTAGACACAGCTCTGGTTTTAGCGGGCCTGCCCCTGTCATCCTCTGCTTTTATTGGTCTACATCCTGTGTTGACAGGAGGTGGGGTGTGATCTCAGCTCGTCATTGGTTCATCATAACACAAAAGAGAAGTAAGTTTATTTTTCACCTCTACGAACAATAGTGATATTTACACGAGGAACAAATAGCGATGAAATATAATGGTTCAATACAAAAGTAAATATGGGAACAGATGGAAAAATAAATGTGCACGTTAATAAGTGACATAGGACTCTGCTGCCATCTGCTGGTGTGGATGAAGAAGTACAACTGCCCCATTTTAAACAGCCTGTGGGGCAAAACTGATGTTATGCCAATATACACGTATCCCCTCTGAGAATGTGTTTCCCTCTGGCAACTTTTTATCTAATAATCCTGACTTCCCAAAGAGATTTTTTTTCTCCAGTAGCGAAAATTGACTTACTATGTATGGAAGTCCACATAAAAAGTCCTAATTATGAGATTGAAAGTTATAATTATGAGATAAAAAGTCCTAATTATAAGATTGAACATTGAAATTATGAGATAAAAAGTCATAATTATGGGATAAAATGTTTGTTATGAGATAAAAAGTTATAATTATGAGGTAAAAAAAGTTATAATTATGAGATAAAAAAAAAAAGTTATAATTATGAGATTAAAAAAAGTCATAATTATGAGATAAAAAGTTGGAATTATGAGATAAAGCCATGAATATGAGATCAAATGTTTATGTTATGAGATAAAAAGTTATAATTATGTGATAAAAAAAAAATTGAGATAAGAAGTAATGATTATGACATAAAAAGTTTGAATAATGATTTAAAAAAGTCATACTTATGAGATAAAAAATAATAATTATGAGATTAAAAGTTGAAATTATGAGATAATTATGAGATAAAAAGTCATAATTGAGATAAGAAGTAATGATTATGACATAAAAAGTTTAAATTATGATGAAAAAAAAATCACAATTATGAGATCAAAATTATATAAGTACGAGATAAAAAAGTCATAATTATGAGGAAAAAGTTAGAAATTTTGAGATTTAAAAAAATCATAATTCTAATATTTAAAAAAAAAAATCATATGGATATGAAAAAAAAGTTGAAATGATGAGATAAAAAGTCATAATTATGAGAGGGAAAAGGCCAAATAATGAGACAAACACTTGTGAGTGGGAATATGTACGTACACCAGCCCTTCAAAGGTTCCAATTCAGCCTAAATGAATTTGCAAATAGTACACATGCATTACTTTCTATATGTTTCAGTTCCAGAGAGGCGTTACTAAATGTTTTACACCCTTATAAATCCACCATCACTTACATACACAACCTTAAGTGTAACATTGTTAAAATTACATAGATTTTTTGGAAGAAACCTCAGGTTATTCATAGAAATTTTGGTTTATAGTTTATAAAATTTAACATTTTAATACTGTAATTTCACTTTTTTCTACTAAAACAATGAAGGAAATTGGATTATCATTATTTCTAAGTTATTATACTTACCGATCCGGGTCATTTGAGATCATGTGATCACATTTAGATGTTTGTGGCACTAGACAAGCTATAGTTATCAGAATTATATCTTACACTTCATAGAAAGTTGCAATATTAAAACTAAACTTGTATTTAAATCATATGTTTCTTGTAATAATACATATGAAAACAACACATAAATTAAGCATTATAATCACACTTACATGAAATATAAATCAATGTATCTCAATTCAAATATCCATCCTTTATTTCCACCATGAGGCTTTTGGGTCCACCTGACTTTGACTTGTGTGCAGTGTTAATAAAGTGACAGCAGAGTGCACCACAGACCCACAAAACACTACTGTCACTGACGTCAAAGATGAAGTTTTACTAAAATACTGGGGAAACACATTTACTGAGGAGCATCTTGGAGATATGAAGGTCCAAACATTCAATTTTCACGATTGTGGTGAATTTTTATGCATCTGTCTGTAGGACATATTGTGTAAATGTTAATATTTGTCATATAAAATAGGGATTTTGTGTTTTCTCTTGATCAAAATTTTAATAAAGGTATCATGAATCTCCTCTAACATCAGGATTTGAAATGAATAAGACATGTGTTTTGTCATGTGCTGTCAAAATTAACGCATTAACACAGATTAATCCATCACCTTGATTAATCCAATTAAACAATTTTAACGCAATTAAATGGAACGGTTGTTTACAGTTGTTTTGAAACTACTGAAGGTGTTGAATAAACATGTTATATATATATATATATATATATATATATATATATATATATATATATATATATATATATATATATTTTTTTTTTTTTTTTTTTTTTTTTTTTTTTTTTTTTTGCACATGTTTTCAATATTGTATCAGTCTTTTCTGGATTTTAGAAGTTTTTGAATATGTTTTTAATTTTTCATTGTTTTTTTGTGTGTGGATTTTAGTATCTATATGGATGGAAAGGTAGGTAGGTAGGTAGGTAGGTAGGTAGATAGATAGATAGATAGATAGATAGATAGATAGATAGATAGATAGATAGATAGATAGATAGATAGATAGATAGATAGATAGATAGATAGATAGATAGATAGATAGATAGATAGATAGATAGATAGATAGATAGATAGATAGATAGATAGATAGATAGATAGATAGATAGATAGATGTCTTCTGTGTTGTCCCACCTCCTTGCCCACAGCTCCGGTCCGGATGCTGCTGTGGTTGGTGTGTTTGTCTACAGGTGTGATTTGAATGGCAAATAACTCTCCCTATGCAATTAACGCGGATAAAAAAAAGCCGCAAACGGGGGTCGAAGTTGCATTTCTACGCCTGGTGTTCATACTCCTTTAACGCTCTGCAGCTTTGATGTTAAAACTGATTTGTTGCACATTTTACTGTTTAACCCTTTAAACTTCCACTCAATTTTGCCAAATTTTCTTAATAAAATCAATTGAATGTTGTTCTTGAACCATTTTGATAACATGCAATTGGTGTTTGATTATATTATAAATGAACATATTAAGATGAAAACTGGGTTATTGGAGGCTGGTTCTGTTAAATGATGCAATATATAAAACATTTGTGGATATTTATTGATGTTTTGATGGGCTTTGGATGATATATGGAGATTTTTTTTGGTTAGTTTTGGATGTTTTTGTTGGAATTTGCCATTTATATTTTGAACAAATGAGTGATTGTACCTGCTGTGGATATTTTATCTGACAGTGGTTTATATATATATATCTCTACATTAGGTCATGTGACATTTGGGACAGCTATGGTTAATGTTTTTGAGCGACTACTTCTTGCCTATATATGGACCCTTGGATGTTTAATGCATTAACAGGTGAAAAAGTGTGAAGTGTGATGGCAGTGGCACAAATGGTGTTTTATATTAAGACCCCACGAGTCAGACGATGGTTGCTCATGATATTGAACTCATCAAATGTCTTCATAAACATCAACTGAGACGTTGTTATTTTGTATTAGAGAGTTCAGGTTCCACATACAATAAAGTCTAAAGTGGATCAGACTAGTAAAATATTATCATAATGAATTATAATGTGTTAGTGTAAAAAGAAGTTAAATTATATTAAAGTGTTTGCAAAAAAAAATGTGAATAACCTGAAAAAATATGAACAACATGAAACGTCTTAAAAGAAGTCAGTATAATTTTGAAAATATTCTACCTGTTACCAAATGATTGATGTATTGGTAGATCCACTGGGATTTATAAGTTGTACAATATATATGGAAGTGATAAAAACTGAGGCACAATATTGTGTAAAAAAAAAAAATTGCATTTTCAAAAAAAAAAAAAAAAATCATGTTGTTCACATTTTTAAGGAAACTTTGTCGATGTCAACACTTCTATCATGAAATTATGTGTCTAAATAACGTCATTATTTTTACTTAAATTCATATTTGACACATCTGTATGTATTCACAAACTATTTTCAACCCTTTTCAATTGTTAAATATTTCCGTAACACTATATAATATCTACAAACAATTCACTATACTGTATATTAACCCTTTATTATGTATTTGTAAATGTTTATTCATTATATATTAACCATTTGTTACCTATTTGTTAATGTATTGTTCATACACAATTTATCATAAATATTTGTTCTACTTTTCAATGAACAAACCATTTATAGCCACGTGAACAAATGCTTTAGGATAAGTTGTGTATGAACAATATATTAACAAATCACTAATAAATGGTTAATACATAATGAACTGACCATTTACACATGGGTAACAAATGGTTAATACATAGTGGATTGTCTATAAGTATTATAAAGTGTTACCAATATTTCTAAGACTGACTACCAACATGAAGTTAAACCATTTTGACCAAAAAAAAAAAAATAAAAGATAAAAATGGACTCATGATTTTGCTGCCCAACAGCAGTGATATCTGACATTATTAGATCATTTTTCAGCCAGTGTTTATATGATTATGTTGATACTCAGTGTTAAAATAAATGGGAAATTGCTTCTTCTTATCTATATTTCTGCCGTCTTATCTTATATATATATAAAAACACACACATATACTGTACACACACACACACAAAGTAAGAGCCCAAACTCAAAATGTCACAATAAACCTTTAACTAAAACACAAGATAATATGTTATAAATAAAACAAATGTAACTACAAGTTTAGAACATATTTCAAGAGGATAATAAACATGCACCCGTGTAAGACTAAACACAGAAACAGACACTTGAGACTAGCAGAAAAATCTACTATAACACCTAAAAGTAGGAACATATTTTCAGTTGTCTGACTTGGCTTTGTAATGTCAAGGCACTGGGATAGCTTAAATGTGATTGTTCATGGCTGTATGTCAGGGGTGTCCAAATCCAGTCCACGAGGGCCGGTGTCCTACATGTTTTAGATGTTTCCCTCTTCCACATGATTCAATTTAACCCTTTAACACCTGAAACTTTAGCAGTTACACAGTAAAAAAGAATTAAAATAAGCAACAACGTGAACAAAAATAAAATAAAATGAACAAAGATGAATAATAAACTGACAAAATAATTTGTAACATGAACAAAGTAAGACAAAGTTTTTGTTCGATTTTGTTGCTCGTTGTTTATTTTTTCTACATTTGACTCTTTATTTTATCATTTTTTTCTTTAATTTTGCTCCATTTGCGTCTTAGTTTCTTCATGTTACTAATTATTTTGTCAGTTTATTCTTCTTCTTCTTTTTTTTTTAATAATCAAGGTCTTTTTTTTTTTCTCCAAATATCTCAAACACAAAAACATATAATTTGTCAATGAGATTGTCAAGTCTAGTTCCTATCCATATGAACAAACTTACAAACTTCCCAAATACTGGACCCTACAAATTAAGTTACTTTTAAAACAAAAAAACAAAAATAGCTTATTATTCATTTTTGTTAATTTTATTGATGACTTTGGCTGTTTTTGTTCATTTTATTGCTTATTTTAATATTTTTTTTAACTGCTAAAGTTTCAGGAGTTAAAGGGTTAAACCGAATCACGTGGAAGAAGGAAATATCTAAAACATGTAGGACACTGGCCCTCGAGGACTGGATTTGGACACCCCTGCTTTAAGTGTTCCACAGGACTTAAAATAATGTAAAAAAAACCCAAAAAAACCCCCATTATAATAAAATAAAAAATCAAACAGGTAAATCTCTCTGTACATTGTGAACAATCTCAACACAGTGTGACAAAGGTGACGAGTGTTTATCCGGGGTGGGGTGGGGGTGTCATGGCTGCAAATATGGAAAAATGCCCTCGATAATAACTGTAAATATTATGAGATGTCGACAACTACAGTCGTAGTTACTGAATTTTCAACGGTACTGAATGTGAATGGTAAAGCTAAGGTTTTTCAAACATACCTAAAAAGGTTTTTGTCGAGTAAAAACACACCTAACTGTAACAACCACTACTGAGGGAATGTAGTTATGTGTACAAAACACACAGGCAATGTGCTAAATCTGTGGTCAAACGTAAAAAATAATAAAAAAAAAAAATCCAATCAACTCAAAGTTTTAGATTCCTAAAGTAAAAAAAACTAGTTCAACTCTGACTCAGTCGACATTTGCTGAAGTGAAGTTGGAGTCGAATAGCTGTAAAAACGAGCAGAGAACAACAGAATCTGAAATTACCTGATGCTGCTATTTGCACACGTCACTGTCGTTATTTCTAAAGCCACTATTTAGTTAATCATCAGTGTCTTTGAACTCACATGACATTAAGAGCTTAGAATCACCATCATAATGTCTTTTCATTCCACTCAAGAGGACGAGTCTAGTGAAGTTATGTGTTATTATCAGCAAAACCTACAAAAAAAAATATCATCATATTATAAGTTTACGTTATATAAGCCAAAAAAGAATGACTTCTTTACTCCAGCCAATTAAGTTTTTAGTTTTTTTTGGTTCATAACAGATGCAAAATGCAACGTGTGTATGTAAAAAAAAAAAAAAAAAAAAAAAAAAAAAAAAAAAAGAGGATGTAACTGTAAAATCATTTCCCTATAAATAATAAATAGTTTTCAAAGTGCTTGAGCTTCAGTTGTAATGAATGGATGTTACAGACACAGAAGGATCATTGAAAAGTGTGAAGAGACACAAAGATGTGTTTTGTTTTGTTTTTTTTCTTCTTTTCATAGGATTTGCTGACAATAACAAGAGTTTAAAATCATCAGTTTGAGCTTTTAACTTGAATTAAACACATTTTTTTTAGCTTTAAATCTGTCACTGTATGTATGATTTATGAAAAAAAAAACAAAAAAAAAACCCATGCATTTCCCACAATAGACGTTCACACATGTCAGTGCAGCAAAAGCACAGGTGTTTACACTGACACTAATGATAATGTGCTGCCTTTTACTGTTTTTCCCAGGATGTGTAATGCAATCAAGTCCTGTTTAATGTTAGTATGTGCACCTGTGCTTTTCCATGTCTGGCAGGTGAACACGTCCAAGAAGATCTGCTTTTGAGGCGTTAAAAATAACATAGTGCGAAGGCCTTTAATGGAGAAGAGCTCCTCCCTGCGTCTGAATGGATATGGTCATGCATTGTTAAGAGGATGAAGTGGTTTCCAACATGGCAAGTCAACGAAGGAGCCCTTTAGGAAGTCCAAAATGTTCCCACGAGCAATGAGGAATTTACGGAAGAGGCCGTGAGTCTAAGTATTCACTTTGATTTGGGAAAAAAAACAACAACAACAACAACTCCCTGAACACTTCAAGTCTCAGAGTTCACCATAGTTAAAATGATGTCCACCAAACTATCAAGTCCGCAAAGGTAGCCATCTTCCCTGTTCCCCTCTACCCACAATGCTCGGTGGGTTAGTTCGTCCCCATCAGGAAGAGGTGTGGTTTTTCCAAAGTCAATCATCCAGACTTTGGCCCGTCCCTTACTGTCATGAACGAACAACAAGGAACTGCCGATCACCTACAGAGACACACATGACAAGAAAGAACCAATTAGAGGAGGTTGTCTGCGTATGTGTTTTCATCCAAATATTAATGTCACTTCCTGTTTTGTTCATATGCTTGTTGGTATCAGCATGAAACTAAACATGTGGTCAGAGTGACTGTTGTCCAATTTCCATGATGCAATCTTCAAATGAACAAATACTCTATCTGTGTGAGTGTGTGTAAACGTGCATTTGCTTAAACATGTGCAGTAGGGCAGCTTCATTTACTGTTGAATGTGCTTATAGATCTAATGTTGATCAAACGCATTCTCTTTAACCTTTATTCAAAGTTTATCTACCAGTGTATTATTAATTATTCAGAATATCCTGAAATTCTTTCTAATCAAACTGGTTATAATTCTGATATTCATCACTATGGTACTAGAGCCTCAACACAAGGGCTTGAAAACTAATGCAATCATCATCATTAGAGTTACTAATCTGATTATGTTATCATTATTGGGATTTTTTCCCCCTTATTACCCCCCCTCTCCTTTCTTTTCTGTATATATTGTAACTGGATCTGTACTGTATACTGTGATTTTGCTTTTTTTGTCGCTGTTTTAATGGACCCCAGAAAGACAAGCCCAGCGTTTATGCGTTTGTTAATAGGAATCCTAAATAAAGAATAAAGAATATATAATGTTATTTAAAAAAAATCAGTGAAACACACCACTGTGACAAGTCATAAAAAGGTATTTATTAACCACCCTCAAACACATTTATGGAGTAAACATTGTTATATGTTGTTAAATATGTATCATAAACTAGTCTACAATTTTTCATTCAGAAAAGAGGCACAGTTTAACCCATAAAGGCAGTTCCAAAATATTTTTACCTCTATATTTGACTTATGTCGTTTATTTATATATATTTTTTTTTATTTGTCAGTGAAAATAATATATTTTCCTACATTTAATTTACTAAAGATTTAGATGTTCATAAAAGCTTAGATTAAAGTTGAGGGTTATTATATCAAAAACAGAGAAAACTCAATAAAAATCAGTTTTTCAGCAAAGATATTATTGACAATTGTTTCTATTCACTGCCATTGATCCAACTCTTTTGTGTTTTAATGGTGAATCAACCTTGTAGAACAGTGGTCCCCAACCTTTTTATTACGTTTGACAATTTTACCACGGACCAGGTTACATAGATTGTTTATATTGGTCTTTTGGTCTGTGGGAATCAGCTGTCATGATAAATCCATATTTCAATTACAACTCCTGGTGTTGTCTGTTAAAAGCTTTCCTTTTCTTGGACGTTGCAGGCTCTTCTTCGGTCTCTTCAGTGTGACATTTCCTCTTCGAAAATAAACTTTCCAACGACATCTGTTTTTTTTTTTTTACTTATTTTGCGAAAACATGGGTTACATTTTTGGCCTTCAAGTGACACAGATGTAACTGAGAGAATCTGGTCATTTTTCAAAATAAAAGATTGTTCAGACTCAGATAATGAATACAAGAGAAATGATTTATTATTTATTAGGCGGCCGGCGACCTGGTACCAATTGATCCATGGACCAGTACCGGTCCACGGGCCAGGGGTTGGGTACCACTGTTGGTTCCCAGTAGATGTTTGGGTCATTATGAGTTAAGGTCATTGTATGGTGGGCATTTGTAGGATTAAAATGCATCTCTGTCCTTCTCATATTTATAGAAAATGTAAAATTATCGACAACAAGGGGACGTTGTGGTCCAGAACACAGCCACAGAAAAAAAAACAAAAAAACACACCACCGGTTTAACACTACATCTCAGCAGACTGTTAGTCACTGAATAAAGTGTAAAGATCATGGTTTATAACCCACTAATGTTATGCTATCATGACGTTTTCTTGCACTGTTCACCTGCTGCGTCAGCCAACAGTTTACATTGTACATCACATTTTTAAACAGAACAACTGAACTAAAACCATAAACCACTTCTGTTTTTCAGTAGGGTTTGTTATTAGCTGCACTAAAGATTCATTTTGAGTTCTCAGTGTTCGCGTCTAAAACCAACGTGACATAACTTTACAATGTTATACCTTCACATATGTAGAAGAAATGGGACAATTTCAGCATCAAAGTCCAATCTTTTTACTTCAGAGCAGCAATGTCCAGTGATTAAAATGTTTTAATTGCAGGGTTGTTTTGAATTAGTTTCGATTAATCATGATTAAATATAAATTTTTAAGTTATATCAATTGAATCCCTGACTAACATATGCTTCACATTAATGTGGTACTTTAAGCAGTGAAAAGAATACTCCGTCAAAATACTTATAATAAAATATATAAATAATACTATTTAAAAATACTATAAAAACAAAAAACTACTATATCAGTCCACTTTGTACTGACATTTCCTACAAAATACACAAAAACACACTAAGAAACAAACAAAAATGCAGATAAAAAACATACAAAACATACTAAAATTCACATGAAAAAACTCCACACAAAAAAACGCACTGAAAAATCCAACACAACAAACAAACAAAACTCTAAACAACTTTTCCATTTAATTGTGTTACGTTTTTTCATCAGATTAATCATGATGGTGCATTAATGTCCAACAGCAGAGGACAACAATAATGTATATATTTTATCACAGCAGGGGATGTCGGTGCTGATAACGACCGCTTTATGCAAAGTTTTATCCGTCCTGACATCCACTTGTCACTGTTTACTACATGTTTTATATATGAATCTAAAGAGGATAGAATTGACCTGTTGACCTATTTCCTATTTACTACATGATGACACCAGCTCCAAACTCCAACTTACTTAACAAACCCATTATTGTCAAATTTCAACGCACCATTCTGCAGCATGTACTGAAGCATGTGTCTATAGTCACACTGAAATACAAAACAACATCACTGCATATTGTTCCTTTCGGTATTATTAACAAAAATGTAATAAACACGGTCCCTACCAGTTTCTTATTACTATGTCCTGAGTTGCTGGATTCATTATACTATACAAGTGTATGTTGAATTAATACTGTTGTAGATGATTAAGGTTGAGCTTTATCTTTATTGTTATTTAACCATAATTTGATCAGGAAATAAAGCTTACATTCTTTTATTTCTTGGTAGTATTTTTTTTTTTTTACCCCCCACCCCTCTCACTCGCTCTCTCTCTTTTCACTTCCTTTACCCTCTCTTTTTAAGTCCATCCTCCAGGAGTCGGGGTCTGCTCCAGATTTCTGCCTAAAAGGAAGTTTATCGTCACCACGGTCACCAAGTGTTTGCTCCTGGAGGAGTCTGCACTGAATATGTTCTGGAAAGGTTTGATGAATTAGTTTTGAAGATAGGATGATTTGATGTGATCAGCTGTGACATCCATGATGGCTATAAATATTAGACTGAGTTAACTGTGATTTCATGGGTCGAACTAGCAGATGGAAATGTATCTGTTGATGACCGCGGTGGAAGTGTTTTACTGTGGAACCAAGTCTAAGCAGGGACCCTTAAACTCAATGTTTTATGTCTCTTATTTTAATTATCTACAGAAAACTGGGGGCGCAGCCTTTGTTAACTATGCACCAAAGTTATGGAATACAATTCCAAAAGACACCAGGTAAGCCAGTTCACTGAGTATATTTAAAACCAAATTAAAAACATTTTTATTTTGCCTTTGAGGGGAGATAAAGAATGGGGTCATAATTCTGTGACTCCGTTCTTTACATTCTTTATACTCTTTATATTCTATCTTTCATGTATTTCTTATTTATTTTATACAAATTTTATAATGTATCTTGTACTTTTGTAATTTTATAATTTTGTGCAATCAAATCTTAATGTATTTCTTATTTCACCCTTGTCTTAAAATTGTATTTTAATTTCTCATCAATGTGAAGCACTTTGAAGCAGTTTTTGAATGAAAGGTGCTATATAAATAAAGTTTATTATTATCATTTATTTTATCTTTCTTGTGTGCTACACAAATACACTTGCCTTGCCTCTCCCCACACACTCTTCCAGGGGGACCCTCCAGTGTGTCCTAGGTCTTCCCTGAGGCCTCCCTTCCACATATATATTTCATTCATATTTATACTTGCTCATATAAGTGCGAAATAAAGAATTAAAATCAATTCAAGAAGCCTCATTCCAGTTATTGTATTCATATTTTGCTAGAATATTTCTTGAACTATACTTGTGGTTTTGTGCTACTATTAGAAACTCAACTTGCTGAGGATAAAGTGCTACCTCGAGGAAGTCAACCTCCAGTCCTTCGTGTTTTAGATATTTCCCTATTCCAACATACCTGGTTCAACCACATTACACATCAGCAGACTGTGGGGATGCTTGATGATGAGCCATGTGGGAACCATCTAAAACATGCAGCAGAGGTTGATTTGCCTGTTCTATCTTGTTGTAGTTGTATTAGTTCATTTATTTTGAATATGCAACAACTTAAACGATTGCACTCAACTAATATAAAAACATATACATGGAAAAACAAAAAGAACACATAACAAAACATGGCTTCGTTTGCGTGTTTGAAAAGAAGTGTGAAGAAGGAAGCTAAACGTATTTAATCCCACCCCTTCTCCTTCCCTTATCTAATCTAATTGGATCAAAAAAATAAATCTAAAATCTTTTACAAGAGTGTCCTGGCCAAGGCAGTAGCTGCAGAAGTTACAGAAAACAGATAATAACACCCATAAATCCACACTAAAAATAAAACACATCATCAAACTCAGTTCTAAAACCATACTTAAATCATTAACCAAAGAAAATACATATAGAACACAATAAATAATTTAAAAGGTACTAAGAGTATACAACAGTTTTCCTTAAAAGTATCTCAAAGTAGAATTTGATCCAATCCATTAGAAGAACAACTACATCCAGATAAGCAATTATTTAAATAAAATAAACAAAATATATATAAAATGTGGTAGGAAGCTCTTCATTAGTTTTCTTTTTCTTTATTATAAAGTGTATGTCCATAAATAAAATGTGCAAGTGCTGCAAAAATAGACCACCTGTAGTAATGCAGGAGGTTCAGTTTTAAAACATATGGTCAAGATGGACGTTGAAATGAGTGATGTAAATGAAATTCATAAAATTGTTATAATGATATTGTAAAATTGTTAAATGAAGGGTGGGATTTTTATAAGTTCTCTGAACTTCAACCTACTCCTTTTGAGTGGTGAATCTGAAATCCTTATTTTGTCTTTTGTTTCTTTTGTTCTGTATTTTCTTTATTTAACATTTTTTTAAGATGAACTGCTCAAATAAAAAAATAACTGAACTGAACTAAACTGAATGTTTCATAAAAGCTGTTCATCAAACATCATCACATATTCGTTACTTGTTAGAACCATGATGAGGCTCCAGGATTATTTTTAGAGCTTTGGTTTCAATGTATTTTCCACGACTTTATTTGGCTTCAGAATCTATAGCGCAACTCCTAATCTGAGATGTTTGGTTTTCGCACAGTGGTATTTCACGGTCCAAAGTGTGTCGTTACCTCATGGGTTTTGAAGAACGGGGAGATCTCAAGCGTGTCCCTGATTTCATTCAGCCTGGTGAGATAACCGTTCTGAAAGAAAACACACATATTTCAATCTAGCAATCGCTTTTCCCAGTGATGAAATGAAATCAAAACACACGAACAATGCTTGTAAATGTCAAAAGTGTGTATGCATGTGTATGTGTATGTGTGTATGTGTGTGTGTGTGTGTGTGTGTGTTTATGTAAGAGAGAAGCTCAGGGAGTTCCCAAGGACTTCCCTTTTCTGTTGGCCTGGTGAGGGTAAGGTCACAGTGTGAATATAATTGAGTGTGTGTTTCCCATGGGGGTTTGAACACAACGCAGACTGGCTCGACTTCAGTTTCCATTCCTTCTTCCATGTCTGTCAGCCACCCATACAGAGGACTGAGGCCAATGACACACACACACCCACACACACTTATCTGTCAACGCACTCACCAGTATATCCTTATTTCCTTTGACAAAGTCGTGAAAGGCTGTAGTTACTTGTTCTCTCGTCTTCGTCTTCTTAAAATCTCTGTTCACGGTCCCGTCCTCCTTCTGGAGAGGAGAAATAAAGAGAGGAGAGAGTCATGGGAACTATCTTTCTGTCAACATGAAGTTTATTTGAATAGGCTGTGATGTATATGAGAATATACAGCATCATTAAAGGAAGAATTTGGATGTTAATAAATGTTTATGTCATGTCGTCTTCATAAAGCACTACTGTAGAGACAGAAATGAACTAGGAGGAGGCTGAGAAAACAGAGGAGGAGAGGGAGGACAGGAAAAGGAGAACAAACAATGGTGGAAGGAAAGGAAGGGAAGATATTTTTAGATATTTAGTCTTCAGGCAGGAAAAGGCTGCAGAAATGTCTTTAATCTAACTTATGTGTCATTTACAGTAAGGGTATTATTTGACCAGTGTTGGTATAAATACGATTATTCTCAAATGAATAAAGTTCCCCCTGATGGAGTAAATGTAATAAGATCTGAGTAGAAATCTGCATGAAAAACCTTTGGACACTAGTTCTTATGTATAAGTTAAAGTTCATGAAGTACACACTGGAAAATGGTTTCTATTATTCAATAACACAAAACAATACTAAAAATATCTGGACCTGTGTTTTTATAGAAAACTAAGATTAATTCATGAAAAAATATGAAAAAAAAACCAAGGAAACACAATAAAAACAATTATTCAGACGATGCCTAATCCTCCTCCCTATTTTGTGCCAATCTCAAGTTTCTATGACAACCCGTTCTTGAATTAGAGCCAATAATGTGATTTTGACCTTTCTATTAAATGTGACCTTGACCTTTGACCTTTTGTAATAATTTCGTTACATGTATATATGTGTCAGTGCGTGTAATATTATAATATATCCAGTATATCCAGTTATAGCGTGATATGTCTATACACACACACACACAAACATTGTTACAGAAGTTAATTTTGCGACATGTCACCTTTGACCTCCAGAGATCTCAAAAACTATTGGCCATAGGTGATAACACTAATTATGAGGATTGTAGAAATCTTCATTCTGCATCGTTTGGTACCAATCTGAAAGTTCTGTGACCCTCCATTCTTGAGTTATAATGATAATGTGATTTTGACCTTTTAGTTATTTGTGACCTTGACCTTTGACCTGTCCTCAAATAGATCATTGTATCTGATCCACATTTGCTATATGTAATTTCATAGCGATATCTCAAGTATTCATTCATTCATCTGCAGACACACACACACACACACACACACACACACACACACACACACACACACACTGATTACAATATTGGGCAAGATTAACCACATAGAATATGGCAATATAGACTAAAATTAAATAGGACTGCAGGTGAAATTGTTTTTTTTTTACTCTCCACTGTCAACACACCAAGAATATGATGGATTTGTTTGTTCAATATGATGAGTTTAATACGCTTCAGATTCTTTTTTTACATCCTACTTTATCATCATGTCTAAATCTAGGCTCTTGTCATAATACCTGAAAAACTAAAACAATTAAAGGAAGATCATTTACACTAAGATGTGTAACTATTGACAAAAAAGTAAAACTACTCATCAACAAGTGGTCGCAGCCATAACAAACCCCGCCCCTTGCACATATTTCACCTGATTTGCCCTACTGTATCTCTTATCATTGCGAAAACACATTTTTGGTGACTGTGACCTTGACCTTTAACCTACATTCACCAACATGTAATGGGATCTACTCTGGATCGCTTCACTCCTTTTCTGCAAATTTTAGGAAAAGTAAAGTAAAGTTTCTGACAATCAGACAAACAAACAAACAGATAGATGGTCCCAAAAAAAAAAAGAATAAAAAAACAATACCCCTTTCTTCTTTTGGGACGTGGGGTAAAAATGAAAAGTAAACTGAAAGACCACATACAATTAAAAAATTTTAAAAAGCTGTAACAATGAGTAAGTGTAATATGTGTGATTCTTCAGGAATATTCTTATGGGCCTTAGTGTGATGTGGAAAAAATTATACATATTACAATCATTTATAAAAACTATAAATTCATGAAAACAATTAATTTCTCTCTAAAATGTGGTGAAGGCAAAGTATAAAGTCATGTAAAATTAAATTAAAAAGGTTAAATGTAACAGTGGCAGTAGCTGTTACTGCAGTATTTGTACCCACAGTAGGATGTAGTAGTGTTGTAAAGTATGAGCAGTGGTCACTGAGGAGTGGGTCTGTTAGGGGTGAAGCACACAGAAAGGAGCTTTTCCGTGATCTACAGGCTGCCAGGCAACAAAGTACTATTTAGAGACAGAACTATTTTTCCCTTTATGGTCCAGGTCTGAGTCCAGCTGAGGATGTCACGTTCACATACTCACATACAAAAGCATAGTTCATTAACAACACACTGTTAAAATCCACTAATGATACTGTTTTTAAAGGTGCACACACTGTTAAGCAGACGTAGTGATTCATAGAAAGTCTAAGTTGATGCAAATAAATTCTTTCTTCATGAACACACACACACACACACACACACACACATACACATGTATTTGTGTTTCTGGGGATAACCCTCAGTGTCATGGCAACAGAGCACCGGGAGGCCTTGAATGTCCTTATATAGACATGACCCTTAAATAAAGACAGAGAGATTTGTGTGTGTGTGATGTCAATGCCAGATGCCGAGCCCTATGGAGCTGCCACGGACAGGCCCGCCGCGCCACAAAGGAAATCGTGCACAAACATACACTTCAGAGGAAGTTTCTGTTCAAAACAGGAAGTTAGATCACGGCCCTGAAGGACACCCACACCCACGCAACTGCAGAGTCCGAAGAAAGAAGGGAAGGAAGGCCTGAGCGCACACCTACCTTGACTCCCTCTATCCTAAAACCCAGGGTGGCTGTTGAGCTTATGGTCTCTCTCCACTGCATGTATCTGGGTTTGGTCACTGCTTTCTGGGTGTTTTCCTCAGCTGTAGGCGCTGTGGGATCCACCTCGATCATTTTCTGATACATGTCGGGTCTCGGAGAAGGTTTCTTACGAGCCTTGGTCAGCTCTTCCTCCAGGTACGTCCTGGAGAGAGAGGGAAAAAGAGACAGTAGGGAGGGATGGAGATAGAGGAGAGACATCAGATGACAGTATCCTCCTGAGAGCCTGAGAATCCGTGTATCATTCCTTCATTCATTTTTCAAAATAAACCAAAAATAAGACAACAATGAAAATGTCTACAGAAAAAGATATGTCCATCCAATTCAACCATATTCTCAGACATCTATTTTTGTGGTTTTTTTCTCATGGTATAGTCTCTCTAGACCTAGGGAAGTACACATTTTGACTGTTTTATGTTAAATAATTGCCGTTTTGGGAATAAGTACAATGCAACGCTATTTTTTAAGATGCATTTTTTTTTAATCTATGGAATGTCATTTGCAGTGGACAACATTTTTTGTTTTGTTTTTGTCCTTCAATAAATCTACGAAAGTCTTGTCCCTGAAAGAAGACTCAGGGATCCGTGTATTATTCGATATTTCCAAAAAGACGAAAAATAAGACAACGAAAAAACAACTTGTTTCTTCATTATTTGTTTCCAAAACCAAAATTACAAAATGGATAATGATGCATTTTTTCAGTTTTCCTTTTTGTGTTTAAATGAATAATAGAAAAAATGATAACAGCCGTTTTCCCATTTTATCCAATTTTGACATGACTACTACTACTACTACTACTACTAATAATTCTAATAATAATAATGTGAGATTGCAAGAATGGGGAAAAATGGTCCGAATATAAAGATGACACTAACACCATCACTGGATGGTGAAAAAGAATGATTTAGGTTTCATAATGTATTCATGTTTCTCATCATCACTGTAAATTGATGATGTAAAAAATGACGACTGTAAAAATATTTTAATGAAGAAAAGAAGTAAAAAAAAAAAAAGAAAAAGAAAAGAAAAGGTAGTAAAAGATTTGGGAAGATGAGTAAGGAGTGAGAGTAAAGTGTGAATATTTTTCTTGGGCCACTGTAAACTTCAGTTTAATTTACAGTATTTCTACAGGTAATTAAAGAACCGAGGCCCAAAGGTGTAAGGAAGCAGAAACACGTTTTAACATTTAGTATGTGTGATGTTGTGTCTCACCTCACTCCCATCTTACAATCCATCACACATGGGAAGTCAAACTCCGCCAGCAGATCTTCCATCTGGTTGTATTTCTGGCCATCCTTCTCTACATCGCCATGGTAACCGGGCACATATGGGCGAAGCACGTCCCTCATCAGGAGGGACAAGCAGCGCTGCTCACATTCACAGTGTTTCTAAAGATGGATAAGTTATCACATTATATTCTGTCACAGTATGGGCACCTCCTCTGATGCAGAACGTGTGAGTGTCACTGAAGTCACTTACTTTTAAAATGCGACCGTTGGCTCCTGCCTTGAAGCTCCCTGTAAAAGAAACATCCCTTTAATCCACAGGTGTCAAACTTGCCGCCCGGGGGCAAAATCTGGCCCACCAAAGGGTGCAGCCTGGCCCTTTGGATGAATTTGTGAAATGCAAAAATACGCTTTATTAACTGAATGTCTGTGACGGTGACATACAATGTTGTCAGTATCCTACGGTATAAAGGGAGCATGAGAGAAAGTCAAGTTAGGAGAGTGGAAGCTACAGAAACATACAAACAAAAAAAGTGAAGGTTTGGGACACATTTTTTAAAGATGATGTGTGGCTCCCAGTGTTTTCTTTTCCGTGGTTTAAATGTCTCTTTGGGTGTTACAGGTTTTTGACCCCAATGACATCGGATTTTAACATGGAAATAAATGCAGGTATGTGATTACATTTTTAAAATGCGGATAGAGAAGCGGGTCGGGTCTATATATATATATTGCGGTCCGAGGTGTGGGTGGGTTAGTTAAAAACGCATTCGGTTGCGGGTTGTTTATACATCAACACCAAGGAGGTTATGTTTTCGCTGGAGTTTGTCTCTCTTATAGTAATGGATGGATTTGATAACATTCTCAAGATATGTGGGGAGTGTCAAGAGGAACAAATGATTACATATTGGTGGTGATCCAGAAGAGATCCTGGATTCTTGATCACTTTGAAATATATTCTCCATTTAGTGCAATGTAAAATTTCAAAATGATCCATAATATCCTGAAAATGTTATCAAAATCCATCTGTAACTTTTTGAGTAATGTTGCTATCAGACAGAGTGCTTTTCTAGTTCGGAAGAGAACCAAGCTAGTCCCAGTGTTTTCTAGAAGAGTTTTGATATCTTGTCATTTATCTAGTTTTGTCTTTTGTTTTTTCTTTGATACACTTTTTCCTCCCAGTGAGTGTATTTAATTTAATACTTTGTCATATTATGGCTTTTCCTCTTTAACAGTGATTTTTAGTTGATACTTTTGACATTTGTTAGAAATCCTCTGCATAATCTAACCTAATCTTACACAAACACATTCTTGAATATCGCACATTAAGTCAACTTTTTTTCTAAACCAGATCTTAAAATAAATAAAAAAATAAATAAAATAAATGTAAGCGCACAGAAAAGAAAAAAACAAACAATCAAACAATATAAACTGAATATTTATATGCATGTGATAAATGTGTGGGTTTTTTTTACATTGAAAAATGTGAAGAAAAACAAAACAAAACACCGACTATGTTATTGTAAACTGATTTGATCCTCCTCATTCCCCCAAAATAGCAACTGAGAATAGGACAAATAAAAGCTACAACTTCTGGTGTTGAAACATAAGGAAAACTACAATTAAAAGTGCAGCCACAGATGTTTTAAGAGTGCCTTTAGGGTATTCACTCAGCACCGTGTTCAGGCATGGAAACGCTGTTGTGTAACTGAGAGAAGGTGTTTAGGAGGCTTACAACCACAAACTGTGTCATTTGTGTATTTGTGCATCCATGTACCTGCATGCCCTGCCAGTTGTATCCAGGGATATTTCTTCTTGAAGGACATAACAAACGGTGACCAGTGGACCATGTTCTTAATTTTCTTCCATGACTTGTGCTGCAAAAACACAAACATGCACAGAAATGACCAACTGTAATACTATATGCTATATATTTTATTATTTTATGGGTGAAAATATGCAAACAATATGGAAAAATCTATAACGTTATGGTACAGAATGATTAAAAATACTGGATGTAAATGTACCATATGCTTGTCTTATCTGCTATTCATAAATGCACTTTATATGTGACCGTCCAGCACAAAACCAGTCAGAAGTCTCACAGCGTCCTCAATAGATGGGTCAAAATGATCGACTTTGAAGTTTATGCAGAAAATTCAAGTAATATGTCTCCTGAACACTTTCTAACTATGAGTTTTTGTGAAATCCCTACCGTAAATGCTTCAAATCTTGCCTTTTAGGAAGGACAACAACTGACTCTGACAGTGATTAAGTCTAAAACAAAGAAAAATCAGCTCAAAACACGGCTTTCCTTCACGTTCGCATTGACATTTCCCCATCATGTTTGGAAAAATCGGGATTAACTCTACACAACCGTCAAAGAAAACGCTATGTAATTATATATTTGAACCAATGGGAGGCCTCAGATCAAAACCTTCTTGAGTAAACAAAATCCCTTGTTGCTAGGGCGATGTTGAAAAACGGGCCCTGATTGGTTGAATTAGTGTCACACAAGCATTTTTAATACATAAGATAAATATAAAATCAGAATTTCTGAAAATTTGACCTAAATGACTGGTTTTGTGCTGGAAGGTCACATATTTCCTGTTGTTGCTACATAATTTCCCCAGGGTAGAATGAATCTAATCTATTCTATTCTATTCTATTCTATTCTATTCTATTCTATTCTATTCTATTCTGTTCTATTCTATTCTATTCTATTCTATTCTATTCTGTTCTATTCTATTCTATTCTATTCTGTTCTGTTCTATTCTATTCTATTCTATTCTATTCTATTCTATTCTATTCTATTCTATTCTATTCTATTCTATTCTATTCTATTCTATTCTATTCTATTCTGTTCTATTCTATTCTATTCTATTCTATTCTATTCTATTCTGTTCTACCAACATGACTTTGGCAGAGTCAAATGAATCTGTGTTTGCAGACAGTGTTAAATCACCCAGGAAACAGAGCACCTGTAATTTAAGTTCCCCTGTAAAGAAGCTTTTGGGTGATTCAGAGTTTTCCTAATGCTTTGGTTAATGGCTGGGAGCAAAACAAGTCTTTAAACACACACCCACACACACAGCCGGGTATCCCTAACCCCGGGGAAACTCGCTTCAATCACTCCAAGATCGCTTCTCCCACTTTGTCTCCTTTAACTGTTTTTTTTTTTCCTTCCCTCACACATTTTAATTCAACTTGAGAAGACTGAGCAGGGGGTTTCCCTTGGTAACACACACACACACACACACACACACACACACTCTCACACATACATATACACAGTGTTTTTTCCAAGGGCTCTCCCTGTTCCTGGCAGGGACACATTGAACTGCGGGAGTCCTGCCACAAACACACACAGAAACACGGACACACACATGTAAAAGAAAAGACAAAAGCACTGACGAAAAGATTCACCTTCGTCTTAACGATGAGAGACTTTTCATCAAGACTTTTGTAAACTAGAGGAAGATATACTATATATTCTCTATTACATGACACTAAAATAAATAACTACACATGTTGTTTTTAGACACATTCCTCTTTTTATTCCTATTTATACACATCAGTGATCCTCTTTAACCAGGTCCAATGATTCCATGCATATTAGAGCTGCACAATATTAGAAAAAACTAACATTGTGATTTTTTTTACAGCACTGTGATACACACAGCCAAAATAATTACATAAAATAAATAGATAAATAAAATTCAACATTTTAAAAATGTATTAACTACAAAGAAACATTAATAAATATATATATATATATATATATATATATATATATATATATATATATATATATATATATATATATATATATATTTTAAATACCATTAATAAATAAACAGAAAAATAAATAATTCCACATAACTGATGTTGGATGATTGCTCATTTTTCAGTCTTTTTACCAGTGACTCACTCCAAACTAGTTCAGAATGATTGTGATGTGCTCAGTGTGTGTCAGGTTCGATTGAAATTTGACTAGAAAATGTTGAGCTCATTTGTCTCTTACGCTGCAGGACCTGTCATGTGACTATTATGCATACGTAGATTATGATCTCGATGCTCAAACAATATATTGTGCAGCTCTAATACACATATAGTCCCAGTGACACTTTATCTATAAAGGATAAATCACACTGCAGAGCGAGTGATTAATAGAAACACTGACTCTTTCTCAGACATATATATATATATGTACATTGTCAAAATCCAAAATTATGCAAATATGTTAATTTGAAGTAAGTGTGTGATAACATGGGCCCCAGAAACTACAGAAAAATTGAAGAAAACTTTATTAACACCTCTAGGTAGATTTGTGTTACCGTTTGGAAAGGGGCATCACAAATATTAGACAATATAACATTAAAAACACAGGACAATATGTGTAGATAATAATTAAGAACAGCATGGATAAATAAAGGGAGTACCTCCTGGAGTTGATTGATCAAAGATTAAAAAGACTAAAAAAACAGATTAAATGAGTGAATAAAATCATTAAAGAAAACTAGATATTATTAAAAAAAAATGTCTAAAAATACCAACATAAACCTGTCATAAGCCAACTAAAAATATAACATAAAAATCATAAAATACTAAATATAATAAATACAATAAAAATAAAATATACTATATGAGATAGGGCTGCACAATATTAGAAAAAAATTTACTTATAATAAAAGAAAAAAATAGATAGATAAATGAATAAAAATATTTAAAAAAAAAAGACAAATAAAGAAAATTAAAAATGAAATATAAATACAAAAAATAAATGAAATAAATCAATTAAAATAAAAAAACAAAAATAAATACAACAAAATAAAAAATAAAATTAAAATAATTGCAGTAACTGTGATGTGACTATTGCGCACATGTACGTTGCCATGTCGACGCTCAAACAATATATTGTGCAGTTCTAATATAAGACCATTTAAGGAGTAATAAATGTTGCATTAACAAAGTATGTAGCTTTAAAATAAATGCAGGTTGATCTCCTTCAAGTTTGACTCAGGCTTTGAGTTTTGTCTCCTTTGTTCAAGCCTAAGACACAGTTTTTTTTTTCATGCCTGCAGCATTACATCACATGGAAAAACTCCAGATGTCTTGTTCTGTGGGTTTGGACAATGCTCGGCTGTGCAACACTGTGACGGTTGCTATCGCTGGATGCAGCACCATCGAAAATATGAATAATCCATCACAAATCTAAATTTAGATCAGCCTTTTCCAACTATCATATTTTTTCTCTCTTTCGTGACTGACTGTGATTCACAGACACCTAAATCCTGATGAAATATTCATAAAATCCACTTTTAACTTGTCATATCTGTTAAGTATTTGATCACGGCGAAGATGTGATCTCACCCACAAACGATTCCCTCGTCTCTACTAATACCAGGAGACATAATATTTTGTCTGCAAACAGCTGAAAAAGTGAAGTGGAGGAGAAGAAGAAGAGAGGAAGAAGAGCAAAGGATAAGAGGAAAGGACATGATAAGAGAGAAGAGGACCATAGAAGGAGATATATATATATATATATATATATATATATATATATATAAGCCATGTCACATAATCTGGACCTGATGAAAATTCATCAGCTGATAACATGACTATCTATGGTTAAATGCATGCACAGACACACACACACACACACACACACCTCTAAACACACACATTTTCTCATCTCCCTACTTCTCTCTCTCTCTTTGTCTCACAGCAATAAAGAGTCACATGAAGTGCTTTTCTCTGCACCAGTGGAGGAGAGAGTAGGAAAAAAAAAATAAATAAAAAATCACCCTCTAAAAACAAAAAAAAAAAATAAAGCACACAGTTACACGTGTACAGCTCGCATGATGGAAACTGACTCAAAGGTAGGTCAGACCAAATGAGAAGCATGTATTGACCACGGGATTCCATAAGGTTAACATTTTCCCCTCTTAAAAAAAAAAAAAAAAAAAAAAAAAAGGGGTGACGGAGCATTCATGATAACAGACAATGTTTCTTATTAGACAGTAGAAGTGAAACCATATTTTTTTTTTATCATCAAATATAACGAACAGTCAGTACAAAATTACCCAAATACAAGACTCTGAAACACACACTTGAGTTTAAGTGATTTATTAAAAATCAGGAACGGGCTGCCGATCTGTGGTGGCGGGGGACTGAACCGGCAACTAGGGGAGCTGGGTCAAAAACCAGGTCCCTAGGCATGTAAGGGTCACTACCAAAAATCCAGCACGATTAAATGTTATCCAAGAGACTTTACCAGTAAGAAGGCAGGGAGATCAGTCCAAGCAGAGGGATCCAGTAGGGCATAGGTGGTCTCAGGGTCAAATACAGATCTGGGTCCAGTAATAAGAGGCAAAAACAAGCGACCAAAACCAACAGGGGACAGACAAAATACCAAGAGCCAAAAACAGTCATACACGAAATATCAGCACAAGGGAAACAAGACGCTTAAAATGACGGAACAATAATGAACACTCACACCACAGTTATAAAGGGAAGGGCACAGGTGCACACAATCACGCTAATTACACAGGTGACAGGAAGCAAAACTAGACACAGCACACACACAGACCCATATAACAAAATAAGAGCCCCAGACACTAACAAAGACAGAAACAAAATAAAAGCACAAGAGAGATGGACAAAAAAAACTCACATGACAAGACAAAGTCAGGATTTGTCACATTAAGTGGTTGGGCCAAAATCATCCACATGTTGATACTTGTCGCATCGTATCATCATTTCTGTCAAGTTGAAGCTTTACTGATTTCAAACTAAGTAAGTAAACCTTTGCTGAGTCATTTCTTATCACTTCGTATCTCTAGTGTTGCACCGATCGATCGACTGGCAAAAAATAGCCTGATCGGCCATCGGATCAAAAAGCCGATCACGTGACATAAATTACTAGCCACCACTTTCAAATGTGCTACAGAACAGGTGCATGTCGTCTTGACTGATTCTGTATTATTTAAAATATAGTTAGTTATAATAGTAGAAGTTTGGGAACATTTGACACTGTGTAAGGCAGCGTCAAATGACTAAATAGCATTAGCATCTGAACCGAACACATCCACTCTTCAATGGCACTTCGTCAAAGCAGACTTAGAACTTCTATGTTTTGCTAATTGGTGCGTCTGTGTGTGGATGAACATGCAGTCTTCTCCCATCCCTGTTTATTGATAGATCTACTTTAACCCTTTAACTCCTGAGACATTATTTCAGGTGAATGTGCTACTGTGAATTTGTCCTAAAAGTTGCTGTGAGTCTGTGTTTTGTGTTCCTTTTCTTCAGGGGTTTAGTTTTATTGTGTTTTATGGTCAAAACAGGTGGAATAAC